>JAZKJV010001200.1:0-17500 GCA_037367405.1 Ottelia alismoides | reverse complement strand
TTTCTGACGAAATTCAAATGACATATAGGAGGGATATAGAGATGAATATACATGGTGATATTTTCCCAAAAAAATTAAGAAAAATGAGGTGGGGGCAGCCATGTTGGCTACCCCTAGGGTGGGCAACCCCATTTTCCCTATATATATATATATATGATTTTTATCCAGAGAGCACTGTGCCCATTTGTGTTAAATTGAGCCCATCTTATCCACCGTTAGATCAAATCTCTCAATCCCATGATTTTAGGAACGACAATGGTAACGGCAATGCTTTTAATTTTGAATATTAATGAATTTCCCAAAATAGCAGTAGATTTTTTTGGTATCGTCTGATATTGTATTGAGAAAAAACTCATTTTGTCACATTTCGAGAGGGGATCGAGCGATCATTCTCACGAATCATTGTGTTTTATTATCGATTGGAGACAATTTTCGCTCGCCAAAGGTATTGTATTTCAATTGTTGATTTTATATTTTCATTGATCCTGCGTTTTAATTGTTGTTTTTTCTTTGATAATATTTTTCCATTAGGTTTCGTTCATAGTTAATTCGCGAATGGATTGTGATCGGCATATTTCAGAAGCAATTACGAATAATACATATTTTTGATCGTAAGCAATATTTATTCGAGAAGTATGATTGAAATATGAGAAATGGTATTCATAATATCATTTTTATTCATTTTGATACACGGTTTGTAGTCCTAATTGATTTTGTATCGAAGGTATTTTGATTTCATATAATAAAAAGTTACAGTAAATACAATTGTTATTTGTCATGCGTTATTTTGAAAATATATTGAGTTACTGATATATTTAAGTAATTTACTTATGAGATATTTTATGTTATTAATGCTAACACAATTGTTATTTGTCATATAACAAATGTTACTAACAATTCATTACATGTTACTTGTCATTGAATGATTCTTACTGAAGGAGTATATTGCTGAGTTAATAACAATTCATTACAAGTTACTTGTCATATAACAAATGTTACTAACAATTCATTACATGTTACTTGTCATTGAATGATTCTTACTGAAACGAGTATATTGCTGAGTTACTAACAATTCATTACAAGTTACTTATCATATAACAAACGTTACTAGCAATTCATTATAAGTTACTTGTCATTGAATGATTCTTACTGAAGCGAGTATATTGCTGAGTTTCTAACAATTCATTACAAGTTACTTGTCATATAACAAATGTTACTAACAATTCATTACATGTTACTTGTCATTGAATGATTCTTACTGAAACGAGTGTATTGCTGAGTTGCTTTTCTTTATACAATTCTTACTAGTCACGGATATAAATTAACTTATTGTTTCTTGCAGAACAATGCAACAATTTGGTGTCTTGAAGAAGCTGTTGTTATGCTGAGGAGCGAGAGCAAAACAACATCATCTAAATGGACTAGAAGACAGTTGAAATTTGAATGTTCACCATATAACTATAATTAAGTAATTTATATGCGACTTTCAGTAACACTTGACGTATTACAAGTAATTAAATAGGCTACATAAGTAAAGAAGGTGTGATTCGATAGTCATTCAAAACAAAAAATAAAACAAGTAAGATATATAGAAGCATCTATAACATGTAATAAATTGTAGGTAAAAGAAGGTAATGGAATAAGTATAGAAAAACATGTGACCAGTAACTTATGTATTACCATCAGTAACGCTCGATACATTATAAGTAATTAAAAATGTTATATAAGTAAATAAGAGGTGCTTCAGTAAGATTCAAAGTATTAAGTAACTATAACATTAGTAACAATCAAAATGACTTCAGTAAAATGGACATTTGTAATCAGTACGTATTGTATGGACATTAGTAATTCACATACTTAATTAGTAATCTCACAACAATAGTTACTTGAGAACTGAATATGTATTACTTGAGTAACATAAATGAACTTTTGTAGCTGCTTTATCTGCCTGAAGTCGTGTGAACCAGAAATGAATTAACGATCTCTGTACAATGTAATATTACATATGTAAAATACTGACAAGTGTTTCAGTATTACTGATCTCGCAATACATAATTACTTGAGTACATTATTTACATTACTGATCAAATGTACAATGACTATTTCTTCGATACGAAATTAATGATTTAAATGTATCTTTCCAAAACCGTCTTCCTTTTTTTAAGGACTCGATATAATTGGAAATATAAAATGGCTCAAACGTATTACTATCCTTCCAAACGTATAATTGGAAAAAACAATGGCGACAATTTATGAGTACACAATTATAGCTCAAAAAAGGGAATTAAATTGCGAGTAATGTGCGGTGGGTGGTTATGGCAACTCATTCTTAGCACTAAATTTAGAAATTAATCAATTTTACTCAGAACCGCATGATCATCATTACACGGATGATCACACGTGCTTAAAAAATCTCAAATGGGCACAGGGCTCTCTGGATAAGCCCTATATATATAGGAGAAACTTCAAATGAGACGGGGTCTCGCCAATATTGTGGTGAGCCCTCAATCTCAACCTTGAAAACCTATTTTAGTCTTTTTGTCACATTCTAAATATAGAATGTGACAACCCACATTTATCTCCATCAGTTGCATTCCATATTTTCAAAACCTAATTCCTAATCGTGCAGGCAATAGGGCGGCGGCGGCGGCGCGTGGAGAGGGATCAGACGTACGCGAGTGGAGGCCATCGGAGCGGATCCTATCCACCATGGAGAGAGATCGAATGTACGCGCGTGGAGAGGGATCGGACGACGAGGGAGAAGGCAGACGGGGGAAGGACGACAACGGGACGACGTTGCGAACGTGAGGCGAGGTCGCAATGATCGGCACCAAGCTCCTGGCAGAGGTTCTCCTCCATGCAAAGAGCGGGTGATGTTTCTTCTCCGACGAGGGCTCCTGGCGGATGGGTGGGGCTTCTGTGGTTGGCGACAACAATGGAGAAGGAGGGTCGATCTCGGTGGTGGTGCTGGCGGCGATGGCGAAGAGGCTTTCATCGAGGGCTATGAGGTTACTCCAGGCGAAAGAGGGGTCGATTGATGGATGTGTAATGGTAATGCACGGATTTACATTGTTGTTTGATAATTTAAATAATTGACCTTTCAATTTACATATTGATTCACTTTTTTTACAAATCTCATTGTTGTTTATCTTATTTTTGCAGAGCTCTCCGCAAATTTTACAAAAGAGCACGATACAGTTACAAAAAGTCACACAAATTTTACAAAATGAATATAAACATTTACAAAAAAAGATCGGAGTTTACAAAGACGATAATTACTCTTACAAAAATTTGTTAAAGTTTACAAAATGAATGCAACCATTTACAAAATAGAATTACCAATTTACAAATGAAAATGTGAAAAACGATTACCGAAATTACAAAAAGAACATACATTTTCACAAAAACGGGCGAGCGTTTACAAAGATATGGTTTAACCAATTCTTTCGGCGTAAAATTGGAAACAGACCAGTAAAGGTATGTTTCAAAAATACCAAATCCAGAAAACATCAAATGGTAATCAAATCCATTAAATGAAATTCGAATTTACAAAAAAAGAGATGACGGAAATACCCTTTTGGATAATATTTTTGATGCAACTGTCAGATTGTGATCTGACGAATCCGATTGATGGCTCACCACAATATTGGTGAGACCCCACCTCATTTGAAGTGCCCCCTATATATATATATATATAGGGTAAAATGGGGCTGCCCCCAGGGAGTAGCCAACTTGGCTACTCCCACCCCTATTTTTCCCTCATTCTTTTATTTTTTTGGAAAATAAAAATTTGTATATTCATCATTATATCTCTCCCACATTCTATTAAAATTTCGTCAGAAACAGAGACTCCTAAGCCCTCCATCCAGACGTCATTTTTTTAACGGTCGCAGGATTTTTTAAATCGACCATGTTTGGATGGAGGCCGTAGGAGTCTCTGTTTCTGACGAAATTTTAATAGAATGTGAGAGGGATATAATTATGAATATACAAATTTTTATTTTCCAAAAAAATAAAAAAAGGAGAGAAAAATAGGGGTGGGCTACTCCCTGGGGGCAGCCCCATTTACCTCATATATATATATATATATATATATATAGGGAAATTATCCAATGCGTACAGGGCCCATTTGAGTTTCGGTGCGCACCATTTCTTGGCCACACACGTGTATTACCAATTTAATGGTTACCTATTTCGAAGGATGTTGTTTTTGGAAGGAGATTAATATGCAAAGCGATTTAACAATAAGTAGTATTCCAATTATATCGCGTCCTAAAAAATAGGAAGATCGTTTTAGAAAGAAAACATTCGAATCGATTATTTCTTGCTGAAAATCGAGATCCAAATGCTCATGTCAGTATAATATATATATATATATATATATATATATATATATATATAATAGTCAAGTAAATAGTTGTGCGAGATCAGTAATATCCAAAACAACGGTCAGTAATTTACATTCATTGTATTACATGGTGCAGAATTCAGTAATATATACACAATGGACAAGTAAGTGCGTGTTGTGATGTCAGTATTATCCAAACAACGGTCAGTAATACATTCATTTTATTACATGGTGCAGATTTCAGTAATATATACACAATGGACAAGTAAGTGCTTGTTGTGATGTCAGTAAAACCATAACAAAAGGTCAGTAATTTTCATACGTTTTGTTACTTTGAACAAAATTCAGTAATTTAGAGATGATACTCAAGTAATATATATACAGTTATCAAGTAAATTATTGTTTGTGTTCAGTAATGTATATATATCCATGTCTTATATCACATGTTCAGTAATGTGTACGATTCTCAAGTAATAGCTACTATGATATCAGTAATAACAAAGTAATGGTCAGTAAGTCATGGGCGTTGCTCAAGTAAGAAAGTAACTATTTGTTAATGCAATGCACATTACATCGACAATGGTATTACTAACCATTTGTTATGTTATTACTGATCTCACAACACACATTTACTTGACCATTTTATACATATTACTAAATTCTGTACAATGTAACTATTTGGATGTAAATTACTGATCATTGTCTTGATATTACTGATCTCACAATAAGCATTTACTTGACCGAATAATATCTATTACTATCATAGCGTTTGGATCCGCGTGGAATCATTTATTTGAATTGCTTCTTTCCAAAACCGTCTTCCATTTTTTAAGGACGTTGTATAATAGGAAATATAGGATTTTTTTAAACACGTCGTGGCCTATAATTAGAAATATAGTTATTGTTAATACACGTGTAAGGCCTAAAATGAGTGCTCATTGAAACGCTAATGCGCCCTGTGCGCAGTGGATAAGCCCCCCCCCCCTCTCTCTCTCTCTCTTTCTCTCTCTCTCTATATATATATATATATATATATTCCCCCTTGGGGCAGCTAAAAATGGCTGCCCCCGCGTCATTTTCGACGTTTTTTTATTTGTTTTTTTAAAATATCACCATGTATATTCATCCCTATATCCCTCCTATATGTCATTCGAATTTCGTCAGAAACAGACTCCAACGACCTCCATCGAGACAATCATTTTTAACTGTAACATGATTTTTTAAATCGACACCATCTCGATGGAGGCTGTAAGTCTCTGTTTCTGACGAAATTCGAATGGCATATAGGAGAGATATAGGGATGAATATACATGGCAATATTTTTCAAAATAAAAAATAAAAAAATGCCGAAAACGGTGCGGAGGCAGCCCCATTAAACTCATATATATTATGAATATTTGTACCGTTTATCCATTCTCGTATACAATTACAATTGTAAATTTACGTATATCCTTGTGATGTTATTTTATACCTTCTTTTGTCATAGTTGATGTAATTGTTACGAAATAAAAACATTTATAATATATGCATCATGTAGGACTCATCCAATACATGTAACTTTAAGCTAATCTATAAAGTATTTCTGCCATCATCGTATCCAATTCGTATCCATTTTATATTCATATCCATTTTACTACGACTCAATAATATAATCTTCATAATCGTAAATATATGTATCCACGTATGTATCCATATTCTGAAAGCATAAAGATACGATTACACCTAAATGAGTATAGGTATCCGACCTCTTGCATCTATGGATGCAAACGGTTACAGATATATCCGTATTCGATTCGTCACTGTATCCGTTTTATATAGATTTTGACATCCGTATCCATATCCGTTTTAAAATGGATACGGATATGGATATCATTTTGATATCTGCAAACATCTGTATCCGTATATCCATTTTTATACATATTTATTTTTTTAACTCTATATAACATAATTCTATACCTTCTTTTACCACATTTGTATAATTTTTATGATACAAATACATTTAGTAAATTTATATCACGTGTTTTCCATCGAATTCATGTATATTTGGGTCGATTCTATAAAGTATTTCTAACATTACTCCTATACGATTAATATCCGTTTTACATCCGTATCTGTTTTTAAGGATATGATAAAATAGTTTTAATATCCGTCAATATCCGTATCCATATTCGTATTTAGAAACAGATAAGGATATGGTAATACCGATATCCGTATATGTATCCCTCTGTTTGCATCCTACTTGCATCATTAATCACAATCCCTGGACATTGACACGTGTTAAATAGAGTAAAAAGACAGGTATTATGATGTAATTACAAAGATTACATAGGTCGTGTTGTAACTAGACCAAATTTAGGGATCATGGTGTAAAAATCCTCCATAAAGATCTACACGTTAAGCACAAAGAAAAAGATATTTACATTTACAAGTCATAAGAGCCATAAATATGGAGAGGGAAATAAATGCCCAAGTTGGGAGGTGAGATGGAGCATTGTAATGTCAACATCACAAAAGTCTAAGGTCTTGTATATAATATATTCTCCACATATGGCAATTTAGATATGTACCGAAATAAAGGCTTTTTTGCATTTCGACGCTTGGAAAATTGTCATTATGTACACTTGTAATTACATAAATGCCCTTACATACTTAAAAGTCACATACAAGTAGAATAACATCACATAGTCCTCAAGAGTTAAGATCATAAACAATTAGGGGTGTTAATCAAATCGAAATATTATCGAACGAGATCATGTCATTTCACATTCGATTTATTTGGGAATCAGATACGCAAGTCAAATTCATATTCAATTCATTTTACTTCGAAACGATTTTTTTAATTGTTATCGAACGAATGATAATTGAATTCGATTTATTCACTTCAATCAACACCCCTATAAACAATGTTGTACATAAACTAATGACACCATCCAAGTAGGTATTCGATATTTAGTGGAAGAAATGGCATTGAATAAGGACTAAACAACTTAAGTGACCAACTGAAAATATGGTAACTTTTTGTGGTATTTTTTCAAAATACCTGCGGGGTTTTAGATCACCTAATATAAACGTGTCATTAAAAATTCAACTCATTCATGAATCTTGCGGTCTCAAAATTGTTGAAATCAACCCCTTCCAGATGGACGACTTATGAATGTTTGTTTTTCACGAAATCCAAATAACATATTCCTCTCATTAATTTAAGTTAATCCTCACATGTGTTTAAAAAATACCATTAAAAAGTTTTAAAAAGGAGACAGGGGAATCTGACTTTGGCCACCATGAAAATATCGTTTAAATATTTTGAATTAACTTAGATATAAAAAATAGTATCTAAAATACATACTCCTACATATTTATACGAGTATACCAATTTTTTATAGTAGGAACGATAATTTTGAGGGTTCGGAACGTCTCCACTAGGATTTGAACCCGAGCCCTATAAAGTGGAGGCACACTACTCTACCACCAAAGCACTCCTTGAGTTCATACCAATTAAATTACAATTAAATGATATAGATATTTTACTTTAATCTAAAGCAAATTATGAAAAAATATAAAAATAAGATCATGTTGTTTTTCCTTCATTTGGAAGACTAATAAAAAGAATATTCAAACAAAATGAATAATAACAAAAAAAAGAGTTATTACATTCGGCCACCCTACTGAATATCATAGTGAGATCGACTAATCCAATTTAATCAACCGGCTATTGCAACACTAGCTAATAGTTTATAGTATTTATAACATGTGCAACTACGAGATTTACATGGACAATAGTATCCACATCTGTAGTATAACAATGGTAGAATTGGAAAGCATTAGATACATATACACCTCTTAGTAAATACCAATAGAGTATCCCTACCAAAGATAAAAGTATCTTTAGTTCCTTTCAATCACACTTCATATCATCCGAACTTCGCTCTCAGCAATATAGCCATCCCTACCCTATCAAGTTAATCCCACAAGCCTTATACACTTCCGGTCGCAGACTCGCAGCGGTTGACAAGTCAAACAAAATAAAACATCCCAATGCATAGTCATAATCAAGAGTCAAAAATCATCAAGGAGAGTATTGATAAGAGAATGACTAGAATCGTCGAACCGCTCTATTCTACCATCACCCACACCCTTCATCTTCTTCTATAGAAGTGAGGAAGGGGTCACTTGTTTCTCCGATCTTATGGTCGCTTCTTCCAATAAAAGTCGGTTACATTTCTTTATGTTATTCGTACCAAAAAGTTTTTAGATATTTATTGGGGAAAAAATTCACAATGGAGTCTTTCAACAAATATGCAATTTAATCGGTGAGACGCTACTACTGAGTTTCATAACACAACTGTTCATTTCCCACTACTAGTATTACTAGTGGAGAACCCGTGCACAAGCACGGGTGTTGGAGATATTGAGAAAAAATAGGTTGCTGACACTTATAAATATTATATGATTTTTTCGTTTAAAATTCTAAAGGGGAAAGTATACTATTGTTCACAAATCAATGCCAATCGACTTCTTCAATTCTACTCGAAATCTTGGAATAATTTATATTTATTTGATATTACTTGTTATGATCAGAAATAAGATGTTTTGATGATTGTCATTGACAACGAATCCCTCTAGCACTCCAAGAACACCACAGATTTTTATATTAAGAACTTGGTAATGGTAGTGGTCAAATTAACACTACATTGACCGCTTGGTTTATTATCTTTGTAATATTTACATCCCAATATTGACATTATCTTCTTATTTTATTTTTAAAAAGATAACTTTGGATTCATACATAGACATGTCTATGTGTGTTTGTCTGCATTGATGATATAAGAAAAATCGTTATCTTATTATTAAAGACGGATATGAATATATAATAGATACATGTGGAATATGTATAATTAGGAGAAATATAGTGCAAATTACATTAGATAAAAAAGTTATTTCGCAATATACATGAAAGAAATATATTAAATGTATTCATTCCAAAAGAATAATGGTAATTATGATGAAAGATTACATAAAGTTATGTTTGCACTCGACAATTACTAAATGCACAAATTAGCAACAGATGTTCACCCAAAGTTTATTGTCCTACACTTTTTTCCTAACTCGTCATAATATAATATATCTATAGTGACCAAAAGAATAAAAAATCGTCAATTATATGCACACATCTAAGGCCCAAAAAGTTTGTCTTTAGCTTTTTCTTAGAAAACAAATAAGTTGCAAAAATGGAATATATAACAACTGCCACATTTGTCATGCCGCATAATTCATTGCGGTGCATATAATGCATTAAAATTTCACATAGTTAGGCCCATGCAGTATATGAGACCGTATTTAATATGTAGTTACACCCATATTTTATTATAAATTATTCAGGATGGTATCTTGAACTGCAACGATGTCATTAATGTTAGGGGAGATCTATCAATGTTGACTAAAAGGTTGGACAACTAAAAGTATTAAACTTATTGAAGCTTATTTCGAATACATACAAATTTAAGAATTAAACAGAAGGAGAAGTTAAAACAAACCTCTATAGATTACTACAATTTAACTATCTCTTTTATGTAGATGGATTAATACGCATAATAATTCTTTTATGATTGAATTGATGTAAAGTAAGAAGTATGTTTATACCAAGTAGACACATACCTTAACATAATCTGATGCTCGTAACATAAGTGTTTATCAAAATAATATACTGTCAAATAAATATATTGGTAAATGAACGTTTTTTTAAAGGATTCGTAAATGAATGTTAGTTAAATATATAGGTTATCCGTTTGAATGTTCTTAATGAAATATAGAGTATCACCACTAAAAGCAGTAATGAATGCTTCATATACTTTACTGCAGATTTTCTCATAAAGAAATTTATCGATATGAACTATTTTATAAAATACATGCGGGGCTTCTTCTTGTTTCCTATTAGAGTATATCTAATATCAAATTCTGAACTTCTAGGATTTCGTTGGATATAGTATTTTCACTATGGATCATTTGTAAAGGAATGTTAAATTTAAGTAAGAACATGGGCAATATATATCGTGCCAATTTAACCCAAATCGTGAAAACCGATTAGTCGGACTGGTCCAGGTCCAATAACATTGGGTGATATACATATATCCTTACTAAAATAGAGAGAGAGAGAGCTATCATCAGTTTTATATGACGAATCAATACTTGGAATTCTCACTTCCCACACGCAACAGGTACTCCCTAAAATGATAGATATCATGGCTGTGAAAGTACGGTCAAATTGGACAATTGTAACAGGGAGTGATGTCAATTGTCAAACATGGTCAGTGATTACGTTGGTTGACGAATAATATTCACATCCTTCACGTGACGATCACAACATCTATAGTGACATGTTGCCAATGAAACATCATGACATGGCAATAACTTTTGTGGATGCGGTAATATACCTGGGATACAAATGGAAATTTTTAAAAGATATACTAATGGAGGTCAGTGAATTCTCCCCTCCTTAATATATAGTAAAAGATGTGAGGAAAGACAAAAGTCATTCATGAAAAGAAGTTGATTGATCGACTAAGTGCAGGGGCGACTAAATCGAATAACCTGATTCAGATCAGCCACCCATCGAGCTTCTTAGTCAGATCAACTACTCCATTGAGTTTCGCAAGCTTGGAATCAATTTATTTATTTTGATTATAAGTATAAATGTCTTTGCCAAAATATTGTAGTACCAAAGTTCATACCCCAAATTACCACCCCCATCATGTAGCTTTTTATACTAGTCTCAAACTTTGGGACCTTTTATACAATTTAGTCGTGGATAACCTCATGGGCACATATTCCCACAACATTGTCTTGAAAGCATTGGTCATTTGATGTGGACATGGTATCTATACCTAAAGAAAGGAAGGACATATGTCCTAACGAGGGTTGATCCGGTGAGAGGCAAAAGTTGTGAGAGCATGAGAGCATTGATTCTGGACCACTAAATTATGGCATCTCTTTCCTCATTGATCGCAGGAGGAGAGAGAAGAGCAGAATCTGGTAGTCCAGATTCACTACTCTCATGCTCTCACATATTTTGGCTCTCACATGATCATCCCTCTGCCTCAATTATCCATATATATAGAGAGAGGGATGATCCTATGAGACATGAGACCTGTGAATCTGGACCACTAGATTATGCTCATCCCTCTCCTCCAATAAATAAGGAGAGAGATGACATAATCTAGTGGTCTAAAATCACTACTCTGATGCTTTCACAATTTTTTGCTTCACAAATCAACCCTCTCTCTCTCTCTCTCTCTCTCTCTCTATATATATATATAGAGAGAGAGAGAGAGAGAGAAAGAGAGAGAGGAGAAAGTGATCCTACTCCATAGAGTAGGTAACTTACCTACTCCATTCTCATTTTTACCCAGTTCTTTTTTTGTTTTTTTTTTGAAAAATGCTTTCGTGGATTTTCATAATTATATCCCTCTAATACGTCATTCAAATTTCATCTGAAACAGATACTCCTATGCCCTCCATCAAGAACATGTAATTTTAACGATATCAGATTTGCTGAAATCGACATGTTCTGGAGGCATAGGAGTCTCTACTTCTGACGAAATTTGAATGACATGTAAGATGGATATAGTTAAGAAATCCATGGAAGCATTTTTCAAAAAAAATAAAAAGAAATGGTAAAAATGAGAATGGAGTAGGTAAGTTACCTACTCAATGGAGTAGGATCTCTTTCCTCGCACGCACACACACACATACACACACATATATATAGAGAGGGGGAAAGGGATCTTACTTCATGATGTAGGTAACTTACCTACATCATGCTTATTTTTTCTCAATGTTTTTGTTTTTTTTAAATGCTTTCGTAGATTTTCATAACTATATCCCCCTAATATGTCATTCAAATTTTATCAAAAATCGAGACTCCTACGCCCACCATCCAGAACAGGAAAAAAATGCGTTGTGTGCGTGCGCATGCTCATGCCCACGTGCGTATGTGCATGTGTGTGTGTACACGTGTGAGAGGAACGAGAAGCTACTCCATGCAACAACTAAGTTGGATGCTCCACGGAGCAATTCCCCTATTTTTTATTTTTTGGAAAACTCCACCATCAGTACAAAAAAGGCGGGATTGGCGTGCACAGGTCTACGTGCACTAGGCGAGCACATGTGCTCGCTCAACCATGGGTGAGCACACAAAGAGCACATGTGCTCTCCCATGGGGGTCGTCGATTTGAATTATGTAGAGCAGCTCGATTACCAATTTGGACGATCACATGTGCTCGCTCATATGTGCTCGCCCACTTGAATTTCTTTGCGCGGATAACTTTAGCGCCTGGTAAATTTTGGGCGAGCACTTGGCGACTGCTTGGCGAGCACGTAAGTGTGCTCGCTTAGGTCCGTAAACAGAACCTCGGGCGCCCCTTTCTTCCTCATTCTCACGCATCCCTCCCCCAAAATCTCCCTCCGGCGACCCGCCACCCCTCTGCCCCGACACCGACGCCCGCCGTTTTCGTGTTTCGAGTAGATATACATCTACCATTCAGTATAATCCTTCCTCATCTCTCTTTTTTTAAGATTTCATTAGATATTTGTATTGTTTCGATAGTTTAGGATTTCAATTTTTTTGGATATAGTGTATTGTTTTGATAGTTTAAATATTTTTTAACATGTTTAGGATAACAGTGGATCACTATAATGTTGTTATTTGATTGTGGTTGTCTCAATGATATGTATAATTTTATGCCCTGTAGGTGTTCGATAAAATGCCTCAACCAACATTATGTTTAGACTTTGTAATGTATACATGATAAAATGTCCATTACAACATCTAGACTAGTTAGTATTGTTAATTTTCTTAAAATGATTAGTTATGATAACTTGTGAATAACATTAGTTAGCCAACTTCAATAGTGTAGATATTAAATATGATGAACATCATTAATAATAGTTCGACAATTTCATATCGTGTTGATATGAGATATGACATACACCAATGTTTCTTTTGTGATAATTTATTATCACATTAAATTCTAATTAATGTGACCAAGTATATCACATTAACTTATAATTAGGTTAATTATAAGGCTAAAACGCTAACCACTAATTAGAATATTAAATCGCAAAAATCCTTCACACACAGTGCGTCCTTCCACACCGGGTGGTGTGTGGCCCTGCAATACGGGAGGCGTGTGCAACACATTGGAGGATTTGATCACCTCTAACTGTGTTATATTTTTTTATTTTTCACAGCACTATTGAACTCACTTTGGAATGTTTATCCCAAACCAATGGTTGTGGATTTTGATGTTTGCAGGTTTGAATTTTTTTTTGCAGGTGCCCATCAACTCTTAGTGACCCAAGCACTGTATTAGGCACTAAATTAGGATCACACTTATCACTATCCCCATCGTTAACAAGCCAAATTTACGTAATTGCCCGGCTAATATAAATGAATAAATATTTTAAGATTATTTTATAGTCTCAAGCACGTACAAATGTATGACGTAAAGTGATCTTAAACTTAAAGTATTACTAACATCTACGTAACATCCCCCTTACCCTTTCTTTCTCCTTTCCTTTTTGTCGTGCTCATCTTCTAGCCCTCCTACAACTCATTGCTCCTCATCTCCATGTCATCTTTTTCATTCATTCCCTTTCTTGATTCGAACTCCCTCCAACTCTAAGCGACTTGCACTACCACCTTGTTATCCCTTCATGTTCTTTTTGTAAGCGTCGTACCCCTCAATCGTTATAGCTCCTCGTCGTCCCTCGATCCAGAAGCACCCATCTCACCTTTTCCTCTGAGCATAATATTAGGACCAAGCTTCGAGTTGGAGTTACCTTGCTTCAATAAACTTTCATCTAAGCACCGCCACCTTGACCGAGCAGTAGAGTCGCAACATCCATTTCCTGCCACCCGAGTAACCAATGAAGAAGGTCAATAATACCATCAACCTGTAGCCACCATGGGATTCAATTAGTATAAGCATGTACATCATCCAACACGAGGGTATTCTTAGCCATCGATTTGGTCAAGCCTTGATTTCCACCATCGAGGGATCTACGGATCCCACTCATCCACCGTGATTTTAATCAGAGCATCAAGTAACCACGTGGCAACATCTTAGCCTATCCATCATGCCATGAGGATGTCATACCCGTCATCCAGACCAAAAACCGTTTTATGCTCAAACCCATAAGCTGTTGAAAACTATAAAGATATCCATGCATATTTTCTATTTAGCTTTCCTTAGTTCGGACATCACGGACTAAGGGGGTCCGTAACGATTCAAACTTACTAAAAGGTGATCGTTGTCACAAGCTCTTTATTCTTACGGAAATTCGGTTCATAACCCCTTCCTCTTCGGTATACCAAATCAATCATAGTTTACTATCAAAATAATCACTAATATGATTATTTTGAAAGTTAATTGCGATTGATTTATGAGGTATACGGGAGAGGTGCAAGGTTATGCTGCCGAATTTTCGTTAGAAATAAAGATGCTTGTGACAACGATCATCTTTTAGTAAGTTTGAATCCTTATGGACGGGCTCAAGTGATAACATAATTAATACACTTCTCTTCTCATCTTTTATCTCAATAATGGGATACGTTTAGATATCCTCAATTTCCTAGATTTGATATTATAAATTATTTAATTCAGGTTCATCAATATGACAAATAGAGAGTGGATGTACAACCGTGTAGTATATGGACGTATAGCAGATACCTTTCAAAGAGGTGTTCAGGAATTTATACAATTTACTTACGCACAAGGTTCCTGTATCGTGGATTCAGATGGAATTATCTTGTGTCCGTGTAAGAAATGTCGTCTAATGAGGAACAGAACAAAAGATGAAACTCAATTACATATTTACAGAATGGGTTTCATGGAAGGATATCAGATTTGGTGGAGGCATGGTGAGGATTTCGAGGACAGTATGAATGATGCGGAAGAAGCTGACAATAGTTATCCTTTTGCAGATATGGTTATGTACGTTGCGGGTCCAAAATTTAATGCTACTTTTTTAGATGATGAGGAACCATATGGAGAGTCTGCAGAATTTTACGAGCTGTTAAAAAAGCGCAAGACCCATTGTGGTTGGGTTGCAATGTTAGGGGTGGTAGGAAGACCTGGGGGCAGAGAGGGAAGTGCATGGGCTGAGGGGAGGTGCAAGAGAGGAGAGGATGGTACGGGGGAGAGCTCGGGGCAGAGGGGGAGGTGTGGGGGTGGTGGGAGTAGTTGGGGGCGGAGAGGGAGGTCGGGCGGCGATGGGAGGAAGCGTTGGAGCATGGAGGGGGAACAAGAGGGTGGGGAGGATGGAGAGAAGGAAGGAAGAGGATGGATTTTTCAGCCTACTTTCTAAATTTAATTCTCGATATATCTCCAAAGTTAACATCCATTTGCATACGGCAACTAACCCTAGGGGCACAAGTGATAAAATGGCAAGAAGTCGGAGGCACAATTGATATTTCAAAAAAGGTATAACTGATATTGCAATATCTCAGAGGAGCACAACTGATAAAAATCACACATATATATATATATGGGTAAAATGTGCATGCCCCTTAAGGAGCTAACTTAACTTCCCCCAGCCCATTTTTCCTACATTTTTTATTTTTTTTTTGAAAAATACTTCTGTAGATTTTCATTATTACATCTCTATATTATGTCATTCAAATTTCGTGCAAAACAGAGGCTCCTACGACCTCCATCCAGACAGTCATTTTTTAACAATTCTGTGACCATTAAGAAATGACTGTCTGGATGAAGGTCGTGAGAGTCTCTGTTTCGCATGAAATTTGAATGATATAATATAGGGATATAGTGATGAATATTCATGGAATATTTTTTCAAAAAATAAATAAAGGAAAATGGGCGGGGGGGAGCTAAGTTAGCTCTCCCTAGGGGGCAACCCCATTTAACCCTATATATAGAGAAGGGGGAGAGAGAAGTGATCTTGTGAGAGCAAAAAGTTGTGAGAGCATGAGAGGAGTGATTCTGGACTACTAGATTGAACAAGAAGAGAGAAGATCATGAGAGAGAAAATAAAATCTAGTGGTCCACAATCACTCTCACTCTCTCTCTATATATATATAGAGAGAGAGAGGTAAATGGGGCTGCCCCCAGGGAGTAGCCAACTTGGCTACTCCAACCCCTATTTTTCCTTCATTTTTTTATTTTTTTGGAAATAAAAATTTGTATATTCATAATTATATCCCTCTCACATTCTATTAAAATTTCGTCAAAAACAGAGACTCCTACGGCCTCCATCCGAATATGGTCGATTTAAAAAATCCTGCGACCGTTAAAAAAAAAATAACGTCTGGATGGAGGGCTTATGAGTCTCTGTTTCTGACGAAATTTTAATAGAATGTGAGAGGGATATAATGATGAATATACAAAATTTTATTTTTCAAAAAAATGAAAAAAATAAGGGAAAATAGGGGTGGGAGTAGCCAAGTTGGCTACTCCCTGGGGGCAACCCCATTTTACCCATATATATATATGAGGTAAATGGGGCTGCCCCCAGGGAGTAGCCAACTTGGCTACTCCCACCCCTATTTTTCTCTCCTTTTTTTATTTTTTTGGAAAATAAAAATTTGTATATTCATAATTATATCCCTCTCACATTCTATTAAAATTTCGTCAGAAACAGAGACTCCTACGGCCTCCATCCAAACATGGTCGATTTAAAAAATCCTGCGACCGTTAAAAAAAATGACGTCTGGATGGAGGGCTTAGGAGTCTCTGTTTCTGACGAAATTTTAATAGAATGGGGGAGGGATATAATGATGAATATACAAATTTTATTTTTCCAAAAAAAATAAAAAAATGAGGGGAAAAATAGGGGTGGGAGTAGCCAAGTTGGCTACTCCCTGGGGGCAGAGCCCCATTTTACCCTATATATATATATATATATATATATATATGGGGAAAAGGAAGCTACACTGGAGCGTGCAGCCAACTAACTATACCTGACCATTTTTTTATTGGTTTTTTTTATTTTTTCTAAGGAAAACTATGTAGATTTACTTAGTTTGTTGAGTGGAACATGTGCTTCAAATTTCATGCAAAACAAACAAATCCTAACATGACCATCTAGACAAGATCAATTTCAACAATTCTGAGACTGTTAAAATGTCATAGTCTA
>JAZKJV010001199.1:1418515-1865358 GCA_037367405.1 Ottelia alismoides | reverse complement strand
TGCTAAGTCTCCCGCTGCAAGCTTCATGAGATGTAACATGGATACCATAAGCTTTTGCTTTATTTGACTATATACTCTCCGGTGGGGTTATTAAATTTTCAATCCGACCCACCACTTTTTTGGAGTTCTTTTTGCATTTTGCATTTTTTTTCAAGTGCCTCTATACAACATATCTACATGGTGCAGCATATATACAAGAAATTTTCCTCTTGAGCTAGTAGACTATCCCTCTTTTGAAGCTTTATTGCAACCCACGGCTTCTATCTTTAGCCTTCATCACCACTAGACCAAGTTGAGACGCACTTCCTTCACTAGAAGAAGAAGAGAGGTTCCGCCTAGAAGTACTACCCTCATATGCTACCCCAAGCCAAAGGAAACTGCCTCCTCACCGCCTCATCCGTGGAGAGCCATGTGTAAAGTGCTGGTGCAAGTCAAGCCATGGTGTTTAAGAGTCATGCCGTGTGTTGTTAAGTGCTCTACTTAGGCTCATCAAGATGACATATGCTCATAGCCTAGTGGACTCAAAGAATTAAGTCCTTATGGACCTGAAAAGCCTTAACCCTAAGCCCTATAAGGTTCCTCTTAGAGTTAGGTGGATTAAGATCTTATTCAAGCTCCATTTCTCAATTAATTCCAGGCTTAGTTTAAATGTCAACTATCATCCAGAAAACTATATACATATGTACACAAGATGCTTATTTACACAAATTTTACAATCATGCAAAATTTTTGAAAAATGTTTTGAAATCATGAATGGATGGATGCATGAAGTGCAAGTTTTGCAAAAGTATTTACAAACATTTACATAAGATTTTTGCAACTTTTGATTTTCAAAACATTTTTGGAAAAAATTTGTACTATATACATAATTTTGATAAGAAAATATTTACACAAACTTTACACAAAAGATTTTTGAAATCATTTTTACAAAAATAATTTGTACACTCGCTATTTATGTGCAAATAAAAGAAGTTTATGTTCATGAAAAATTTTTTAATATTTGTGATTTTTAGCCATTTTATTTATTAGCACACTCACACAAAGTACGAGTTATGGCTAAAGTATATATGAAATATATACGCACCCCCCTATACTTAGCTCGAACGATGTCCTCAGAGTGATCAAGAGCGATGAAGAAGACATAACTCGTGCTTAGTAAAAGGGAAGTGAAAAGGAATGGCTACGTGCATAAACGAATAAATGAATAGAATGAGAGGAACTCGGTGGTTTCCCCCTATACTTAGGATTAAATAATCCTAAGTATAGCAAGATGTACATGAAGGGAAATCCGAGTGAAGAAGATACAGTGTCTGCCCCCCATACTTACGGTAAAATATCCCTAAGTATAGGCAGCAAAACAGGAGCAGAAAGAATGAAAAGAATACCCGCAGGTCCTACATCCCCCCTATACTTAGGGTAAAGTACACCCTAAGTCTAGCATAATCATAAGATGAGAAAAGGGATGTGGGACTAAAGAATAGAATGATATGGACAACTGGATCTATACAAGTCGGAAGAACAGTGATAATCAGGCGTGAGATGCAAAAGATGTGAGTCAAGAGACCACATCTCACGCAAAATGAATAGGGGCAACATTAACGACCCGCGGCTCATGATCTAGAAATGGCTTGAGCTGCTGGCCGTTCACTCGAAAGGTACTCTCAGAAGACAACTCGGATATATCAATGCTACCGTTGTCGTGTACCTTTCTGACCAAGTAGGGTCCCTTCCATTTGCTCTGCAGCTTCCCTGGAAACAAACGAAGACTCGCATCAAACAACCATACTCTCTGTCCAATCTCAAAATGCTTGTGGCTGATATGAGAATCATGCCACTCCTTCACTCTCTCCTTATACTGTAGGCTGTTTGAGAAAGCTGTATCTCTAAGCTCCTCCAGGGCAGCTAACTCTGCCCTCCTCTGGTCTCCTACACCACCTGGATCCATAAGAATATCTGTAACTGCCCAAAGTGACTTGTGCCTCAGCTCAACAGGTAAATGGCACGGCTTGCCATATACGAGGCGAAAGGGAGATGTGTCCAATGGTGTCTTGAAAGAAGTCCTATATGCCCACAAGACCGAGTCAAAAGCTGTGACCAATCCCTTTCGGTCAGGGCGGACGACTTTCTGCAAAATAGTCTTGATCTCCCTGTTCGAGACCTCGGCTAGACCATTCGTCTCTGGATGGTAAGGTGTAGCAACACGATGGTCTATGCTGAACTCGCTAGCAAGGGCCTTCACCTGGTCGTTGATGAAATGAGACCCCCATCAGAAATCAGAACTCGTGGAACCCCGAACCGCGTGATGATGTGTTTCCTCAAAAATCTGCAAACTGTCCTCGCATCAGCGGCTCGGGCAGGGATGGCCTCAACCCAACGACTAACATAATCAACGACCAACAGAATGTACTCAAATCCCTGACTCTTAGGGAATGGACCCATGAAATCGATGCCCCATGCGTCAAAAACCTCACAGAAATGAATGGGCTGCATCGGCATCATATCACGCTGTCCACAAGTGCCCATCCTCTGATAGTCAGTACACCTCTTCACGAACTCATCAGAGTCCTTGAAGAGGGTAGGCCACCACAAGCCGGATTGGAGCACTTTCTGTGCCGTTCTCCTCCCAGAATGATGTCCTCCTACCTCAAGCTTGTGGCAGTAAGTGACGACGCTATGGTGTTCCTCCTGAGGAATGCACCGACGCCAGACGCTATCCCCTCCTTCGTGGTAAAAGATGGATCCTCCCAGTGGTAGGACTTGGCCTTTGCAAGGAAGGTCTCAAGCCTCTGCCTGGGCCAATCTTGTGGGACTTTCCCAGCAACGAGAAAGTTCACAATATCGGCATACCACGGGAGTGAGGCGATAGCAAGGATCGCTTCATCTGGGAAGGTATCTCGAATGGGATCAATCTGCTCAGACTCCTCAGGCTGCTCTAAACGGGAGAGATGATCCGCCACCACATTCTTGACTCCAGGCTTAGCCTTGATCTCAATGTCGAACTCTTGGAGTAGAAGGATCCATCTAGTAAGTCTGGCCTTGGCATCCTTCTTTGCCATGAGGTACCTGATGGCGGTGTGATCTGTGTACAAAGTCACTCTAGATCTAATGATATAAGATCGAAACTTATCTAGGGCGAACACTATGGCTAGCATCTCCTTCTCTGTGACCGTGTAATTCCGCTGGGCGGAATCCAATGTGCGGCTAGCGTAGTGAATGGCAAATGGAACTCCATCCCTCCTCTGTCCCAGCACTGCCCCTACGATAAAATCGGAGGCATCTGTCATGATCTCGAATGGGAGAGACCAATCAGGCGGCTGAAGGAAAGGAGACTCAATCACATACTACTGGAGAGTCGCAAAGGACGAAAGACACTTGTCATCGACAAGGAACTCGGTGCCTTTCGTCAAGAGGCCAGTCAACGGCCGGGCAATCATGCTGAAATCCTGAATAAATCTCCTATAAAATCCAACGTGCCCCAGGAATGACCGTAGCTGCCTCAAATTGGACGGCGGTGCGAGTTTTCTAATGACATCAACCTCGGCCGGATCAACCTCCATGCCCTGTTGGAGATGATGTGGCCAAGCACCGTCCCTTGAGTCACCATGAAGTGACTCTTCTCCCAAGATAGAACCAAATGGTACTCAATACATCGCTGGAGTACTCGGTCTAGGCAGTCAAGACAGGAGTCGAATCCGTCGCCGTAGACCGAGAAATCGTCCATGAAGACCTCCAAACACTCCCTACCATGTCCGAAAAGATCGACAGCATGCACTCTGAAAAGTCGCAGGGGCATTGCATAGCCCAAATGGCATGCGTCGAAAGGCATATGTACCAAAGGGACAAGTAAAGGTGGTCTTCTCCTGATCCTCAGGAGCGATGGCCACCTGGTTGTAGCCCGAGTACCCATCCAGGAAGCAATAATGGCTCTTCCCTGTCAGTCTCTCAATAATCTGGTCAATAAAAGGCAGGGGGAAATGGTCCTTCTTGGTGGCCTGGTTGAGTCTCCTGTATTCAACACAGACCCTCCAAGAGGTGGGTACTCGTGTAGCAATCTCCTCTCCCGGACTCACTGATCACAGTCGTGATGTCCGTCTTCTTGGGCACCACATGCAAGGGGCTGACCCACTTGGAGTCGGAAATGGGATAAATGAAATCTGCACTCCACCATTTTGATATTTCCTTCATCACAACCTCTCTCAGGTTGGGGTTCAGTCGCCGCTGGAACTCACGCGACGGCTTCGCCCCCTCCTCGAGATAGATATGGGGGGAGCACACTGATGGACTAATCCCATGGAGATCTGCTACGCTCCATCTGATTGCCTTGCGGTTCTTTTTAAGAACCCCCATCAAACGGGATTCCTGCTCTCCAGTCAGATCGGCAGAGATGATGACTGGGTACATCTCAGGTTTGCCTGCAAGGAACCGATACTTCAGCGAAGTAGGGAGCGGCTTCAGCTCTGGACAGCTGGGCGCTGGCAATTCTGGCTTCGGAAGAAAATGTGTCAATGTTGCTAAGTCTGCCAAATCTGCCTGGGAGAAAGAAAGCGAACTCTCGCAAACTGGATCTGGAGGAGGTTGCTCAACAGTGCTGTCTCTGATCTGCTCTGCCTCTACCTCCTCCTCATCTGTAGGCTCTGGGGGACTCAGGTCTGGCATCTGATCATCACAATCTGCCCAATCAGACTCTGAATCCGAGGGATCTGCATCAAACAAGGTGGCATCAGTACCACCATCACACAAGGTGGCCTCAGTACCGCCATCACTAACAACCGTGTCGCGGTCGAGAACCGGCTCTGCTGCCTCTGTAGTATCCTGGACCAGGGCTGTGCTCTCCAAGCTCTCCTCTGCTATCATCTCGGCATCAGCTGTGTCTGAAAATGAGAGGATGGCCTGTGCTGCAGGATCTGCCCATGTTGCCTCATCGTCTGTGATCACAAAATCACAGTCCTGGTGGATGTCTGGCCCGTCGTCTGTCAGCTGCTCTGAATCTGTGCTGGCCTCTGAGCGTGCTCTCTCTCTGGCTCTGTAGTCCTCGACCGTCTCTATCTGTACACTCTCGCCCTCGACGCGAAAGTATACCTTCCCGCTATCATGATCAGTCACCGCCTTGGCTGTGGCCAAGAACGGACGACCAAGGATGATGGGGGTATCGGCCACTGAATCAGGGATCTCCATGTCCAACACTACGAAGTCCACGGGGAATTTCAGGCCCTGAATCGTGACGATAACGTCTCGCAACAACCCCTTCGGCCTCTTGACAGATCGATCAGCAAACTGAAGGACTGGCATGCTCTGTCTAAGAGTGCCCAACTCGAAGCGGTCGAGAAGGGCTGCCGGAAGGAGGTTGATCGACGATCCGCTATCCAATAGAGTCCGGTCGAACCTCTGCTCACTAATCTGACATCTGACATACGGGGCCCCTGAATCTGGCCTCTTGGCCGACAGACGGTTCTGGATCGCGAAACACGTGGCTTTCGTCAGCACATGAATCTCTGAAGTGTGGTTCCTCCTCCTCCTCCTCCTCCTCCTGACTGTGGTCCTGTCTCTCAAAGATCGCTGAAGAAGGGGGATGTGTTGCAAAGCCTCCTGGAGGGTCAGCTGGATGTGAAATCTGTCGATCATGCTCTGGCTGAATTCCTCCTGCTCTCTCTTTTTTGGGTCTTTTTCTTTTTTCTTCCCCTTCCCCATCTGAAGGGCTCTAGGGAAGGGGATCACAGGGTCCTTCGCAGATGAAGGACTAGGAAAAGGCCTAGACGGCTCGAAGGCCGGATCCGCACATACATCAAGCACCACAGTGGGACCAGAAGAAACTAAACCTTTTCCTTTATTCACAACAGTGTTCTGAGATACTTGAGAATGAGGAAAAAACATCTGATCTCTCTATACAAACACCGGTGGCCTCAGTACCACCACGGGTTGGCTCTGCTACTCTGGTGGTATCAGCACCACCTCCTCGATCTGGTGAAGCGGCGGCCTCAGTACCGCCGGTGGAATCAGCATCCTTGGTGGCATCAGTACCACCGTCATCATCATGTGCGGCCTCAGTACCGCTCTCCTCCTCCTCATCTGGTGCCCTGGGTGGATCCTCGAGTCGTCACTCAGATGAGGCGCCGCCTGCTGGTGCTCTACCGCTCCTAAGTGTAACAAAATCTGCATCAAATAGATCCGAAGACATATCATCAAATGGATCACTAGGAGTGGCATGCTCAGTGTGAACTACCTGCTCAGACTTCCTCTTGAGGCTATTGGGGTTCGGCTCTATCTGTGCAGGGATGGCGGCCTTCCCTCTCATCAGGTCCCGCATCTCCTGGCGGAACTCGTCCATCTCCCGTCTAAATGTAGCCTGCTGGTCCGTGAGGAGGCGGGCTACGTCATCCAAGGTGGAGCTCTCATGGGGGCCTGACGGGTAGCCTCTCTGGTAATGAGGCTGCTGGAACTGGTGCTGCTGCTGCTGAGAGGGGTAGGAGGAAGGATGCTGCTGCTGTGGCTGGTGAGCCTGCTGCTCACGTCTCCAAGACTGTCCCTGCTGCTGATAGGGACGAGGAACGAAGGATGATTGCTGCTGTGGCTGGTAGGCTGGGGGCTGCTGCTGCTGGTGATCTCTCTGCTGACTATACTGCCCACCCTGACCGGATGACTGCTGCTGGGGCTGGGTACCTCCACTCCCCCACCTGAATCCGGGATGGTCTCATCGGATCCCAGGCTGGGGGCGGTCATACCAAATCCCGTTGACATCCATCAACGGCTCTGCATCGTATGGGGCTGGCGGAAGTACTGCCAGAGGCTGATCCGGCTGGTATACCACCATCTGCATGTCTGGAGATGGTGGTGACTGGTAGGAGGGCTGCTGCGGCTGGTATGGCTCCGCCTGTATAAGGTGAACCTGTCTAGGCTGCTGAAAGGAGCTGGAGCGCTGGGACGAGCTGCTGCTGCCGGTATCGCCTCGCGACTGAAGACGGGGCTGTGAAGCCGTCTGTGCCTCCTGGAGACACATGAGCTGGGTCTTCATGTCGCTCAGAGTCTGTACCATCTGTTCCATCTGTGTGATGCCCTGGCACTGCTTCTTCTCGATCAGCTCCATCCGGTCCAACTTCTCGCTGATAATACCCAAATCCGCAGCGGACAACTCTGTCTGTGCTGATGCAACTGCGGATGAACTGGATGGACCGGCGTCGACCCGTGCTATCCTCTGGTACTGCACGGATCCTGGCTGCTGCTGGGGTCTCCCCTGTGTGTACAACCGGGTCTGGGACATCACCATATAATTCTCGGCCATCTCCTCATAGATGGCCCAGACCTGGTCGTGGTCCTTGGTGAAGTAGGACCCGCCGCAAGAAGCATTCACCAGGCCCTGGAGCTCTGGTGTCAACCCGCTGAAGAAGCTCTGAACAAGGTTTGGCTTCGAGATGTCGTGGTGCGGGCATCGGTCTGTGAGCTCACGGAACCTCTCCCATGCCTCGTGGAATTGCTCATTGGGGAGCATGGAGAAGTTGCTGATCAGGGCCCTCGCTGCATTCGTCCGCCCGAGTGGATAGTACTTGTTCAAGTACTCGGTGCGGAGCTGCTCCCAGGTGTAAACAAACTTCCCCAAATGCTTCAGCCAGGTGGCTGCTCTGTCTGCTAAGGAAAAGGGGAAGGCAATCATCCTGATCGTGTCCTGGTCCACCTGACGGTCGTGGACAGTGCTGCAAATCATCTCAAACTCTTGCAGGTGGAGATGAGGCTCCTCTGTCGCCAAACCGTGGAATCGGGGGAAGAAGCTGCAAGGTGTTCGGGGGGAACTTGAAGTCCCCCACGATCGCTGGAAGTACCACCCAGCGGTGTGTCAAGGTCGACCCGGGATTGTGGTTCTCACGCATCGATCTAAGTGGTGGTGGTGGTGCTCCTCCTGCTCCTGCTGCTGCTGCTGCTGCGGCAGCTGCCGCATCGTCGGGTCCTCCTCCCGCTCCTCCTCCGCGGTTGGCTCTCAACTGCTCAAACTCTCGCCTCATGTCCATCATGAAAGCTCCCTGATCCCTCAGCTGTTGCTGAACTGACTCGAGGGAGGCGATCAGGGTGGAGTTGATCGAACCCTGGTCCAGGACAAAATGCTGCTCTCCTCGTGGACCTCCAGGGTGATCCTCAGAACTGCCGGCCATGACGTCTGCAAAATCAAATGAGCCCAACTCAGGTGCTGTCAAATCTGCTAATCTCTCCTCGGGCTCATGTCGCTCAGATCCGAAAGAAAGGGGGTCGAGGGGGAACAGGGCAGAGTCGTACTCGGGCTCGGAGAGCTGGTCTCAGCTCTCGCGGGCCAACCTAGATGATCGGGTAGACGTGCCCGAAAGCGGTGCAGCCAGAGGCTGCCTAAGAGAGCGTCTACCCATCATCTTGATCTGGCGAGTAGTGCGGATGAGATCTGGAGAAACTATGATCAGAATGCAAACCCCCGGTTCACCAACGCAACGCGAGCTGAAGACCGTAAAAGATCGGTCAAATTATCTTGTCAATTTTATTAGGTGAACACACAAGATATCAGAGCGCTTACGTGACCTGTTGGGATACCCGATGCTACTCCAACCGACTGGCCCGCACGGAAGAGTCGGTAGTCAGCTAGAAATAGCACCGGAGGGCTCTACCTAGGGTGCGGGTCACTCACTCGCGCATCCAAACCATACAATGAGGGGGTTGCTCTCCCCAAGACAAATTTTTAGGGTGAGTGTCTTTTAAGGTCAATAGTTTTATCCAGTCCCAATTTTATGATTTTTCTTTTTAATATTTTTCAAATAGAAAACAAACGCCTAACGAATTTTTTGGTTCTCCTGGTTATTAAGTCCAAAACAGGGGGAGAAGACGAAAAAGCCGATGCGCGATGAAATCAATGATGTATGCTGAGATAGAAATGTGTACCTTGTCTCCAGCACTCTACATGCAAGTGATCCGCGCAGAATTTAAAGACAGGAAATAAACTACCTAAATGGTGCAGGCGGAAAGCCGAGTCCCTAAACAGTAGTGCTACTCGAAAGAACGGCTAGCCGACCACCAGCCTCCAATCCAAAGGGTCCGGTCTAGATACACCCCTCCTCTTCTCGACAGGTCGAGTTCAGGAGTAGCGCTTGACGGGGTGGGCTCGCGGCGCGTAGGCTCGGAGGTGATGGAATGGCTATTTTATTATTATTTTTATTATAGGTCCAATTACCGCACTATAGGAACAAGCAATTATATTAGGGTGCTTGGATCCTATCAGTTACGTCACAATCAAGCAGAAAATCCTATGGCTAGGGGCTTGATCAAAAACCGCGTAAACACCGGAAAAGGCAGTCAAAAGAAAAGAAAACAAAACTGCGTAAAAAGCCGCGAAAAACTCCTAAGGGTCCCCCGAGCACACCGGTGCTCGGTGAAACAGACCCGCTAAGTCCAATCACAGTCCAAAGGTCCAGTCTGAGTCCCTGTATTATTACAATAACAATCAAAAGTCTAATCTAAACCTCACCCACTCAACTCTCTCTCTCTCGCTCTCTCCTGCGGCTCCGTGCAGAAGGGAGCTGCCTCCGAATCGTGCGGTTGCGCCGACTCCTCGAAAGTCGCCTTCGCGGTCCTCGGGCCCTCGCAAGAAAAAGAGCAAGTGTCACAAACCAAATTATTATAAAAATGTCAGAAATATATATATATATATATGTGTGTGTGTGTGTGTGTGTGCAGAAAGCTATACAAAAAGCCGCGCAAAGAAAAAGACGCGGAAAAACACAAAAATCGACTACTAAGCCGTGCTCCCGGCAACGGCGCCATTCTGATGAGCGAACCTGAAGGCTAGGGTATAGGTGCTAAATTAGTCGTTGCGACCCAAGCGATCAAGTATGCTCAATCAAGAAAAATCAGACCACTACTAATAGACAAAATCAATTAAAACACGAAAGTGGTCTTGCTATTGGATTAACCTGGTATAGCGACCAGGGTCGAACTAAAGGAGCACGGGTTGGCCTCTCGGCCTACGAAGTAGTCAAAGAGAGATAAAATAACATAAGAAATGTTTTTGGTGGTTTTTGAATTTTTTATATTTTTTTGGATTTTAAATGAATTAAGAAAATAAGAAAAGTAAAGAAACACACACTTCAACAATTTATTAAAAGAAATAAAAATCAACCAAAAATTCAAACAAAAATATTTTTATGTGTTTTATATTTTTTAGTGTTTTTGGTGAATTTTTGAGAATTGTCTGATGTTTATTGAATTTTCTAAAAATCAAACAATAGCTGAAATCAAAGGTACTGTCCAGCCGAGCTAGAAAGGCCTAGATAAAATATCTAAAAGCACTAAATTAGCTGAGAGGTAATTTTCCTTTAAAGAGAATAAATCAAGGAAAATTTAGGCACCTATTTATTATTTTTGGGTTTTTGGTTTAATTATTAGGACTTTTATAAGTTTTTAGGTGTTTTTCAATATTTAGTGGTTTTCAGTAATGAAATATAGCCAAAATTGGCTAGAAAATCAAACACAACAAAATAGACAGTAGACAATTTTTTTGTAATTTTTGGACACTATTTCATATTTTTTTGTGATTTTTAAAGTTAGACAGTGAAGAAAATAGAGGTTTTTGAATTTTTAAAAATAACAAATGAAAACAAAAATGTCCTCAAAAATCCTCAAAAATTTTACACCATGGCAGGAGCCATGTGTCCAATTTTCGTTGGATTTGGAGGTAATTTGCTATTTTATTCAAAAATAAAGAGGGGGCACTGCGCACAGGGACCAAAGTGCAAATACCCAAGAGTCTGGGGGGTCTGGTGCAATTAACCCAGCAAAACACGTGCGATGCGCGTGTCTGGGGCACTCAGGGACCCAAATGTAAGAAAAATAAGTTCCGAGGACTTATTGGCAACAGGTACCAAAAGTCCAGGGGCTTATCTGCAAAATACCCAAAAATAAACGCACATGCTCAAAAGTTTCACGCACAGGGGTATAAATGCAAATAACTAAAAACATTCATTCATTGAAGAACAACCAGCACTACAGGGTAGATAATGTAAAAAGCCCAGAAACGCACGTGTCGATGCACGTGTCAGACCACACACAGGGGCATCTCAGTAAATACACGTAACCACAAGGGTCTCGATGCAAATAACCCTAAAACTAAACAACTAAACTCAATATTTATAGGGCTAGAGCGAAATAAAGTAAGCAAGGGGGCATAAGGGTAAATTACCCTTTATTATGCGGAGCGGCTGGATGGACGCCACGTGTCTGATCAAGCGGTCGAGGGCGTCTGGGGGTCCAACGTTGCTCTCCTCGGGATGATCCAACGGCTGGGGCTAGTCCACGTGGTGCATCAGACGGTGTCAGGTGCGGATGGCTAACCCTCGAGCCTCGGATGGTCCATATCTCTCCTTCTCCTGATCGAACGATGACGGCTGCTCCTACACGGACGGTTCAGATGAACCTGGAGCGAGAGGGACAATCGGACGGCTTCTGAAGGTCGTGGAAGAACAGGTGGCCGGCGAACTTCGCCGGCCTCGTGAGTGCGCTCGTGACCTCCTCTGCTGCGCCTGAGGATCGGAGAAGCTCCGGCGTGATGGTGCGCAACTACTGATACCCTCCGATGGCCTAGCCGAGCTCTGGGGAGCTCCGGCGAGGGTGGCGGAGGCGAGGCTCCTGGTCTGAATAACCCAAGCCCTCAGATGGGCTTGGTAGCTCCTGCAAAGATCACCAAGTGACTCGCTGGTCGAGGGCAAATTGCCTCGACCCGGTTAGGCGGAGCGACGGTGAACGATGGGGCGAGATGGATGAGCTCCGGCGAAGGGCGGACGGTGAAGCTCGAATCCCAGCTCCTGTGCGAGCTGGGTTGGATGGAAGGGTGAAGAAGGTGCGCGGGAAGTCGGCGAGGGCTATGGCGATGCCCGATGATCGAATGGTGGTCGGAAGCAATGGGAATCGACGATGGATGGCGGCGGGGCGATTTGGGGGTAAATGGAAATCAGCAAAAAAGGAAAGCTATCGGAGCTACCTGGGTGGACGAGGAGACTGGGGAGGAGCTCAGGAAGCTCCTGGTCGTCGCCTCGAGGAGCGTCTCCCTCCGAGGCTCGGTGCTCACGCTGGTTGCGGAGCAACGGCGGCGTAGCTCGCCGGATCGATGGATTCTCTTCCTCTCCTCGATTCGACAGGCTCGGACGCGAGCTGTCACTCTCGCGCACTCTCTGGAGGTCACAGGTGAAGGATTCGAATGGCCAAAGATGGAGAGTTGGGGTGGCGGAGCTCGAGCTAAATATGGGCGAGGGTCCGGGAAGACGAGGTCGGGTAGGGCGTGGAAGCACGCGGATCCTGAGGATGCGGCTCCGGCGAGGATGTCGGATGTGTCATTAAGGATTCGGACCCGGGGTTTAGGTGGTAGGCACTCGAGTTTAGCGGGGAAAATCCGAGAAGTAGGGGACCCGCTAAGGACCCGAGTGGAGTGGTCCTGGGGGGGGGGGGGGGGTAGTTGACCGGGCGGTCAACATCCCCAGGACCCAATAGAAACAGGCCACGTGGCTGGATCTTGAAGTGAAAATTAAGGGTAGCTAGGGGCCGATTTAGCAAAAACTCAAAACACAAAATATTTTTCTTTTATTTTTTTCTATTTTTTTGTGATTTTTAATTAATTTTTAGAAATAAAAACAAGGTATATACATAGTATGTACTATATAGGTATATGTACATAATTAGGGTTTTTAATTTTTGATTTTTTAATTATTATTTTTGTGCAATTTAATTCCTATTTTATATTTTATTTATTTCCACTATAAAATAAGGAATAAAAAGGTATTTTTATTTTATTTTAATTATTTATATACATAGATAAAATAAATACATATATACATTTATATATATGGTATATGTACAATATATTTTTGTGTTTTTAATTTTGCTATTTTTATTTGATTTTTGTTTTGATTGTTTTTATTTTATTTATTTACTCTATATAATAAAGAATATTTACAAAAACTATAAAGATTAATTTTATTTATTTATAGGGCTAAATAAATATGTAGGTGAGTCTATGCACAATGTGAAAGTGATATTTTTGTTCTTTTTTATTTTCATATATTTTTTTCTTTTGTTTTTATATTTATAAATATAGACACAAATTTACAAGCCTATTTTTGGTGAGGAAAATACCATTATTTTATTTACATAAGTATGTACACACATGAGCCCCTATCTCCCTCTACTTTTGGCTTTTATGCGGTAAGGCCCCTGTTGAGCCCTCCCTTGGGTTAGGTTGCTCAATATTTATTCTAAATATTTCCCTTTTTTTTCTTTTTAATCTTTATTCTTTTATTTTTGCACAAAAACATGCTAATTATAGGTTTTTACACAATGCATGCTTTTGGTAATTATTTGTATTTACACATATCTACATGCATTTGCAAAGGTTTTTGTAGCTAAAATATAAGAATAAAGAGTGATGAATGGGTATTCATCACTCATCGAAAAAAAGGGGATGTGAATGGGTCAGGTCGACGATGGGCGAGGGATTTGACCTAAAATTCGATTCCAACCCTATGGTTGGAATTGAGGGGTAGAGTGCGGAGCTTGGAGGAGAAGGCGGCTTAAGTCGCATGGGGTGTACGAGGGGCGGAGTGAAATGGCAGAAGGGATATCGGATGAATGTCGAAGCGAGATGTGAATGCGAGTTGACGGAATGAATGCAAAGGAAATGGAGATAAGTAGAGTACCTATAAGTGGATTCTGATGCCTGGGCTGGTGGACAGAGTCCATGGCAGTGATGGCCTCGATGGGTGGCACGGCCAAAGGCTGGGAGCTCCTCATGGAAGAGCTGGACAGAGACGTCACCAGACTTGGGGTGCTATGTTCCAAATATTACCCAACTCCTCTTCCTCTCTCGATTGTCACTCTGAAAAGGGAAGGTTGGCGTAACTGAATTGGTGGAGTAGCCTAAGGTGGATGAAAAGGAGGAGTGTGTGGGGGTTTTATTGGTTTCCCAGGTTCGAGAAGAAATGAGAGGAAACCTACGAACTGAGGCCCAGATCTGGAGGATGAAGACCGACTGTGGATTTGGGATTTGCACCCTACAATCAGGGCTTTTAATCGAATGGGAAAGTGATAGGATCAAATCGGGAAAATAGGCAAAGATTGAAGCAACCCCAATCTAAGAAAAGAGAGGAAAAAGGGGGACCAGTTCACCTCGGTCAACAGAGCCAAGGTGGACCAATCAGCGGGGATGTAGACAAAACATGCTAGAAGACAAAATAGGGAGATAAATAAAGATAATTGAATTAAAAATAATAAATGAATTGAAATTAAAAAATGTATAAAAATGTTTATTATTTTACAAAGTAATTTTCTATGATTTTTAATTATTTTCAAGAAAAATTAAATAATGTATATACAATATATAGTATAATATACATATATAATATACCTATGTATTATGTACAAGTATTTTTATTTTATTATTTTTATATAAATACCATTATTTTTTATTTAATTTATTTACAACATATTTTTTAAATTAAAAAAATATTTTATTTTTATAAATTATTTAAGGGCACAAAATAAATAGTGGATGTAATAAATACATGTGTATTTTGTACAAGTAATTGAAGATTTTATTTTTGTTTTTTTGATTTTTATTCTATTTTTATTTTATGTTATTTCTAGGATTGCATACAAGGGTCTAAAAGAGAATAATTTAATTTTATTTTGTTAAAAATAATTATATAAATAATGTGTACAAGTACAAGTAATATATACAACACATAGTGAGCCATATCTCTCTCTACTTATTTTATTTTGCAATCAAGTCAAGGCTTCATCTTCTCTTGGATTTTGGGTCACTCTGTATTTACTCTAAATACATCATTACCTTTTCTTCTTCCTTTATTCTTTTATTTAGCCAAAACATGCTAATTATGCAATATTAACAAAAGCATGCAAATTGCTAAGTTATTATATTTACAGATATTCACATGATGTTTTGCCAAGAAAAATATCCAAAATAAAAGAATAAAGAGTGAGAATCATGGATTCATCACCCCCTATACTTTACCTTTGCTAGTCCCTTAGCAAATAATTATTTGAAAAATAAGTGAAAAAGAACAAGAAAAGAAAAAGAATCAAGGTTGATCATTAAACTTATCTTTATTAAATTGAAGTATGGAGCTCAGTCAAATCTTTGGATTATTAGTTTATCAGAACCTTACCAGGAAATAGGTTTAAGACTCAACAACCTCTAAGTTCCACAACTCTATGGTCAAGACTCCTTACTAAACCAGGTCAGAACAAGTCTACATACGCAAACTATGATGACTATGCATCTTTCCTTGTACTGTGTAAGTGATATGTAGCTCCCCACTTCAGAAATGATAAAGAAACATGCTCCCAAAATAAGGTAACTCTAATTCCCTAATATAGAAGGTATTTCCTCAAGGAGTGGGGTATTCCCTTCTAATTTCAAGTTCAGCCAGCTCAAGAAGAGGGGAAAGAAGAGAATGGATCATGACCAGTGTAGCAACGTATCCCTGGGAGCCTAACCAGTGTAGCTAAGTCTCCCGCTACAAGATTCATGAGACGAGAAGGTGTAATACATAAGCTTTGCTTTATTGGCTATATACACTCCAACAGGCATTTTATTTTTAATCAGGCATGTCCACTTTTTTTGAGTTTTTCTTGATTTTCCACGTTTTTTTAATGTGCATATGTACAACATATCTACATGGTGCATCATATACATGAGTAGTTTTTCTTCTTGAGCCAGTAGACTATCCCTCTTTTGAAGCATTATTGCAACCCACAACTCTTGTCTTTAGACCTCAGCACCGTTAGACCAAGTTGAGGTACACATCCCTCCCTAAAGGAAGATAAGAGGTTCCTCCTAGAAGTACTACCCTCATATGTTGCCCCAAGCCAAAGGATTATGCCTCCTCACCACTTCATCCGTGTTGAGCTATGTGTAAGATGTTGGTCTAAGTAAAGACATTGTCTCTGAGAGTTATGCGTGCATTGTTAAGTGTTCTACTTAGGCTCATCAAGATGACATGTGAACATAGCCTATTGGACTCAAAGAATTAAGTCACTAATAGACATGAAAAGTCTTAACCTCAAATCCTACAAGGTTCCTCTGAAGTTATGTAGATTAAGGTGTTAACCAAGCTTCAATTTTCAATTTAACTCTAAACTAGTTTAGATGTCAACTATGATTCAGAAGAATATAAAACAAATATGTACAAAAACCCTTTTTATGCATTTTTCAAAATATGCAAACGTTTATGAAAAATTTTGAATGCAAGGAAAAAGGAAAGTTTTGAAAAATTTTGAATGCAAGGAAAAAGTAAAGTTTTGCAAAATATTTACAAACATTTACAAACAAGTTTTTGTAAACTTTTATTTTTGAAACATTTTCATAAAAATTGTACTATATACATAGTTTTTATACAAAAATATTTACAAGCATTTTAGAATCTAAACATTTTACAAACATTTGTACAATAATAGTTTTTACAAAAGATTTTTACAAACACCTATGTACGAGAAAAAAATTTATGCAAGAAAAAAATTTAATTTTTTTGTGATTTTTATCCATATTATCTAGTAACACACTCACACAAAGTACGAGTAATGTCTAATTTATGTATAAACAACATATACGACACCCCCTATACTTAGTTCGAACGATGTCCTGAGAGTGATCAACGAGCGATGAAAGGAATACATAACTCGTGCTGAGTATGAGGAAGTGAAAAAAAGTCTATTCTACAATGATGAATAAAAGAATGCAATGAATAGAGGTCGATGATCCCCCTATACTTAGGATCAAGTATCCTAAGTATAGAAGTATGTACACAAGGGGAAAAACTGAGGGATAAGATGTACAGGGTTTACCTCCCCTATACTTAGGGTAAAATATCCCTTAATATAGCAAACAAATTATAGGTAAAAAGAATCAAATAGATAATCAAATGTCTGACAACCCCCATACTTAGGGTAAAACATACCCTACGTATAACATAATCATAAGATGGAGATGGGGTGTTAGACATAAAGAATGAATGATATGGACAACTGGATCTATACAACTGCAGAAGAGAAGTGATAATCATGCATGATATGTAAATGGTGTGAGTCAAAGACGATAGCTCATGCAAAATGAATAGGGGTAACATCAAAGATCAGCAGATAATGATCAAGATACGGCTTCAAGTGTTGACCGTTAACTTGAAAGGTGGATTCAAATGATAACTTTGATATATCAATGCTTCCATTGTCGTGCACCTTTCGGAACAAGTATGGTCCCTTCCATTTTCTCTACAACTTCCCTGGAAATAATCTCAACCTAGCATCAAATTGCCATACTCTCTGGTTCGGCTAAAACTGTTATGGCTGATATGAGAATCATTCCATATCTTCACTCTCTCCTTGTATTGTAGGTTACTCGAGGTTGTATCTCTTAGCTCCTCCAGGGTTACCAACTCTACTTTCCTCTGATCTCCTATACTCTTGGGATCTAATAAGAACTCAATGACTGCCCATAGTGACTTGTGCTTGATCTCCACCGATAAACGGCATGGCTTTCCATAAATCAGATGAAAGGGAGATGTACCCAACGATGTCTTAAAGCAGGTCCGATAGGCCCACAAGATCGAGTCCAAAGGCTGTGACCAATCCTTTCAGTCTGGGCAGATGACCTTTTGCAATATAGTCTAGATCTCCATGTTCGATACTTCAGCAAGACCATTGGTCTGAGGGTGATATGGAGTGGCAACTCGATGGTCAATGTCCAACTCATTAGCGACGGCCCTTACCTTGTCGTTGATAAAATGAATCCCCCTATCAGATATCAAAACTCTAGGTAGCCTAAATCGTGAAATGATATTTTCCTCAAGAATCTGTAAATAGTCTTAGCATCTGCGGTTCAGGCAGGGATGGCCTCAGACCAATGACTCGCATAATCAATAGCGAGCAGAATGTACTCGAATCCCTGATTCTTAGGGAATTGACCCGTGAAATCAATGCCTCATGCATTAAAAACATCACAGAAGTAAATGGGCTACATTAGCATCATATTGCGTTGTCCACAGGTGCCTATCCCTTGATAGTTAGCACACCTCTTCACGAATTCATCAGAATCCTTGAAGAGGGTAGGCCACCATAGGCCGGATTGGAGCACATTTTGTGTTGTCCTCCTCCCAGAATGATGTCCTCCTACCTCTAGTTTGTGGCAGTATGTGAGGATGTTGTGGTGCTCCTCGTGAGGAGTGCATCGACTCCAGACACTATCCCCTCCTTCATGATAAAGGACGGGATCCTCCCAATGGTACGACTAGGCCTTCGCAAGGAAAGTTTCAAGTCGTTGTCTGGGCCAACCTTGTGGAACTTTCTTGGCGACAAGATAGTTCACAATGTCGACATACCATGGAAGCAAGGTGATGGCAAGGATCGCCTCATCTGGGAAGGTCTCTGTAATAGGTGCCATCTACTCTGAATCCTTAAGGTTCTCTAAATCGGAGAGGAGATCCTCCACCACATTCTTGACTCTAGGCTTATCCTTAATCTCTATATCAAACTCCTAGAGTAGAAAGATCCAACAGGTCAATCTGGCTTTGGTATACTTCTTTTCCATGAGGTATCAGACGTCGGTGTGATCAGTAAATATCGTCACTTGGGATCTAAGAATATATGATCTGAATTTATCCAAAGCAAAGACTACTGCTAGCATCTCTTTCTCTGTAACAGTATAATTCCGCTGAGAATCATACAAAGTCTGACTAGCATACTGTACGGCATATGGTAATCCTTCCCTCCTCTGTCCTAGCACATCCCCTATGGCAAAATCAGAAGAATCTATCATGATCTCGAATGGAAGAGACCAATCGGGTCGCTGAAGGATAGGAGTCTTGACAATTAATCCCTTGAGAGTCTCGAATGCTGCTAGATACTTATCATCTACAATGAACTCAGTGTCTTTTGTCCGCAAATCAGTAACCGATCGGGTAATACAACTGAAATCCTGAATGAATCATCGGTAGAAACCGACATGCCCCTGAAAAGACCACAACTATTGCAAATTAGATGGTTGGATTGAGTTTCTCGATGATATCCACCATGTACAGATTGACCTCCATGCTCATGTTGGAGATGATATGACCAAGTACCGTCCCCTGAGTCACCATGAAGTGGCTCTTCTCCCAATATAATAAAACATGGAACTCAATACTACGCTGAAGTATGCGGTCTAAGCAGTCAAGACAAGCATTAAATGCATCACTGTAGATCGAAAAATATGCCATGAAGACCTCCAAACAATTACCCACCGTGTCCGAAAAGATGGACATCATGCACTTTTGGAATGTAGTCGGGGCATTACATAAACCAAAGGGCATCGGTCTGAAACCATATGTCCCAAACAGACTGGTGAATGTCGTTTTCTCCTAGCCTTTGGGCGCTATGGCCACCTGGTTGTAGCCATAGTACCCATCAAGAAAATAATAGTGATCTTCCCAGCTAGACTCTCGATAATCTGATCAATAAATAGAACTGGAAAATGTTCCTTCTTGGTAGCCTGATTCAATTGTCTGAAGTCCACAGACCCACCAAGAAGTGGGTACCTGAGTAGCTATCTCCTCTCCACACTCACTCACAACTGTAGTGATACCCATCTTCTTGGGTAACACATGTAATGGACTAACCCACTTGGAGTCGGAGATGGGGTAGATAAACCGATGCACCACCATTTCGATATCTCTTTAATGACCACATCTTGAAGATTTAGGTTCAGCCATCGCTGGAACTCATGGGATGGCCTGGCATCCTCTTCGAGATAGATATGGTGGGAGTATAGGGTCGGACTTATCCCCTGGAGATCATCTACACTCCATCCAATCACCTTGCGGTTTATTTCAAGAACCTCCATCAAATGAAATTCTTGCTCTCCAGTCAAATCCGCTAAGATAATGACTGGGTACATCTCTGGCTCACCCGCAAGGAATTTTTACGCATTGACTGTGGTAAGGTCTTCAGTTCTGGATAACTGGGAGCTAGCAAATTTGGCTTATTAAATATTTGAATGAATGCTACAAGATCTGCATGGGAGAACTATCGCTGTATGTGAAAATCTAGAGAAGACGACCCTATTGGTGTCTCTATAATCTGTGTTGGCTCACTCTCCGCCCTAGCCGTCGACTCTGAAGGAATCAAACATGGAAAATAATAATTAAAATCATCCTAATAAATCTCTAAATCCGAGGGAACTAAAACTGAACCACATGAAATATACTCTGCTTCGCTATCCTGCCCATTATCATCAGCGTCAAATGTGTCCTCTGCCAAAAGCGTGCTCTCTGAACTCTCATCTGACAAAATCTATGAATCTGCAGTGTTTGATGGATTGACAAAAGATTGTGATACGGGATGAGACCAAACTCCCGTTAGCCATGTGTTCCCGAGGCGAACTATTCTTACAATAAATGTTATTGTAATATATATGTTTTATCAATAAAAGTTATTGATTGTTTCACTCCCTTTCTAAAATTAAATGAATGAGTGCACTATAAGGTCCCTCTGTACAATTAGGGATATGTACCATGGCCACCTTGATGATAATATAGTTGTTGATTCATTAATTGAATCATAGAGGCTGGTGTTTGGATGAATATTTAAAGAGTTAGATAGAGGACTCAAAAAGCACCGTCAAATGATTATTAAGAGTTGATATCCAGCCTGAGTAGGAGATGGCAATCCTTTCTGAAGGATATTGAAATTATCCTCAAGCGCATCACGGAAGCGTGATCGTCGTATCGGATACGACGAAGAACGACTAGTCGCACTAGTTGTTCGGTGCAGCAGAATTTAAAAATTTTATTCGATGAAACCACATGATCCGAGAACCATTCTCAGATCGTTTCATCTATAACCACAACAAGTATAATGCAATACCTCTTGAAGCATTGTTGATCAAGTCTCTAAAGAAAGAGACCTCCTGTCTCAAGTCCGATCGTCGGCGAGACCGCTTGCAAGCGCGGGGATGAACCGCGTTGTCCTCGCAATCCAAGAATTTGATCCAAGCGTGGTTGCTCCTGATCTCGTCTTACGAGATCGAATGTCTCCTTCGTGAGTGCAGCACTCCAAGAAGACGGAGAACCGAAGAACGTCGAAGCGGCGGCGCGGTGGCGAAGGCGACGACGATTCTCTCCTCTAGGGTTTGGTGGTCAGCCACCAATTAGAGGGAGAGAGGCCTGACGTGTGTAGAGAAGAAAGAGAGAGAGAGAGCCTCAATATAACATGTAAAGAGAGAGCATGGTATGCCTCTATATTTATAGGGTTTTGGGATCCATGGATCTCAATCCATGGGACACATAAAATCAATGGGTGAGATTGATTATGTTAATCCAATGGTCAAGATTGTTGTTGGTAAAACCAAAAAATTTAGGTTAAAATATATTTGACAAAATCAAATATAAATTAGTCCTAAATCAAATCAACAAATAAGGAGAGAAGATACATGGAGATTCCATCTCCATATACCTTCCATGTGGACGACCCCCCTTTCCTACTTGGAATAGGGTGCCGCCCACTTATTTCCATGGGGAGAGCAATCTCATGAATTTCATGAGATTGCATATCTCCATGAAAATATCTCTTTATTTATTTATTGGATTATTATTCTTCAAAAATAATTCACAATTATATTTGAGAATATTGCAATCTTGCCATGAAAAAATTGTGATTTATATTCACAACCCAAAACAACATATAATTTACATTGTCAATTAATTACACAATGTGTATCCAATACACATAATAATTAATCAACACATATAAATTATAATTAGCTCTCCCTAATACATTATAAATCACATTTATAATATATTATGGATAATTGGATATTTCTATTAACATTATTCGTATCCACATTAATTAAATCACATTTAATTAAATTGGATAATTTCTTCACACATCAATATGATTAAATCACATTTAATCATCATCTCTTCATTGCTTAGATCTTATGGAATTATTCTTGAACCCTTCAAGAATAATGCAATCTCTCCACAGATACTTGGAGATAAGGACAGGGCGATTGTATTGTTCCACGTATAGTGGCATGGATATTGAGATCATATCTCAAATCCAGATCGCGGGCCTCCCATAGATGCTTGATTAAATCAAGACCGTAAATCTAATCTTCTCATTGTATCTGAATCACATTCAGATCAATGTCCAACACTTGGACTAAGATCAGATTACTTCTCTACCGAGAGGAGTCACTAAAATCCAGACCCGTTTCATCACTCCCTAGGAATGGAAGCGTCATGGTTATACAACCGTTTATGATCAAATCACCCTTAGGTATTCCCAATACCTGTACATCTTGCATACTGGAAGACTCAGACTAAACCCGAAGTATTGGATCAACTTTATACTGTCTACTTCATGGTTTTATTAGTAAGTTTCTCATTCGATCATTGCGAGTTGGTATCAATCATACACTTTCCAAAAGCGTATATTATACCTAGATCTTGATCATATACTAAAAGTATATATCAAACCTACAAATTCAGTCAAGCTTCCAAAGCGAGACGACCATGCGCATGGAATTTGATTCTTCCCAATATCTCATGAGTGAGCTCATGCCTTCCGGTTCAGTAACTGAACCTGTATGATCCCTTTGAGAGATCGTATTACTCATATGCCCTTATATGCACACCAGCGCGCCGGTGTATAGACCTTGATTAGGTCATCAACCTATTGGTCTGCCAAATGTACATACTTAGACATATAGCAATACATCTGTCTCCGGTCAGAGGATGCGTGCCTATATCATGACAGCATACGATATAGGACTTTGGTTATCTCGATCTCGTTAAGTCAACTCTTTGACCTAACTAATCCGACACCTCCGAATCTCTATTCCTATGTAGAGGACCTGCATCAAGAGGTCAGTCAGATATCAGCCTTACTGACACAGGATTGTCATCTCCTACTCAGGCTGGAGATCATCTCTTAACAATCATTTGATGGTGCTCGATGAGTCCTCTATCTTACTCTTTAGATATTCATCCAAGCACCAGCCTCTATGATTCAATAGTTGAATCAACAATTGTATGATTATTAAGATGGCCATGGTACATAACCCTAGTTGTACTAAGGGACCTATTATGCAAATTAATTGTTCTTCATTTCAGATCAGGGAATGATATTTGCAATAACATTTATTGCATAATGGCTCGTCGTGGGCTCGCATTTCCAACAATCTCCCACTAGCCCAAAGAGCCATTAATGGGCTAATCATTTAAACCCGCACTCATGTGACAATCATAGGTTATTTAGAAAATAGCTAGGTAAGTTGATCAGTCACTCTGTTCCCACGAGACTATGCCAAGTCCTTTTAGGGCACTTGCATATCCCCAGTAACAGTGCTCGCATTTAATGCGAATGTTGCATCTTTTGCAACCAATACTCAATCTAGTTAGTTACAGTGTCTTTGACACTACAGCTTAATAATTATCATAACCAGTATTTCCATAATCCTTATCAGTATACCCTTATTCCTGGAGATCACTATCTCTTAAGGTATCCACAGTTAAGACCTTTTAGATCTCTATCTATAAAGTCTCAAGTTTTTGAAGATAAGACTTTGAGATAACTATCTCAAAAAACTTGTCATCTATGAAGATTTTGTTATTACTGCAACCAAGTATTTTATTTCCATAGTAGGTTTAGTAACATTTTACTACTCCCACTGCATGGCAGCCATCTGGCTTTTGTACACATCTAGCACACACCCGGCTTCTCAGAACTGATGCCCAAGGGCAAGTAGTTCTAGCATTCACTTCCTCAACTCTTTGAGGTGTTATCCCTTTAGATAGATCAGTACCATATCTTAAGGGACAGAAGCCTTTCTTGGAATTTCTATGAATAGAATATGTCCAAGGTGTACTACAAATATGACAGTCCCATTATCCTCTTCTCTTGGCTTCTGAACAACTTCAGAACTAAGATCTAAGAGGTATCTTTGAAATCATATTTCAAGATATGGAATAGCCAGTCTATAAAACACTTATTATCATCCTTATATCATTCTAAATGATTAGGATATTATCTACATTTAGCACGATGAACACATAGGCACTCCCACTAAGCTTCACCTAGCTCATCCAGATTCTATCTGAAATCATAACATTTATAATTTCATCAAATCTTATGATACAACTTAAAGAAGCTTATTTGAGTCCATAGATGGATTCTTCAGCTTTCACATCTTGCTTTCCTCAATCATGAAGCCCTGGGGTTACTTCATGTGAATATCCTCAAAGAGGTATTTGCAGAGGAATGCAATATTGACTTACATCTTGAAGATGCAATAGTCAAGTTGTGTAGCTAAGGTTAGCAACATTCTGATGGTTTTAAGCATGGTCACCGAAGAGCAAGTCTCATTGCAAGCAATGTCTTCTCTTCCAGTGCGTAGCTCATGGCTAAAAACCGTGCTTTGAAGGTCTCTACCTTCTCATCAGGTTCCCTTTCTCTTGAAGATCCATTTACACCTCTACAGGTATTACCCATATAGATGGATCCTCGAGGGTCCATATACAACACTTGTATATGAAGTCTACATTAGACTTTTATTTCTATCCATCTATCCATGCTATGATCTTCAGAAGCTTCATCACATGAAGTTCGATCATTGTCAGATTTCTCTAACACATGGAATCCATCCTCAAACTCATTTGAAGAGGTATTAGTGTTTCATCTTTAATTGTCCTTTTAGTTTCCAATTTCAGGAGTCTCATTATCTTCTCAAGATTAAATGAGTTCCTACGCTTCATTTTCATCTTGATTCTTAAGAGTCTTAACCTCTAAGAATAACATTCTCAGAGATGAGATACTTTAAGAATCTCAAGGTCATAAAGTAGGTATCCAATACCATCCTTTATTTTCTTAATGAAGCAGCACTCTCAAGTGCTAAATTCAAATATACATGGAACCTTATTAAGGATATACATTGTAGTCTCTACTACACATATATACCTGGAAACTAAGGGATAATTATGCTAAAATCTATCATTGATAAGATCATGTCACATATGATCCAATTGTATCTCCCTATAACTCTATTGAGTTAAGGTGTATTAGGAGTATTGAGATAGGAATGATATTCCTTTCTCCATAAGGTATATTATGAATTCATCTAATAGGCACTGATTACCTAGATTAGACCAAATTCATTTTATCTCCCTTCAAACTTTGGTTCTAAACCAAACTTGTGAAATCTTTGAACTTTTCAAAGGTTTCTAAGTGAAGAGAAGACATCTCATTCATACATAATCATCAACAGATATCACATATCCATAATGTTTACTATGATACAGATGATCTGCATACATCAATATGTATGAGATCCTGAATACCTTGACATCTTACACCATTCCCAAAGAAAGGGTGTATTGGACATTTTACTTCGAATACAATATTCATGAGTATGTAAGTTCTAAAATTTTAGACATTCTAAAGTTTCATCTCTTACTAGTCTATTGATCAAATCGATAGACAAATGTCCAAGGCTCGATGCTAGATCATTGTCATATGATCTTCATCCTCCTATTGATCTTATAAAGGTTTTAATTTCAATATTTAGAAATTTTAATGAACCATTCATTAATTTTCTAATTTAGTGGAGTCCACTAGATTTTAGATTACTATCTGAAATATCTCCATCATAACTCTTTATGATAGTTCTACCTCAGAATTCATGTTTATTTCCAACATTTAGAAATAAACAATGAGTGTATTCTAATATCTAGGTCATAGAGACATTCTCTAAGACTAAAGGGTTGTCCCACTGAAATTAACAAGTCTATCAATCCAACAGAGATTGTTGCAACAATTGCATCAATATCCATGTGAATAAACTATAAACCTCTTAAGATCTAATTTTTTAGTCTTCTAAAACATATGCAACCAATTGCAAATGTCATCAGAAGATTGAGATACAATTATTTGACTTTATCTTATTCAATAAGTAAGTCAATATCAATGATTTATGTAGATTATTTTGATGCTCCATCCGAGTCCTTTTCTAAGGATTCTAGACAGACTTGATAGTCATACTATCAACACATCAACTTATTGCAGTATTGGCATTCATCCAACTCTTTGGATGTCATATGGAAGTCACAGAAGTCCAGTCAACTCTTTGACTTTCCTTCTTTCTTGGGTCCAACCCATGCTTCCATTGTGCTCCCTTTATCTATAAGAAACCATTGCTCAAGACAAAGGATCTCTTATTTTAAATTCAAAAAGAATTCAAAGTAAGAGTTTTTCAACATTTATACATGCTTCATTAAATTCATATAATATGAATATTATGAAGATTCATGAATGACTAGAGTATAGATAGTAGAATAATGACACTCATCATCTACATCCATCTAAACTCTTAAAACATAAGTTCAGGTAGGTACTCAAACAATTTGAATACATCATCTCTTTATAGAGCTACCATTCTACATGATGCAAAGAACCATGCCACTCATAATTAAATGTCAAGAGCACATATGTATGCCAGAAAATCTTCATTGATTTTATAAGGATTATATGACAATTATGATCATCATCAACATGTCACTTCCAAAGTACATTTGATGATACCAAGACTATAGAGACATACAAACCCTAGGGTTGTAGTCCTATCATCTATTTAATTGCCATTCCTCATTATTATGAGGAAACTTGCATATTGCAACCACATACATTATGTGTTCAATTGCAAGTACAATATCTGGATCATGAGTCCAATCCAAGATATTTCACTGGTTACTATTGAGTATATCATTGAGTGGGTTTTAATGAAGGATTATCTGAAATAAGAAATTTGCATAGATGTATGTATTTATATATACATATTTTACTTTGATCTAGGAATTTTTATATCAAAGTTGTCTTGCCATGTCAACATTGAAAGTTCATTCCCTTAATCACTTTCAATATAAGAGATATACTTACCATTATATCTCAAGCAAGATCTGGGATCTCCTTCCTTATCTTTGTTGCATCCCAATAATATGAGAACCTACAACTCGGATAAAAAGAAGCGGGAACACATTCCGCCTTGCAAGTCCAACTTGCATCTCCCAATTTGGTCTTTAACACCCGGGCCCACCACCCCTAAGGCAATGTTGACCCGTCATTAATTGAACCAACCGTCAACAGGAATACAACTCGCTATGCGCAATCCAATATCGCCCCAATAATATGAGGACCCGATACTGGGGTCACTACGCATACGTCCTTACTCTTTCGAGAAGCGACGAGCCCGATCCAGATGCGCTTGCATACAGGAGCTGTCACTTCGGACAGGTGTCTCCCACATGCAATCCCTGGCGACGGAACCCTCCGCCTTGACGGGAGACCATGGATGTCACTTATGTGATCCTCCATATCATATTCAAATTCTAATTAATCACTATGAATCATATTCATTATGATTAATTCTTTCAAGGGAAATAACATCTCTATTCATAATAGAGTGTTTTAATTTTAATTGGATTCCAATTAATCTAATCATATTAAATTAATGATCTAATTAATATCCAACAAACAATTTTAATAGTTACTTGAATTATGGTATTATCTCAAATACGTATTATTTCGAATTTTAATAATTAGAAATACATCATGATTTCTTAAGAGTTATACTAACCCTACCCGTTGTCATGGCCAGTACCGACGAGAGTGGGACGGACCACATACGTTGCAACCCGCAACCCCAATGCTCTCCGACTAGACACCATATCCACCTCGGGAAAGGATAATGCAAAATAAATCACTTTGTATTTGAGATGATCATCGGTTCTTCAACCGAAATTATACCATATAATAATAATCAAAACAATTTTTGATTAACATTATAATGAGATTTGCTAAACAAATCCCACTTCTTATTCAAGCAACGTGTTTGTTGGAATGTTGATCATGTAGATCATGTAACCAATTAGTGATCTAGATCACATCTAATCAATTATTGGTTAAGGCAATGTCATTTAAGGGAATAATTATCATCAAATATTTCACAAATATTTATGCACAATTATTCTAGGAAGTTAAACAATTTAATTTCACTAATTTATTAAATGACAATCACTACACAAGCATCAAGTTTGATGAATGTGTTTCCAATTAAGATTTAGATCAAATCTAATCAATTAATTGGTTGAGGCCATGTCAATTATGTAAATAATCAACTTCCAATATTTCACAAATATTTTTCATGATTATTTCACGAAATTAACAATTAATTTCACTAATTGACAATCACTTGGTTCTAGATTAGGACTGTAATTTCAGCAGTGACCCCTACTTACTAAAATTAGCATATCTCAATCATATTAAATCCAAATTAGACAAAATCAATTTTCACAGATTGCTAATTTGATTTAGGACAGAACCCAAGTGATGTTACATGCATTTCGAGGCAAGTATAAACAGTAATTATCATTTTAATCACGTTCAGATCTACAGTTCCCGCAACAGTGCATACATGTTCATTAAAACAACCATATCTAGAGCATACGAAATCCGATTTATGTAAACTCAGATCCTATGATTTCCTTATTTAATGGGGAACAAAATCCAAGTATTAAAGTCGTGTTTAAATAATTTAAACAGTGCCGAATTTATTTACTAAATAGATCTACGAAATCAAATGCGATAAAAACTTTCGCGACCTTAACGAACCCAAGTCGTCCTCGGTTTTTCGAATCATATTCGAAACCGTCAACCTGGCTCTGATATCATTTGAAGGATATTGAAATTATCCTCAATCGCGTCACGAAAGCGTGATCGTTGTATCGGATACGACGAAGAACGACTCGTCGCACTAGTTGTTCGGTGCAGCGAAATTTAAAAATTTTATTCGATGAAACCACATGATCCGAGAACCATTCTCAGATCGTTTCATCTGTAACCACAACAAGTATAATGCAATACCTCTTGAAGCATGGTTGATCAAGTCTCTAAAGAAAGAGACCTCCTGTCTCAAGTTCGATCGTCGGCGAGACCGCTTGCGAGCGCGGGGATGAACCGCGTTGTCCTCGCAATCCAAGAATTTGATCCAAGCGTGGTTGCTCCTGGTCTCGTCGTACGAGATCGAATGTCTCCTTCGTGAGTGCAGCACTCCAAGAAGATGGAGAACCGAAGAACGTCGAAGCGGCGGCGCGGTGGCGAAGGCGACGACGATTCTCTCCTCTAGGGTTTGGTGGTCGGCCACCAATTAGAGGGAGAGAGGGCTGACGTGTGTATAGAAGAAAGAGAGAGAGAGAGCCTCAATATCACATTTAAAGAGAGAGCATGGTATGCCTCTCTATTTATAGGGTTTTGGGATCCATGGATCTCAATCCATGGGACGCATAAAATCAATGGGTGAGATTGATTTATGTTAATCCAATGGTCAAGATTGTTGTTGGTAAAACCACAAAATTTAGGTTAGAATATGTTTGACAAAATCAAATATAAATTAGTCCTAAATCAAATCAACAAATAAGGAGAGAAGATACATGGAGATTCCATATCCATATACCTTCCATGTGGATGGCCCCCTTTTCCTACTTGGAATAGGGTGCCGCCCACTTATTTCCATGGGGAGAGCAATCTCATGAATTTCATGAGATTGCATATCTCCATGGAAATATCTCTTTATTTATTTGTTGAATTATTATTCTTCAAAAATAATTCACAATTATATTTGAGAATATTGCAATCTTGCCATGAAAAAATTGTGAATCATATTCACAACCCAAAACAACATATAATTTACATTGTCAATTAAGTACACAATGTGTATCCAATACACATAATAATTAATCATCACGTATAAATTATAATTAGCTCTCTCTAATACATTATAAATCACATTTATAATATATTATGTATAATTGGATATTTCTATCCACATTATTCTTATCCACATTAATTAAATCACATTTAATTAAATTGGATAATTTCTTCACACATCAATATGATTAAATCACATTTAATCATCATCTCTTCATTGCTTAGATCTTATGGAATTATTCTTGAACCCTTCAAGAATAATGCAATCTCTCCGCAGATACTTGGAGATAAGGACAGGGCGATTGTATTGTTCCACGTATAGTGACATGGATATTGAGATCATATCCCAAATCCAGATTGCGGGCCTCCCATAGATGCTTGATTAAATCAAGATCGTAAATCTAATCTTCTCATTGTATCTGAATCACATTCAGATCAATGTCCAACACTTGGACTAAGATCAGATTACTTCTCTACCAAGAGGAGTCACTAAAATCCAGACCCGTTTCATCACTCCCTAGGAATGGAAGCGTCATGGTTATACAACCGTTTATGATCATATCACCCTCAGGTATTCCCAATACCTATACATCCTGCATACTGGAAGACTCAGACTAAACCCGAAGTATTGGATCAACTTTATACTGTCTACTTCATGGTTTTATCAGTAAGTTTCTCATTCGATCATTGGGAGTTGGTATCAATCATACACTTTCCAAAAGCGTATATTATACCTAGGTCTTGATCATATACTAAAAGTATATATCAAACCTACAAATTCAGTCAAGCTTCCAAAGCGAGACGACCATGCGCATGGAATTTGATTCTTTTCAATATCTCATGAGTGAGCTCATGCCTTCCGGTTCAGTAATTGAACCTGTATGATCCCTTTGAGAGATCGTATTACTCATATGCCCTTATATGCACACCAGCGCGCCGGTGTATAGACCTTGATTAGGTCATCAACCTATTGGTCTGCCAAATGTACATACTTAGACATATAGCAACACATCTGTCTCCGGTCAGAGGATGCGTGCCTATATCATGACAGCATACGATATAGGACTTTAGTTATCTCGATCTCGTTAAGTCAACTCTTTGACCTAACTAATCTGACACCTCCAAATCTCTATTCCTATGCAGAGGACCTGCATCAAGAGGTCAATCAGATATCCGCCTTACTGAGACAGGATTGCCATCTCCTACTCAGGCTGGAGATCATCTCTTAACAATCATTTGACGGTGCTTGATGAGTCCTCTATCTAACTCTTTAGATATTCATCCAAGCACCGGCCTCTATGATTCAATAGTTGAATCAACAACTGTATGATTATTAAGATGGCCATGGTACATAACCCTAGTTGTACTAAGGGACCTATTATGCAAATTAATTATTCTTCATTTCAGATCAGGGAATGATATTTGCAATAACATTTATTGCATAATGGCTCGCCGTGGGCTCGCATTTCCAACACTTTCTTACAAGGGCTGATATCTGACCGACCTCTTGATGTAGGTCCTCTGCATGGGAATAGTGATTCGGAGGTGTCAGATTAGTTAGGTCAAAGGGTTGACTTAACGAGATCGAGATAACCTAAGTCCTATGTTGAATGCTGTCACAACATAGGCACACATACTCTGATCGGAGACAGATGTGTTGCTATATATCTGAGTGTGTACATTTGGCAGACCAATAGGTTGATGACCTAACCAAGGTTTATACACCGATGAGCTGATGTGCATGTAAGGGCATATGAGTAATATGATCTCTCAAAGGGATCATACAGGTTCACTTATGAACTAGAAGACATGAGCTAACTCATGAGGTATTGGGACCGATCAAATTCCATGCATGGGTGTCGTGCTTTGGAAGCAGACAAGAATTTGAAGGTATGATATATGCTTTGGGAAAGCATATGATCGATACCGATTCCCAATGACCAAGATTGAGAAACTTGGTGATCAAACCCGAAGAAGACAACGTAAAATTGATATACATCTTCAGGTTGATCATAGGTCTTCCAATATGCAGGATGTACATGTATCGGGAATGCCTGAGGGCGATGTGATCATAAATGATTGTATAACCATGACACTTCCATTCTGAGGGACTGATGAAACAGGTGTGGATTTTAGTGACTCCTCTCAGTAGAGAAGTAACTTGATCTTAGTCCAAGTGTTGGACATTGATCTGAATGAGATTCAGATGCAATGAGAAGATTAAATATACAGACTTGATTTAATCAAGCATCTATGGGAGGTCCGTGAGATCTGGATTTGAGATGAGATCTCAACACCCAAGTCACTATACGTGGAACAATACAATCGCCATGTCCTTATCTCCAAGTATCTGCGGAGAAAGCACATTATTCTCGAGGGAGTTCAAGAATAATTCCTTTGATGAATTATGTATCCAACAACAAGATGTTGATAATTAAATGAGATTTAATTATCAAGAATAATATGAATAGGATTCATATTGAGAGAATGATTATTCAAGATAATTAAATGATATTTAATTATCAAGGAAATGCAGATTGTGGATAGTGCTATCCATGCTATCCATAGTATCTGTGTATATTATAAATATGATTTATAATATATTAGAGAGAGAGAGAGCACTTTTGTAAATGGCATTTATTAATTGTTAATGTGAATTAGATTCACATTAAGCAATTAATTGGAAATTTAATTTACAAATTTTATTTGGGTTCTGAATATGATTCACATATTTTCAATGGCATGATTGAAATATTCACTAATTAATATAGAATTAATTTAGTGGATATATTTGCAATAAATGTTGTTGCAAATAATTAAGAAATAATGAGATAAAATAAAAAAGGAGATAATCCACCAAAAATGAGATGGTCTCACCCATGAATTGGTCATGGGTGATGCCCCATCTTTTTAGGGTTTGATTATTATCTCTTTTAATTAATATCTTATTATCTTGTGATAATTGATTTTATTGAATTAAATTATGTTGATGATAATGCAATATATTTAATTTAATATAAATTAGTATGTTTTTGTTTTTGAACAACAATGATCATGGCCATTGATTAAAAAACATATCAATCCAACCATTGATTTTGTGTATGCCATGGATTGTGATCCATGGACTCCCAAACTAGTATATAAAGAGGGCAACCCTAGCCCATTGAATACATGTATTGTACATGCCTACTCTCTCTCTCTCTCAACTCTCATTCTCGCCCCATCTCTCTCTCTAAAGGTGGCCATCCATTTTAAGATCTTAAGGGAATAGCAATCGCATCTACTTCGTCGTGTTGTCACTTCGATTACTCGTGGATCTCAATCTTCTTTGGAGCTTCTTGCTCTATAAGGAGACGTCAGATTTTGTTGGATGAAATCAGAAGATTCAAGGCTTAGATCTTCATCGAGGATTGCGGGAAGCATGTGTCTCATCATCGTGCCCGCAAGTGCCACCTTCGTAGATCGGACTTGAGTCAGGAGGATCTCTTGCTTTAGAGATCTAGTGATCGTAACCACGCTTTGAGAGGTATTTCTAATACTTTGTGGTTAGATGAAACGATCCAAGAAACATTCTTGTGATCATGTGATCTCATCATATATTTTAAATTTTTTTAAATTCCGCTGCACCTAGCGACTAGTGCGACTAGCCGCTCCGATCGCATAAGATGTGATCCTCACACTTCCATGATGCGCTTGAGGAGTCCTCAAATCCTTCAAGTGGTATCAGAGCCTTAGGTTGGAGGTTTTGGATACAATCCGTAAACCTAGGATGACCTGGATTTGTAAGGGTTGCGAAAGGTTTATCGCATATCAATTTTCGCACCTTTGTTTAATTGAATTTTTCGGATCTGTTTAGATTGTTTAAACATGAAATATTCAATTGTTTTTTGTTCCCCATTAAATTAGGAAACCATAGGAACTGAGTTTATGTAATTTGGATTCCATTTGCTCAAGATATGACCTTTGAATAAACATGTATTCACGGTTGCGGGTACTGCGAATCTAAACATGATTAATGAGTTAATTAATATTTTGATATGCCTAGAAATGCGTGAAATATCATTTATGTTCTGTCGTAAATCAAATTAGAAATCTTAAGAAACTAATTTTGCGTAATTTGGATTTAAATTGATCAAGATATGTTGATTTTTGTGAGTAGGGGTCACTGCTGAAAATTGACAAACTTGATCTTGAATCTTGTGATAGTCATTCAAATTAATTGAAGAAAATTAGTTGTTAATTTTCTGAAATGATTATTTATAAATATTTGTGAAATATTTAAAGATGATAATTATTTCATTGAATGACATTTCAGTAACCAAAATGATAACAAAGTTGATCTTGATCATAATTGGTTGATATGAAATCATCAACAAACATTGCAAAACTCTAGTTTATCCTACAATAGTTGTAGGACAACTTTTACATGCAAAACCCTCTTGCTTGAATAGGCTTGGGGATTTGTTTAGCAAATCTCCTTATAATATTATCAAAATAGTTTTGATGAGTATTATATGGTATAATTTCGGTTGAAAAACCGATGAGCATCTCAAATTACACAATAATCTATTTGGCATTATCCTTTCCTGAGGTGGATATGGTGTCTAGTCGGAGAGCGTTGGGGTAGCGGGTCGCACCGGTTGTGATCCGTCCCAAATCCTCTCAAAAAGATTATTTAATCCTTTCATCTAAACCAATTTGTGGTGCATAAACTAAGATGATATTCATAATTTCATCTTCAAGCACCAAATTTTAGCAAAATAATTTGATCCCTGAATCTTTTCACCTCAACCACACAATCCTTTAAATCCTTATGAACAACCACTCCAACACAGTTTCTACCCTTATATTTACTTGAATATCAAAGTTTAAAGCATGTCTTCTCAATCTCCTTTGTTTTCTCTCCAACCCATTTAGTCTCTTGAAGATATAATATATGAATCTTCCTTCTTTCCATCCTATCCACTATCTCCATCAACTTTCCTGTTAAAGTGTCAATATTCCAACTACCAATCCGCAACTTCCGTTGCAATCTTTTTTGGACTAATTTCTTTACTCGCATGCGTCCATTATGCGAGAACCCTTATAAATTTTGGACTGCATCCAGGCGGTGATGTAGCAGAACTAGCTAAATTACCCGCATGCGTTCCTCATGTGAGAACCCTTGTAAATTTGAACTACATCCAGGCTGCGATGTAGCGGCTCTTGCCAATTTTTCATTGCATTCGGGTGATGCAACGCGCCGCAAGTAGGGAACGCCCCAGTGATATCTGTATGTTTGCTTAAATCCATGTTGAAAAGATCTGATTGTCATGAGGCAACTTCTTAAATAACATTTTTTTAGAAAAAAAGGTACTATTTGTGAAGTTGTCTCTTATTGTTTTAAGCTGGTTGTCGGCTACCTAACGCATCCTTCATCATTTACCCGGGCTTGGGACCAGTTGTGGTTGAGTTAAAAATCACTTCGATTAATGATAAAATAATTAAGATGCAAGATTTATTTTTGTATTTTTCGAATTTAAGAAGAAAATACAATATTTTTGAAAAGTAAAAATATGATATGCAATATACGGTAAAATAGAGCTCCAATCTTTTTTAGAAATTGAATTAAAATGAATAAACTAAAATTGAAATATGAAAAAACATTGATTTAATTTATTCATTTTTTATGCAGTACAGACCAATTAAATTAATTCAAAAATTTGTTGAAGATAGATCAATGAATAATGTATGTAAGACCTTTATTATTTTTGTAAAATTACATAATATATTTGGAATAAAAAATAATTTATTCAAATCATAATATCCAACAAATTTCAAACATTTAAATGCCAAACATATCCTTGTTGCAAGGCTACATGATGATTATTTTTGCATCATTTTCTGAAATATAATTTGAATAAGAAATGAATAAATAAGGCAAGAGCCAACGTTTCACTTAAAAATTGTGATGAAATCTCTGTGGATGGACGTTGATCTATAAATAAATACAAGTTCTAAAAAATTTAGACTTCAGAGGATATTGCTTATAATTTATGCAATTCAAGGATCTCATTATCATCGATGAAGCTCACAAAAAAGGAAATAAAATTTGCATGACCAAAAGAATATGAAAGATGTGTCCAACTTGAAGAAGAGATTGACTATATCCACAATCTTGGTGTTATTATTACGTACGACAATATGTGTGATTTACATTGATGTATTTGGTTCAAAATATGTTCGCATTTATGTAGAATGAAAAGGTTATACATCACATCAAAAAAAACATAAGAGAGTAATATCCCTAATCATGACTTGGAGTTAATATTAATAACTTTTACTTTAATAATTTGGTGACATTATCGATACAATAGATAAAATTGAGGTAATTGTAAGGATCACGGTGACATAAAAAGATGTCGATTGTCCAAAGATAATTGAAATGGCAAAGAAGGAAGAATTTGATTTTATATATAGGATGTGAGATATCATAGAAGATTTTGGAGTATTGGTGACAATGTGTTTAGACAACATATCTTAAATGAAGTTCATAGTTCTATATAAGCTATTCATTTAGGCATGAAAAAAATGTTTGAAGACATCCAACAAGATTTTTGGTGGCAAAAGATGAAGAAATACATTGTCGAATTTATTTCAAGTGCTTGATATGATAAGAAAAAAATTCAACATCAAAAGTTTACAAGACATGTGAACCCAGGGGAGATACGAGAATTGTAGTGGAATATGTTATATCAGAGTGATTATTGATTGATAGATCAAAATTGGCTCATTTTTTTACCTATTTTTCCTGAGTCAATTGACCATGAGTTTGGTTGAACTGTAAGTAGACGACATTGTTATCCTATTGGTGTCTCATCGTCAATTGCGTTAAAGTGGGGCATAAAGATGCACATCTCAATTGTAAAAAAGAAAGACTTTCCATGAGGCTACAAATACTCAGTTTAAGTGTAGCACTTCCTTTCACCCATAAACTTACGGGTAATCAAATATGCTCACCTAGACATTGAAAGATATGTTGTAATCATATGATGTAGATTTTACAGATAGCTGAAATAGATATCTTCCATTAGAAGAGTCTATTTAAAAAAACAATTATCATCCAAGCATTAAGATGGCTTCCAATGAATCATTGTAGGAGATATATTTACATCATCTTCATGCTTCAGTGATGTTGGTTGGGAAAAAAATTGGAACCAATGCAAAATCGAACTGACAAACAAGATGTTGAACTAATTAGAATGAAATTGTCATCTCAAGGTAGATATAAGTTATGTGCTAATGTTTACAAAAGAAAGTTGAGTTCCACAATCAAAGAGAACATGTTTCAAAAGATTTTCCAGTGAAAGGTGTCTTGCAATTTAGTAAGGAAGAAATGAACAGTGCTAGATTCATTGGACTCTCTGAGATTCTAAAAAGGATCGGACAGTGAGTTTACCTTAATGCATCAGAACCATAATACTTGAAGCTACATAAAGTGTTCTACGAGTCTACGGTGAGAAAGTACACTTTAAAATCTTCACATGTGGTCGATCATAAAGTCCTTTATATTCAGATTAATTTGACTTTCGAAGAAAAGTATGGATTATTGGTTAAAAAGAAGACCAAACTTATCATTATATAGTTCATATGGTTTAAGTTCTTCAACAACATCATCAAAAGGAGTCTCCTTGGAAGCTAGAAAGTGAGATGCAAATAAAAGATCCGCACATCTTTAGTATGTTTCTTCTCTAAGAAATTTCGAGGATGAAATTTTCTATAAGGGTGGTAGTGAAGGATTATGGAAGAATCCTCAAGCGCATCACGGAAGTGTGTGGGTCATATCGTATACGATCAAGAGTGACTAGTCGCACTAGTTGCTCGATACATCAGTATTTTAAAATTTTTAAAGTGATGAAACCACATGATCCAAGAACACTTCTTGGATCTTTTAATCTAACCAGTAATTGGTAATGGAATACCTCTTGTAGTATGGTTGCGATCAAGACTCTAAGAGAAGAGACCTTATGTCTCAAGTCTGGTCCATCAGAGAAGATGCTTGCGAGCACGGGGATGAATCGTGTATTTCTCTCAATACAAGTCGATGATCCAAGCAATGGATCTCTTGATCTCGTCTCAAGAGATCGAATGCCTTCTTCACATGCAAGATGCAACAAAGAAGACAGAGATCGAAGAGTCGTCGAAGTAGCAGCACAACAACGAAGCGTCGATGAAGAGTCTTCTCTCTATGAGAAGAGTGGACGGTCATTCTTGTAGAGAGAGGACATAGCGTGGTAGAGAGAGGACATAGCGTGAGAAGGAGAGAGAGAGAGATGTTGTCGCAATTGTGTAATCGAAGAGCAAGGGATGCCTCTTCTTTTATAGGGTTTTGGGAGTCCATGGATCTCAATCCATGGTTATCATCAAATAAACAGTTGAGGTTGATTTGTGTTCAATCCAACAGCCATGATTTGTGTTGTTAAAACCAACAACAACAGTTGATTTAATATAAATTAATATATTGATAAATCAACATAATTAATTTCTAAATCAAATAATTTAATCTTGGAGATAATGGTGGAAGAGATTGACTTATCCCTTAAAAAGGGGGGACGACCACCAAGCCACATGGCATTATGTGGTCGTCCACCCTCTTTAACTAGGGATGAGTCGATTTCATTCCAAGTGATGAGATTACATTATCTCATGTAATTTCCAAGATTATCTCACAATGATAACCCACAATTATATTGTGAAGATTACAATCATGCCATTGGAATTGTGTGAATCATATTCATAACCCAAAACAAAATGTAATTATATTTTTAATTAATCATCCAATGTGAATCCAATTCACATCAATAATTAATCAATAAATATAAATCACAATTACTCTCTCTTATATATATCATAAATCATATTTATAATAGATATGAATAATTGGATAATACTTTCCACATTATTCATATCCATAATAAGTAAATCACATTTAATTATATTGGATAATCATTCTCATGTATCCAAATAATATGAAGCAAATTCACATTATTCATGATAATTAAATCACATTTAATTATTCATTTCCCAATGCTTGGATATAATTTCAACAATGGAATTATTCCTGAACTCTTTAAAAAATAATGTGTTTTCTCCATAGATACTTGCAGATAATGTTAGGGCCATTATATTGTTCCACCTATAGTGACTTGGATATTGAGATCACATCTCAAATTTAGATCTCATGGACCTCTCATAGATGCTTGATTAAACTAAGACCGCAAATCTAGTCTTCTTATTACATATGAATCTTATTCAGATCAACGACCAACACTTGGACCAAGATCAGATTGCTTATCTACTGAGAAGAGTCACTAAAATCTAGACCTGTTTCATTACTCCCACGGAATGGAAGTGGCATAGTTATACAATTGTTTATGATCACGTCACCCTCGAGTATTCATAATATCTGTGCATCATGCATACTTGGAAGACCTATGATAAACACGAATATATAGATTAAGTTTACACTATCATCTTTAGGGTTTTATCATCAAGTTTCTCAATCTTGGATATTAGGAGTTGGTTTTGATCATATGCTTTCCAAAAGCATATATTATACTTACAAATTCATTTCATGCTTCTAAAGCACGACGACCATGCATGGAATTTGATCAGTCCTAATACCTCATGAGTGAGCTCATGTCTTCTGGTTCACAAGTGAACCTATATGATCCTTTTTAGAGATCATATTACCCATATGCCCTTACATGCACACCAGCGCACTGGTATATTGACCTTTGTTAGGTCATCAACTTATTGGTCTACCAAATGCACACACACAAACATATAATAACACATCTGTCTACGGTCAGAGGATGTGTGCCTATATCATGCCAATATTGGACATAGGACTTTGATTACCTCGATCTCATTAAGTCTACCCTTTGACTTAACTAATCTGACACCTTTGAATCTCTATTCCCATACAGAGGACCTACATCAAGAGATCAGTCAAATATCAACCTAATGAGAGGGATTACCATCTCCTACTCAGGTTGGAGATCATCTCTTACTAATTATTTGGCGGTGCTTGATGAGTCCTCAGTCTAACTCCTTAGATATTCATCCAAGCACCAGCCTCTATGATTCAATTATTGAATCAACAACTGTCTACCTACTAAGATGGCCATGATACATAACCCTAATTGTATAGAGGGACCTTATAGTACATTCATTTAGTTAATCTCAAATAAGGAGTGAATAAATCAATGACTTTTATTGATAAATCAAACATTACAATAACATTTATTGTAGGAATGGTTCGCCTCGGGCTCACATGGCTCACAATCTCCCACTGGCCCTCAGAACAATTCATGTATAATCCTTAAATCCATACTCATTACATTCTAGTCAAAAAGCTTCTGTGTCAGAGGTTTGGTAAGGGATCAGCAACGTTGTCGATAGAGGCCACATTGGCGATGATGTCACCATGCTTTTGAATCTCTCGAATGATTTGGTATTTCCTTTCCACGTGCTTGCTCTTTTGATGCCATCTAGGTTCCTTTACCTAGGTAATGGCTCTCTGTTATCGTAGAGTAACGGGATGGGAGTATCAGAGGAAACTACGCCAAGTTCTAAGATAAACTTATACAACCACACCGCCTCCTTTGCAGCATCCGATGCGGCAATGTATTCGGCTTCTATTGTTGAATATGTTGTAGTGTCTTGCTTCTTGCTTCTCCATCTCATAACAACACCATTCAACAGGACACAAACCCTGATGTTGACTTTTGATCATCAATATTCGATTGGAAATATGAATCTGTATATCCTAAGACTTGGAGATCACCATCTCCATAAACCAAGATGTAATCTTGCGTCCGTCTTAGATACTTGAAAATGTTCTTTACTGTATTCCAGTGTTGTTCTCCATAGCAGGATTGGTAACGACTTACCACTCCCATTGCATGGAAGATATCTGGCCTAGTACACATCATGGCATACATTAAGCTTCCTACAGCTGATGCATAGGGGCATCCAGTCATGGTCGTCTTTTCCTCAACATTTTGAGGAGTCATCCCTTTAGATAGGTGGATACCATGTCTTAAGGGGAGGAAACCTTTCTTGGAACTATCCATATGAAAATGTTTAAGAATTTTCTTAATGTACCCATGTTGTGATAATCCCAATATCCTTTTCCCTCGGTTTCTGAACAACTTCAAACCCAAGATGAAAGATGCTTCTCCAAGATCTTTCATTTAAAAGGTATGGGATAGCCAAATTTTAACACTGGTCATCATCCAGTATCATTCCTAATGATAAGGATGTTATCTACGTAAAGCATGATAAACACAATAGTGCTCCCACTAAGCTTCTTGTACACACATGGTTCATCAAGATTCTGCACAAAATCATAACTCTTTATGGTTTCGTCAAATCTGATGTCCCAGATACAAGAAGCTTGTTTGCGCCCATAGATGGATTTCTTCAGCTTGCATACTTTACCCTTCTCGATTATGAAGCCCTGGCGCTGCTCCATATAGATATCCTTTTCAAGGTGTCCATTGAGGAAAGTCGTCTTGATGTCCATCTGCCAGATGTCATAGTCAAGAGATGCAACTATAGCTATAGTGTCCTGATGGACTTAAGCATAGACACAGGAGAGAATGTCTCATCGTAATCAATGTCTTCTCTCTGTTTGTAGCCTTTGGACACGGGACATGCCTTGAAAGTCTCTACTTTTCCATCAGGTCTCCTTTTTTCTCTTGAAGATCCATTTACACCCATTGGGTTTTACCCCTTCAGGTGGATCCTCTAGAGAGATTCATCTTTATTTATCTCTTTAGTTTCTAGTTCAGGAAGCTCATAATCCTCAGGGGACTCAATGAGTTCTTTTGCTTCTATTTTGTTTAAGGAAGTCATTCTCCAAAAATTTCACATCTCTAGAGACGAAGACCTTCAGGGTCTCAGGGTCATAAAGCTGGTATTCAATACCATCTTTAACATACCCAATGAAGTAACACTCATGAGAGAGAAATTCTAGCTTGCTTCCATCCACGTTCTTCGTATGGACCAAGCAACCCCAAATTTTTATGTGATTAATACTAGGTTTGGTTCCGTGAGTATTAGGTCATATTTTCTAGGAATCTCGTTTAAGATATATATATTGCAGTCCCTACCACATATCTCCAGAAACTAAATGGTAAATATTCTTTGCTCATCATTAAACAGACCATATCCATGATAGTCCTATTGAGTCTTTCAGCAACACTATTAAGTTGGAGGGCTCCAAGAGGAGTGAGATTGGAGTCAATTCTGTTCTCTTTAATGTATTCCTTGAATTCATCTCAGACAAACTCGCCACCTCGGTCAGATCGAATCCGTTTAATCTTCCTATCGGTTTGGTTCTCAACCAAAGCCTTGAACTCTTTGAACTTCTCAAAGGTTTTAGATTTGTGACGCGGTAAGAAAATAAAACCGTATCGTGAATGATCACATGCATCGGTATGTATTAGGTCAAGAATACTCTTGCATCTTGTAACCTTGTTACGGAAAGACATCCTAGTCATTTTACCTAAAATAAAATGTTCGCAGGTAGGCAAAGATAAACATGTAGAAAATCTAAGGGTCCATCCTTTATCAATCTATTGATTGACAAATCATGTTTGAATGATTTCCATTTTCTATAGATCTTTTAAGGTTTTTCTTAGTGTAGTAACATTCATGACATGTTCATCAATGCACAATTCATAGTCTACCAGAAGTGAACATACCATCTGCAATATATTTATCATAATGACTTATGACTAATTTATTACAGAAAAGGAATGAATATTCACTTCTAACAAGATTAGATACATATATTAAATTCCTTCTGACTTCAGGTACATAAATATACTCTTTAAGTAATAGGACTCTTTCACTAGATAATGATAGTCGGCAGAAACCTGATGGTGACTGTTGCAACACTTGTATTAGATCCCATCTGGATGACTATCTCCCCTTCTTCGAGACTCTTGGTTTCCTAAAACAAATGCAACAAATTTCATACATGAATAGAAGCACCAAAATGAACAACCCAACTTCCTTCTCATCCAATGAGAAAACTAGTTTCAATGATGAAAGTAGATTTCGTATTTGCAGGGGCTTTACCTTTATCGATCGACTTCAGGTAATCCGAACAGTTACGCTTCTAGTGCTCCGGCTTCTTGTAGTGGTGACAAACGTTGGTTTTCTTCGATGCTATCATTGTGGATGCATTGGAAGATGAGCCAATGCCTTGACTCTTCCTTCTCTTCTGGGTTGGGCCCTTCCGATAACCATTCTTCCGACGACGCTTTCCTTGGACTTATGCAACCATTACACTAGAAGAGGGGCCATCCTTCTTCATTATGTCTTCAACAAACTTTAATTCAGTCAATAAACCAGCGTTAGTAAAGTCAGCTTTTCTCATATGGAACGTGACCACAAAGTTGTTGAAAGACTTAAAGAGTGACAGTAGAATGAAATCAGTCTACATGGTCTGAATCCATGAAGGCTCCCAGGGTTTTCAGTTCAGAGAGTTACCCAAACATTTTGAGCACATGTTCTCTTACAGAAGTCCCCTCTTGTATCGTGCAGCAAATAATATCTTTCATTTCATTATAACGTTGTGTGTGGTTTACGTCACCGAACATTTCTTTTAGATTCAACATGATCTCTTGGCAAGTGTTCATCTCCATATATTGCTTCTGAAGCACATAGATAATAAACAAAGAATGTAATATCTCGCCAAATTTTGATCTTCATCATATTTTTCATTATATGAGATTTCTTCCAAAGTCTGCGGGTCTTTGTACTTGTCCTTTGTTATCACATAAGAGATGCGCTCAGCAGATAGGACAAGATCCAAATTTCAGATCCAATCCGAATAATTTGGTCCGGTCAACTGGTTGACCTCCAAGAGCCTGCTAAGTGGGTCCAAGGACTTCATTTTTTGAAATTATATTAGAACATATAATTAATTATATTTAAATTTAAAATCTTCGATTAAGGAAGTTTTAATCAAAATAGTCTTGTCTTTTCAACTTTGAAAGTTCATTCCCTTAAGCACTTTCAAAGCAAGAGATATACTTACCGTTATATCTTTAACAAGAACTGGGATCTCCTCTTTACCTTTATCACATCCCAATAATATGAGAACCTACGACTCGGATAAAGAGAAGCGAGAACGCATTCCTCCTTGCAATTCCAACTCGTATTTCCCAATTCGGTCTTTAACACCTAGCCCACCACCCCTAAGGTGATGTTGACCCACCAATAATTGAACCAACCGTCAACAGACTTAAAACTCGCTATATGCAATCGAATATCGCCCAATAATATGAGGGCTTGATATTGGGGTTACTACGTATACGGCCTTACTCTTTCGAGAAGTAAAGAGACTGATCCAAATGCGCTTGTATGTAGGAGTTGTCACTTCGGATAGGCATCTCCGACATACAGTCTCTGGCGACGGAACTCTTAATCTTGACAGGAGACCATGGATGTCACTTATGTGATCCTCCACCTCTTATTCAAAATTTAATTAATTATCATGAATCGCATTCACATAATTAATTATTCTAAGGACAATACACATCTATTAATATTAATTAGATATAATCAATTTAATCACATTAAATCAATTATCAATCCAATTCAATTAATGAACTTGATTGTTACTTGAAAGGATGGTATTATCTAAAAGTATGTATTATTCGAATTTTAATAATTAGAAAATACATCATTATTTCTCCAATATTATCTAATCCCTACCCTCTATCATGGCCAGCACCAATGGGAGTGGGACAAACCACACATGGTGCAACCTGCTACCCCAACGCTCCCTGACTAAACACCATATCCACCTCGAGAAAGGATAATACCAAATAGATCACTTTGTACTTGAGATGATAATTGGTTTTTTAGCCGAAGTTATACCATATAGTAATAATTAAACCATTTCGATTATAAAGAAATTTGCCAAACAAATTCTCAATCCTATTCAAGCAAGTTTGTATGTTGGAAGATGATCAGGTAAATATTGGTTAAAGCAATGTCATTTATAGAAATAGTTATCAATAAATATTTCTAAAATATTTATCCATAATTATTCCAAGAAATTAGCCATTAATTTCACTAATTTCTCAAATTACAATCGCAAGGTTCTTGATTAGGAATGTAATTTCCAGCAATGGCCCTCATTCACTAAAATTATCATATCTCAATCAGTTTAAATCTAATTTAAGCAAAGTAAGTTTTTAAAGTTTGATAATTTGATTTAAAATAGGAACTAAGTAATTATAATGCATTTACAAGCATTTTAAAACAGTAATAACTCATTCATTGTGTCAAAAACCGTCATCCCGAAATAGTGGATATATGTTCATTAAAACGATCATAAGTTTAGTTATCGGATTCCAAATCATGCAAACTCAAACCCCACGATTTCTTTAATTCGTGGAAAACAATATCTAAGTGATAATTTTGTGTATAAACATTTTAAATAGGGCCGAAAAATAATCACAAACAGGGATGCAAAAATGAAATACGATAAAACTTTTGCAAGTCCTAACGAACCCAAGTCTTCTTAGATTTACGGAACATATCCAAAACCTCCAATCTAAGGCTATGATACTTGAAGGATTATGGACTAATCCTCAATTGTATAACAAAAGAGTGTGGATCATATCATATACGATCGAGAGCGACTAGTCGCACTAGTTGCTCAATGCAGTGGAATTTTAAAATTTTTAAAATAATGAAACCACATGATCCAAGAACAGTTCTTGGATCATTTCATCTAACCACATAATTGGTAAGGAATTCCTATTGTAGTGTGGTTTAGATCAAGCCTCTAAGAGAAGACACCTCCTTTCTCAAGTCGGATCCGTCAGAGGAGACGCTTGTGAGCGCAGGGATGAATTGCGTACTTCTCGCAATCCAACTCGATGAACCAAGAAATGGATATCATGATCTTATCTCACGAGATCAAACGCCTTCTTCACGTACGAGATGCACCAAAGAAAACAGAGATCAAAGAGTCATCGAAGCGGCAGCACAACGACGAAGCGTCGACGAAGAGAGTCTTCTCTCTATGAGAAGAGTGGACGGGCACTCTTGTAGAGAGAGAGAGGAGTTGGCGTGAGAAGGACAGTACATGGATCCCAATCCATGGTTAACACCAAATCAGTTGAGGTTGATTTGTGTTCAATCCAACAGCCATGATTTGTGTTGTTAAAACCAACAACAACAATTGATTTAATATAAATTACTATATTGATAAATCAACATAACTAATTTTAAAATCAAATCATTTAATCTTGGCGATAATGGTGGAAGAGATTGACTTATCCCTAAAAAGGGGGGGACGACCACAAAGCCACATGGCACAATGTGGTCGTCCACCCTCTTTGACTTGGGATGAGTTAATCTCATACCAAGTGATGAGATTACATTATCTCATCTAATTTCAAGATTATCTTACAATGATAATCCACAATTATATTGAGAAGATTGCAATCATGCCATTGGAATTGTATGAATCATATTCAGAACCCAAAACAAAATGTAATTATATTTTTAATTAATCATCCAATGTGAATCCAATTCACATCAATTATTAATCGACAAATATAAATCACAATTATTCTCTCTTATATATCATAAATCATATTTATAATATATGTGAATAATTGGATAATACTATCCATATTATTCATATCTATAATAATTAAATCACATTTAATTATATTGGATAATCATTCTCATGCATTAAAATAATATGAATCAAATTCACATTATTCATGATAATTAAATCACATTTAATTATTCATTTCTCAATACTTGGATATAATTTCAACAATGAAATTATTTCTGAACTCTTTCAAGAATAAAGCACTTTCTCTGCAAATACTTGGAGATAAGGACAGGGTGATTGTATTTTTCCATGTATAGTGACTTGGATATTGAGATCACATCTCAAATCCAATTCTCATGGACCTCTCATAGATGCTTGATTAAACCAAGACCGCAAATCTAATCTTATTATTACACCTGAATCTTATTCAAATCAACGTCCAACACTTGGACCAAGATCAGATTGCTTATCTATTGAGAGGAGGCACAAAAATCCAGATCTGTTTCATCACTCCTTCAGAATGTAAGTGTCATGGTTATACAATATTTTATGATCACAACACCCTCAGGTATTCCTAATACCTGTACATCATGCATACTTGGAAGACCTATGATAAACCCGAAGATACATATCAATTTACACTATCATCTTTAGGGTTTCATCATCAAGTTTCTCAATATTGGCTATTGGGAGTTGGTTTTGATCATATGCTTTCCAAAAGCACATATCACCTACAAATTCATGTCCTGCTTCCAAAGCATGAAGACCATGTATGGAATTTGATCGGTCCCAATACCTCGTGAGTGAGCTCATGTCTTCTGGTTCACAAATGAACATGTATGATCCTTTTGAGAGATCGTATTACTCATATGCCCTCATATGCACACCAGCACGCCGGTAGACCTTGGTTAGGTCATCAACCTATTGGTTTGCCACAAACTCAGACATATAGCTAAAGGATATGGGAAATTCTTAAGCGCATCACGGAAGCGTGATGATCGCATCTAATGCGATCGGAGCGACTAGTTGCACTAGTCACTCAGTGCAGCGGAATTTAAAAATTCTAAATCATATGATGAAACCACATGATCCCAAGAACATTTTTTGGATCGTTTCATCTAACCACAAAGTATTAGAAATACCTCTTGAAGCGTGGTTGCGATCACTTGATCTCTAAAGCAAGAGATCCTCCTGACTCAAGTTTGATCCGCGAAGATGGCACTTGTAGGTGCGATGATGAGACACGTGCTTCCCGCAATCCACGATGAAGATCCAAGCCTTGAATCTCTTGATTTCGTCCAATGAAATCTGAAATCTCCTTCTTGTGCAAGAAGCTCCAAGGAAGACGGAGATCCACGAGCAATCGAGGCGACAACACGACGGCGTAACTACGACTGCAATTCTCTCAAACTTAAGGTGGATGGCCACCCTTAGAACGAGAGAGAGGACATGAGAATGAGGATAGAGAGAGTAGGCATGTGTTTCAAGGGCTAGGGCTACCCCTTCTTATATATTATTTTGGGAGTCCATGAATAACAATCCATGGGATACACAAAATCAATGGTAAGATTGATTTGTATTTTCAATCAATGGTCATGATCATTGTTGTTTAATAAAACAACAACTTATTAATTTATATTAAATTAAATATATGTTGCATTATTATCAACATAATTTAACTCAACAAAATTAATTATCACAAGATAATAAAAAAGGATAATAACCCTCTCCTAAAAAGGGGAGGCATCACCCATGACCAATTCAAGGGTGACGCCACCCTTTTATTTGGGGATTTTTATCTCCTTTTTATATTATCTTATTATCTCTTAATTATTTGCAACAACATTTATTTCAAATATATTCACTAAATTAATTCCAAATTAATTAGCAAATATTTCAATCATGCCATTGAAAAAATTGTGAATCACATTCACAACCCACACAAAAATGTAAATTACATTTCCAATTAATTGCTTAATGTGAATCTAATTCACATTAACAATCAACTAATAAATATTATTTACAAATGTTCACTCTCTAATATATTAAAAATCATATTTATAATACACACTGATATTATGGATAGCATGGATAGTACTATCCAAAATCTGTATTTCCCTGATAATTAAATCTCATTTAATTATCTTGGATAATCATTCTCATAATATGAATCTTTTTTATATTATTCTTAATAATTAAATATCATTTAATTATCATCATCTTGTTGCTTGGATACATAATTCATCAAAGGATTTATTCTTGAACTCTTTCAAGAATAGTGTGCTTTTCCCGTAGATACTTGGAGATAAGGACATGGCGATTGTATTGTTCCACATATAGTGACTTGGATATTGAAATCATATCTCAAATCCAGATCTCATGGACCTCTCATAGATGCTTGATTAAATCAAGTCCGTAAACTTAATCTTCTCATTGCATATGAATCTTATTTAGGTCAATGTCCAACACTTGGACTAAGATCAAGTTACTTCTCTACTGAGAGGAGTCACTAAAATCCAGACATGTTTCATCACTCCCTCAGAATGGAAGCGTCATGGTTATACAACCATTTATGATCACATCACCCTTAAGTATTCCCAATATATGTACATCCTGCATACTGGAAGACCTTAAATAAAGATTCCCATTTGATCATTGGGATTTGGTATCGATCATATACTTTCCAAAATCATATGTCATACCTCTAAATTCTGTCAAGCGTCATAAGGTAGATGACCATGCATGGAATTTATTGATCCCAATATCTCATGAGTGAACTCATGTCTTCCAGTTCAGAAGTGAACCTGTATGATCCCTTTGAGAGATCGTATTACTCATATGCCCTTATATGCACACGATCTCACCAGTATATAGACCTTGATTAGGTAACCAACTTATTGGTCTACCAAATGTACATACTCAGACAAATAGTAACGCATCTGTCTCCAGTCAGAGGATGTGTGCCTATATCGTGACAGCATACGATGTAGAACTTTGGGTATCTCGATCTCGTTAAGTCAACTCTTTGACCTAACTAATCTGATACCTTCGAATCTCTATTCCTATGCAGAGGACTTGCATCAAGAGGTCGGTCAGATATCAGCCTTTAAAGATAGGATTGCCATCTCCCACTCAGGCTGGAGATTACATCTTGATGATCATTTGACGGTGCTTGATGAGTCCTCAATCTAACTCTTTAGATATTCATCCAAGCACCATCCTCTATGATTCAACAATTGAATCAAAAACTTTATGATGTCAAGACAACCATGATACATAACCCTATTTGTACAGAGGAACCTTGTAGTGCATTCATTCACTTAATTTCAGACAGGGAGTGAAATAAACCAATAACTTTTATCGATATATCAAACATTACAATAACATTTAGCCCTTGATATGTACGTCTACTCTCTCTCTCTCTATCCTCATTCTCACGTCATCTCTCTCTCTAAGGGTGGTTGTCTACCTTAAGTTTGAGAGAATTGCAGTCATAGTTACGCCGTCGTGTTGTCGCTTCGATTTCTAGGTGTGTTTATCAACTTCTTTGCTGTGTGTATATTTGAAATAAAATGCTTGCCTATTTAGATTAGATTTTGGATTATAACATCTTTTATGTTAGATGGTCTTCGGGCCTTTTCTAGTAAGTATATTAATGTTCCACATTAGCACGTTTTTTATGTAGATATATTTTCTTGCGAATATGGATATTGTGATCTGCCAAGCCTTTTCGTTCAAGTTGTTGTTGGCTATGTTCGGTGCCATTAAGTTCTATATGATCATGAAGAACCAAATGGAGAAAAAATTACTTGGTTTCTGTCTCCGGTCAGAGGATGTGTGCCTATATCGTGATAGTATTCAATATAGGACTTTGGTTATCTAGATCTCATTAAGTCAACCCTTTGACCTAACTAAGATGACACCTCGGAATCTCTATTCCCATGCAGAGGACTTGCATCAAGAGGTTTTAGTGAGAAGGATTTCCATCTCCTACTCATGATGGAGATCATCTCTTAATAATCATTTGATGGTGCTTGATGAGTCCTCAATCTAACTCCTTAGATATTCATCCAAGCACTGGCCTCTTTGATTCAATTATTCAATCAGCAACTGTATGACTACTAAGATGGCCATGGTACATAACCCTAATTGTACAGAGGGACCATATAGTGCATTCATTCATTTAGTCTCAGAGAGGAAGCGAATAAATTAATAACTTTTACTGATAAATCAAACATTACAATAGCATTTATTGTAGGAATGGTTCGCATCGGGCTCACATGGCTAACAGGTATATTCTAACAGATGCAACTTTTGCTCCCAATATGATTTCCTTATTCTCCAACCTTCACCATCAAGACAAGAAAAAATGGAATGACAATTATAAGGATTTTATTACTAATTGAATGGGTATTATTGGTCCATTAATCAATCCATTTGATGTCCATAAAATTCCTATTATATTTATCTCCCCTCATGTTACTCTTTCCAATTTGTGTGCAAAGAGAGAGAGAAGAAGAAGAGAGAGAGAGGATCCTTACTGGAAGGCTAGTCTTCCTCGTAGTAGACGACAATGACGCATCAAGGGATATCAGTGACAGACGGCATGATTAGTCTTAGAGAAGTAAGTGTTAGCAATGTGAGCCCGAGGCGAACCATTCCTACAATAAATGTTATTGTAATAAATGGTTTATCAATAAAAGTTATAGATTATTTTTCACTCGTTTTCTGAGATTGAATGAATGAATGCACTATAAGGTCCCTCTGTACAATAAGGTTTATGTACCATGGCCAACTTGATGATCATACAGCTGTTGATTCATTGATTGAATCATAGAGGCTGATGTTTGGATGAACATCTAAGGAGTTAGATAGAGGACTCATCAAGCATCATCAAATGATTGTTAAGTGATGATCTCCAGCCAGAGTAGGAGATGGCAATCCTTTCTCATTTGGCTGATATCTGATTGACCTCTTGATGCAGCTCCTCTACATGGGAATAGTGATTCGGAGGTGTCAGATTAGTTGAGTCAATGGGTTGGCTTAACGAGATCGAGATAACCAAAGACCTATGTTGAATACTGTCACAGCATAGGCATGCATCCTCTGACCAGAGACAGATGTGTTTCTATATGTCTAAGTGTGTACATTTGGCAGACTAATAGGCTGATGACCTAACCAAGGTCTATACATCGGCGAGCTGGTGTGCATGTAAGGACATATGCGTAATATGATCTCTCAAAGGGATCATATAGGTTCACATGTGAACCGGAAGACATGAGCTCACTCATGAGGTATTGGGACTGATCAAATTCTATGCATGGTCGTCATGCTTTGGAAGAATGACATGAATTTGAAGGTAATATATATGCTTTGGGAAAGCATATGATCTATACCAATTCCCAATGACCAAGATTGAGAAACTTAATGATCAATCCCTGAAGATGATAGTGTAAAAGTGATCTATATTTTCAAGATGATCATAAGTCTTCCAGTATGCAGGATGTACAGGAGTTGGGAATACCTGAGGGTGATGTGATCATAAACGATTGTATAACCATGACGCTTCCATTCCGAGGGAGTGATGAAACAGGTTTTGATTTTAGTGACTCCTCTCAGTAGAGAAGTAACCTAATCTTAGTCTATGCATTGGACGTTGATCTGAATGGGATTCAGATGCAATGAGAAGATTAGGTTTACTGTCTTGATTTAATCAAGCATCTATGAGGGGTCCATGAGATCTGGATTTGAGATGTGATCTCAACATCCAAGTCACTATATGTGGAATAATACAATCGCATAGCCCTTATCTCCAAGTATCTGCGGAGAAATCGCGTTATTCTTGAAAGGGTTCAAGAATAATTCCATAGATCTAAGCATTAAATAATTGATGACTAAATGTGTTTTAATTATCTTCATGTGTGTGGAAATTATCCAATATAATTAGATGTGATTTAATTATTGTGGATAAGAATAATGTGGATAGCAATATCCAATTATTCATAATATATTATAAATGTGATTTATAATGTATTAGAGAGAGCTAATTATAATTTATATTTGTTGATTAATTATTAATGTGTATTGGATACACATTGTGTAATTAATTGAAAATGTAAATTATATTTTGTTTTGGGTTGTGAATATGATTCACAAATTTCCAATGGCAAGATTACAATATTCTCAAAATTGATTGTGAATTATTTTTGAAGAATAAATCACAACAAAATTGTTGGGTTAAATAAAGGAGATTTCCATGGAGATATGCAATCTCATGAAATCTCATGAGATTGCTCCCACTTGTAATCAAGTGGACGGCCACCTTAACCAATATGGAAATTGGTGGTCGTCCACCATGATACATGGGGAGGCAATCTCCATGTTGGTAATCTTCCTTTATTTGATTGGTTTAATTTAGGATTGATTTATATTTGATTTGTCAAATATATTTGATCTAAATTATTAGTTGTTGGCTTTTACCAACAACAATCTTGACCATTAGATTAAACATAAATCAATCTCATTCATTGATTTTTTGTATCCCATGGATTGAGATCCATGGATCCCAAAACCCTATAAATAGATATGCATACCATGCTCTCTAATGCTATGCTTTTGGAAGCACATCCCTCTCTCTCTTCTCTCCCCACACGTCAACTCTCTCTCCCTCTCCTTGGTGGTCGTCGATTAAACCCTAGAGGAGAAAGCCGTCGACGCCTTCGCCACCGCGTCGCCGCTTCGACATTCTCTGGGTCTCCGTCTTCTTGGAGTGCTATGCTCACGAAAAAGACATTCGATCGCGTATGACGAGATCAGGATTTCACCGTGCTTGGATCAACTCGTTGGATTGCGAGGATCACGCGACTCATCCCCGTGCTCGCAAGCTTCTTCTCCGACGATCGGACTTGAGACAGGAGGTCTCTTTTCGTAGAGACTCGATAAACCACACTTCAAGAGGTATTCCTTTATACTTGATATGGTTCTAGATGAAATGATCAGAGAATCGTTCTTGGATCATGTCGTTTCATCGCATGAAAATTTTTTAAATTCCGTTGTATAGAACAACTAGTACGACTAGTCGTTCTACATCCTATTCGATATGATGCCCATGCTTCCGTGATGCGCTTGAGGATAATACCATATCCTTCAAGTGGTATCATAGCCTTAGGTTGAAGGTTTGGGATACGATCCGTAAACCTAGGACGACTTGGGTTCATTAAGGTTGCGAAAGTTTTTGTCGCATTTGATTTTCACACGTCTGTTTAGTGAATGAAGTCGGCACTGTTTAAAATGTTTAAATACGAATTATCACTTGAACTTTGTTCCCCATTAAATAAGGAAATAATAGGATCTGAGTTTATGTAATTTGGATTCCGTTTGCTCGAGATATGGTTGTTTTAATGAACATGTATTCACTGTTGCGGGAACTGTGAATCTTAACATGATTAATGAGTTAATTATTGTTTTGATCCACCTCTAAATGCATGAAATATCACTTAAGTTCTGTACTAAATCAAATTAACAATCTTTGAAAATTAATTCTTTCTAATTTGGATTTAAATTGATTGAGATATGTTAATTTTAGTAAGTAGGGGTCACTGCTGAAATTACATTCCTAGTGAAGAACCATGTGCTAATGAAGAACCATGTGATTGTCAATTAATTAAATTAATTGTTAATTTCAAGAAATAATTATGAAAAATATTTGAGAAAGATTGGACGATGATTATTTCATTAATTGACTTGGCTTCAACCAATAAATTGATTAGATTTGATTTAGATCATAATTGGAAACACAATCATCAAACTCCTTGCTTGAATAGGACTGGGAATTTATCTAGCAAATTTCCTTATAATCAAAAATGTTTTGATTATTACTATATGATAGAATTTTGGTTGAAGAACCGATGATCATCTCAAGTATTGAACTATTTGGCATTTTCCTTTCCTTAGGTGGATATGGTGTCTAGTCGGAAAGCATTGGGGTAGCGGGTTGCACCAGGTGTGGTCCGTCCCACATTCATCAGTACTGACCATGACAGTGGGTAGGGACTCGATAATTCCGGACAAATCAAGATGTATTTTTATAATTATTAAAAATTCGAATTAATGCGTACTTTGAGATAATAGCATATATATATGTATTCAAGTAAAACAATCGAGTTTGTTGATTAAATTGGATTGATAATTAATTTAATATGATTGAATTAATTGTGTCCAATTGAAACACTCTATTATGAATAGAGTTGTTATTTCCCTTGGAAGAATTAATTATATGAATATGATTCATAATATTAATTAAAATTTGAATATGAGGTGGAGGATCACATAAGTGACATCCATGGTCTCCCGTCAAGGCGAGGGGTTCCGTCACCAGATATTGTATGTAGGAGACGCCTGTCCGAAGTGACAGCTCATGTATACGATCCATTTGGATCGGGCTCGTCGCTTCTCGAAAGAGTAAGAACGTATGCGTAGTGATCCCAATATCGGGTCCTCATATTATTGGGGCGATATTGGATTGCGCATAGCGAGTTGTATTCCTATTGACGGTTGGTTCAATTAATAACGGGTCAACATCACCTTAGGAGTGGTGGGCCCGGGTATTAAAGAACGAATTGGGAAATGCAAGTTGGACATGCAAGGCGGAATGTGTTCCCGCTTCTCTTATTGGAGTCATAGGTTTTCATATTATTGGGATATGACAAAGATAAGGAGGAGATCCCAGTTCCTGCTTGAGATATAACGGTAAGTATATCTCTTACTTTGAAAGTGATTAAGGGAATAAACTTTCAAATTTGACAGAGCAAGAACAATTCGATTTAAAATGTCTTAATCAAATATCGTAAATATGAATATACGATTATATGTTCTAATAATGCATTCTTAATTTCAGAAAATGATGTCCATGAACCCACTAAGCAGGCTTCTAGAGGTCAACCGGTTGACCGGTCCAAATTACTCGGATTGGACCCATAATTTGGAGCTTGTTCTCTCGACTGAGCGCATAAGTTATGTGCTCACAGAAGACAAGCATGAAAGCCCTAAATCGAAGGAAGGAAAGCAATACAATGACAAGTATGATGAGGATCATATCTTGTCTAGATGCTATATCCTGGGTTCTCTCTCCAATGTTCTTCAAAAGCAACATGTGGAGATGAGCACATGCCAGGAAATAATGCAGAATCTGAAAGATAGGTTTGGTGACATTAACCGCACCCAGTGTTACCACATTATAAAAGAACTCGTTCGTTGTAAGATGTAGGAAGGAACTTTGGTTCGAGAACATGTACTCAAAATGTTTAGGTACTTATCTGAGATGGAGACTCTCAGGGCAAATATGGATGCAGACATGCAAGATGATTTCATTCTGTTGTCTTTGCCCAAGTCTTTCAATAATTTTGTGGTTTCATTCCACATGAACAAGTTGGACTTGTCGAACGCTGGACTTCTTGCTGCATTAAAGTCTACAGAAGACGTAATGAAGAAAAATGATCCCACTGGCAGTGCAATGATTGCACAAGTCAGAGGGAAGCGCGGTCGGAAGCAAGGTTCTCAGAAGGGCCCGGCCTAGAAGAGAAAGAAGAAGGGTCAAGGTATTGGCTCATCTTCCAATACATCCACTCTAATAGCGTCGAAGAAAACCGACGTCTGCCACCACTGCAAGAAGCCGGGGCAATGGAGGCCTAACTGTCCGAAATACCTGAAGTCAGTCGACAAAGGTAAAGCCCCAACAGGTATGAAATCTACTTTCATCATTGAAACTAGCTTTCTCGTTGGACGATAAGGAAGTTGGGTTGTAGATTCTGGTGCTTCTGTTCATGTATGCAATTTGTTGCATTTGTTTTAGGAAACTAGGAATCTAGAGGAAGGGGAGATAGTCATTCATATGGGATCTGATGCAAGTGATGCAGCAGTCGTCGTCGGGACCTGTCGACTATAATTATCTAGTGGTAGAGTCTTAGTACTTAAAGAGTGTCTTTATGTACCTAAAGTTAGAACGAATTTAATATCTGTATCTAAGCTAGTTAGAAGTGGATATTCATTCCTTTTCTGTAATAAATTAGTCATAAATCATTATGATAAATATATTGCGGATGGTATTTTGACTTCTGGTGGACTCTATGAATTGTGCATTGATGATAATGCCATGAATGTTACTACCACTAATAAAAACCCTAAAAAATCCAGGGAAAATAAAAATCATTCGAATATGATTTGGCATCAAAGGCATGGTCGTTTGTCTGTTGATAGAATCAAAAGATTGATAAAGGATGGACCTTTAGATTTTCTACAGGTTCAATCTTTGCCTACATGTGAACATTGTGTTCGAGGTAAAATGACTAGAATGCCTTTCCGTAACAAGGTTACAAGATGCGAAGGTATTATTGACCTAATACATACTGATGTATGTGTTCCCTTCAGTACCGCGACTCGAAATGGATATCGATAATATTTGACGTTTATTGATGACCATTCGCGATACGGGTTTGTCTTCCTATTACATCATAAATCTGAAATCTTTGAAAAGTTCAAAGAGTTCAAGGTTGTGGTTGAGAACCAAACCGATAGGAAGATTAAACGGATCCGATCTGATCGAGGTGACGAGTACCTCTCAGATGAATTCAAGGAATATCTTAAAGAGAATGGAATTATCTCCAATCTCACTCCTGGAACTCCCCAACTTAATGGTGTTGCTGAAAGATGCAACAGGACCATCATGGATATGGTCCATTCAATGATGAGCAAAGCACATTTACCTCTTATTTTTTTGGGGATATGCAGTAGAGACTGCAATATATATCCTGAATAAGATTCCTAGCAAATCTGTGCCTAAGACTCCTCATGAGCTCTGGTATAGAACAAAACCTAGTGTTAATCACTTGAGGGTTTGGGTTGCTTGGTTCATGCTAAAAATGTGGACACAAGTAAGCTAGAATCTCGCACTCGTGAGTGTTACTTCATTGGGTATGTTAAAGATGGCATTGGATACCAGCTCTATGACCCTGAGACCCAAAAGATTTTTGTCTCTAGAGATGTGAAATTTCTGGAAGATGATTTCCTTAAAGGTCAAGACAAAAATGAAATAGAGGAACTCATTGAATCCCTGTGGATTCTGAGCTTCCTAGACCAGAAACTGAAGAGATAAATAAAGATGAAACACCCATACCTCTTCGAAGGAGTTCGAAGGTGGTTGCACCACATGAAAGGTATGGATTCCATGTGTCAAGTGAGACTGACAATGATACTTCTTCATTTGATGAAGCACTCGCGGATCATGACATGGATAGATGTATGCTAGCAATGAAGTCGAAAATTGACTCCATGCATAAGAATGGTGTATGGACCCTAGAGTAGAGGATCCACCTAAAGGGGTAAAACCCATTCGGTGTAAATGGATCTTCAAGAGAAAAAGGGGACCTGATGAAAAAGTAGAAACTTTCAAGGTACGGCTCATAGTCAAGGGCTACACACAGAGAGAAGGCATCGACTACGATGAGACATTCTCTCCTGTGGCTATGATTAAATCCATTAGGACATTGCTAGCTATAGCTGCATATCTTGACTACGACATCTGGCATATGGACGTCAAGACAGCTTTCCTCAATGGATACCTCGAGGAGGATATCTACATGGAGCAACCCCAGGGATTCATAACTGAGGATGGCAAAGTATGCAAGCTGAAGAAATCCATCTATGGGCCCAAGCAAGCTTCTCGTATCTGGAACGTCATATTTGACGAAACCATAAAGAGTTATGATTTTGTGCAGAATCCTGATGAACCTTGTGTGTACAAGAAGCTTAGTGGGAGCGTCATTGTGTTCATCGTGCTTTACGTAAATGACATCCTTATCATTGGGAATGATACAGGGATGATGACCAGTGTGAAGATTTGGTTATCTCATACCTTTGAGATGAAAGATTTTGGAGAAGCCTCTTACATCTTAGGCCTGAAGTTGTTCAGAAACCGAGAAAAGAGGATTTTGGGATTGTCACAACATGGATATATTAAGAAGATTCTTGAACGATTCCGTATGGATAGTTCCAAGAAAGGATTCCTACCCTTAAGACATGGTATCCACCTCTCCAAAGGGATGTCTCCTCGAACTGTTGAGGAAAAGAAAGCCATGGCTAGATGTCTTTATGCATCAGTTGCAGGAAGCTTAGTGTATGCAATGATGTGTACTAGGCCAGATATCTGCCATGCAGTGGGAGTGGTAAGTCATTACCAATCCTGCTATGGAGAACAACACTGGAATCAAGTAAAGAACATATTCAAATATCTAAGACGGGCGTAAGATTACATCTTGGTCTATGGAGATGGTGATCTCCTAGTTTTGGGATATTCAGATCGGATATTGATGATCGAAAGTCAACATCAGGGTTTGTATTCCTGTTGAACGGTGGTGCTGTGAGCTAGAGAAGCAAGAAGTAGGATACTACAGCAGATTCAACAACAGAAACCGAGTACATTGCCGCATCAGATGTTGCAAAGGAGGCGGTGTGGTTGCGCAAGTTCGTCCTGGAGCTTGGCGTAGTTTCCTCTGATACTCCCATCCCGTTACTCTGCGATAACACAGGATCCATTTTCAAAGGAAAAGGAACCCATATGGCATCACAAGAGCAAGCACGTGGAAAGGAAATACCACATCATTCGGGAGATTAAAAAACGTGGTGACATAATCATCACCAAGGTGGCCTCTGCCGACAACGTTGTTGATCCTCTTACCAAACCCTGACACAGAAGGTTTTCGACCATCATGTAATGAATATGGGTTTAAGGATTGTTCCTGAATGGTTCTGAGGGCTAGTTTGAAGAATAAATCACAACAAAAATTGTTGGATTAAATAAAGGAGATTTCCACTCATGAAATCTCATGAGATTGCTCCCACTTGCAATCAAGTGGACGGCCACCATAACCAATATGGGAATTGGTGGCCGTCCACCATGATCTATGGGGATGCAATCTCCATGTTGGTAATTTCCCTTTATTTGATTGGTTTAATTTAGGATTAATTTATATTTGATTTGTTAAATATATTTGATCTAAATTATTAGTTGTTGGATTTTACCAACAACAATCTTGACCATTGGATTAAACATAAATCAATCTCATCCATTGATTTTTTGTATCTCATGGATTGAGATCCATGGATCCCAAAACCTTATAAATAGAGAGCCATACCATGCTCTCTAATGCTATGCTTTTGGAAGCACATCCTTCTCTCTCTTCTCTCCCCACACGTCAACTCTATCTCCCTCTCCTTGGTGGTCGTCCACCAAACCCTAGAGGAGAAAGACGTTGACACCTTCACCACTGCACCGTCTCTTCGACGTTCTTCGGTTCTCCATCTTCTTGGAGTGCTACGCTCACGAAGAAGAATTTTGATCTCGTACGATGATATTAGGAGTTCATCGTACTTGGATCGACTCGTTGGGTTGCGAGGATCACGCGACTCATCGCCACGCTCGCAAGCTTCTTCTCCGACGATCGGACTTGAGACAGGAGGTCTCTTTTCGCAGATCGATCAACCACGCTTCAAGAGGTATTCTTTTATACTTGATGTGGTTCTAGATGAAACGATCCAAGAATCGTTCTTGTATCATGTGGTTTCATCGCAGAAACTTTTTTTAATTCTGCTGCATAGAACAACTAGTACGACTAGTCGTTCTACATCGTATTCGATACGATGCTCACGCTTCAGTGATGCGCTTGAGGATAATACTATATCCTTCAGTAAGCATGACTTGGAGGTACACGGATCATGACTTGAGGTATGTATCGGTTTAGGATTGCATTTACAAATGATCACATTCGAACTATAGTCTTTATATATGTATTGGTATAAGATTTCGTATGAGTAATTGATCATATCCGAAATACAACCCCTTTAATGTATGTAATGGTTTCGTAGGTCAATATGTATACACAATGACTTGATTTTGACATCTAAATATATGTGTTGTTTCACATATTAATACATTGGAATATCGATTTTATATCTATACTGAGACCTTGGGGAACCTTATAACTATATATATACACCTGAATCTGGATAATGATACAAGCATTCTGAACCCATAAGCGATCATGTATACACCGTAAAATGAATGAATCATATTATTGTGGTGGTTTCATTATTTATTGAACGCATTATACTTTCAAGCAAATTTACTTATGAGGTCAATAATTGATGAATTACATATCCATACCTATCTTAAGTTACATCTTGTTTGTTCTCTTGACGTTACATGGGTTATGCAAAATAGATCATGTGCTTCAACAAAAACAACGAGATCTAGCCATATTATAACAACACGTTGGACATAATCCCAAAGATTCCTTATATATAAACAAAGGTACATTCATTTGCTTGGTTTGTCTACAAGTATTAATTTTGATTGACTTAGTATGAATTATTAATGTCTCTTATGCTCTTGGCTTATGCACCAATATGAAAACATGAGTCAAGTTTTAAGAGCATCACTAGATTATTTACTGGAAAATTTATCTCACTTTGTTATTCCTAAAATAATTCGGTGCCTTTTAAGTATTTGATTACATCTTTAGTCCCTTAGATAAGCCATCCGAATCAAGAACAAATAAAACACAACTTCTTACAAGATGCATAAGTATATGTTTATTGACATATATATGTACTTCCTTAAGCAATTATTTGATATTGTAAAAAAAATTTAGTCAACTTCTTTACGCATTGCATGATAGGAAACAATAAATTTCAGACAAGTTATCCATCAGACTGTCCATGCCTTTCACAATCTCACAGTAAAGTAAATGAAGAATTGTTGTTAAGATTTCATTGTTAATTTGACTATTATTAGATGCACAGAAATACAATCATGAATCGTGTAAAAAGATGTATATTGAAAAACACATCGATCAAGTCATCTAAAAATAGATTGCTATCATTATAATGACCATGGATTTTACTATAATAGATAATTTCTAGTTATTTTTTTATTTATTTATTTATACCCCTAAACAAGATGTGTATAGTGTTAAGTACAGGAGTGTCAAACTCTGGGAGGCAAACTGTTGGAACAATAGAGTTATATTATAGAAAACTAAGGTTTTATGGTTTTCTGAATTTTTATTTATTTTTAAGGATTTTTTTTCATTTTATGAATTTTGTATTGTTTTCTTAATTTTTATAAATTTTTTTTAATGATTTTTAGAAAATGATTTGTAATTTTTATTTGAACTTTATTTTATTATTTTTATTATTTTTTTTAGTTTTTGTTTTCTATTTTATGGATTTTTAGAAGGTTTTTAAGATTTTTATAGATTTTGATTTATTTTTAATGTTGAAAATTGAATTTGTATTGAAAATATATTTTTATTTAGGATTTTTAATATATGAAACAATATGATAATATTTTTTATTGTAAAGTAGATAAAATTATCTTTAAAATGATAGGTTATGCGTTTTTGTATGATTTTTCTTGAATTAGTTATGATTTTTGGAATTTTTTATCTATATTCTGTTTTTTATTTGTTTATTTATTCAATTTTTATTTTGTTTTAGGCTTAAAATTTAAAATATGGTAAAATATTCTATAACTAATTTTTATAGAATTTTTAAAGTTGTTTTTGTTTTTTTATGATATTTAAAGTTTGCTATATTTTTGTATTTTTGAATGATTTATTAATAATAAAACATATTTTTATTTTTAAAAACTTTACTTAATATTGTATATAGAGTAAAATATGGTATTATATATATATATATATATATATTATTGTATTTTTTATATTTTGTATTTTAATTATTATGTAGAGTATATAGTATAGGGAGTATATACAATTTGTAGGGGAATAGGTACAATTATAAGAGAATTTTAGGGCGTGTATCAATGCAAAACCGGAGGGGCTATTCGTGCAATTATTCCAAGCTCCACGTGCTTAAACGCATGCTTCTTCAGCCACCTGGATTTGTTCATAAAATCAGATAGCTCCGGGGGCGTTTGGGCAAAAATCCCCAAGATCACATGCTTCTCACATGTTGGTGCCTGCAATAGGACCTGTTCGTAATTAAGGAAAATGTTAGGGGTTTGATCGGCAATTTGTCCAGAAATATCAGTTGTGCACGTACGACACACGTGCACCGTTTAAGATGCAGAGCGGTGGGGAGGCAAGCATATGGATTGTTCGATGGAAGCCATTTGATTAGATCAACTCAGATAGATGATGTATGATCTGGATGGAGAATAGTTTCTTCCCCCAAATCGTTTGGGACGGTAGTGAAATTGATCTCGATCCTTCTCTAGATGGTCTCTCATGGTGAGTTTGGCTGATCGGAGATGCAGATCTTCATGCGACTGAGATTCGATACCGACAGTAGTGTTCGATTTGTAGTTGGATTCGATCGGGTCAAGGGCGGTGGCAGATCTGAGGATGTGCCTTCAGCTTGAGGCGATGGAGGTGTTTGATTTTTAGTGCATGCTCGATAATATTCGGATATGTTGCTATAGGTTCGACACCTACAAAGAAAGGTATGGTTTGAGGCACAAGTCTTCGAGGCGGTGCTCTCAGATGTCGCGTGTTTCACCTTCGAATATGAAGGTTGAAGACAAAATCCAGGGAATGTTTTGCAATCGCGGCCAACAACGATTGATCTGGAATGCGATGACACCACTGCACAACCTTTAGACGATGCTCTCCTGGGGATTCGGCCAGCTGGTTGATTTAATCGACTCGAAGCAGTAATGCTTCGATCCAAAGTCAAAATTGGGGGTGAATGAAGGAGCAAATAGCGTTGGAGTATCTTGATCCACTCCTTTGGTGATGGTCGAAAGTGATTGAGGTTGAACAGGATTGACCGAAGATGGAAAAATAATGTGTATTAATGAGATGAAGGTGAAATTGTGTTGTGTTTTGGATGAATAACCGAAAAAAATAAGGGTTGAGAGGAGAAACATAGGATGGACTGAGGAGAGAAGCGAAGAGAGATCGAGAAGAAGAGACGCTAACCTGGAAATTGATGCAATGGAGGATTCGCTTGTGGACGAAGCTCTAGGAGAAGCTCCATGGTCGTGGCCTGCAAGTGTTGCGGATGCGAAGGCTTTGCGCGCGGCTGAGGAGTAGGACGCACTGCAGCATGGATCTTGCTGACTCCCCTCTTCAAACGCTCGATGATAGAACGCGGGTGTTGTCATGACTCCCTCTCACTGGAGCTCATTGGAATGAAGGTGCGAATGGCGGATGAAATGAGCTCCAGGGGGTATGCGTCCTTATATAGGCGAGGTTTCTTGTGGAGCACGCCAGCGGATGGCGTCACCGCTAGCAGAGGATGGGAAGCGGGGATCTTGGCATTGGCCGATCGTTGGGTGGTTGAACGACAAAGAGAGGGTAGCGGCAGGAGGCGCGCGTAGGGAGGAAACGGGGAAGAAGAAGATGGAAGGGGGAAAGAGGAAAGGAGGAGAGATAAAATAAAAATAAAATTAATTAATTAATATATTTAATAATAGGCTAGCTTAATATATAAATCAATTAATTAAGATATTATTAAAGGAGTAATTACATTATTAAGGAAATAATTTAAATAATTAAATATATAATTAAATAAGCAAATTAATTAATAAGTAATTAAATAATAATAAATAATTTAATTACTTATTTATTATTTATTTTAATTTAAGAATAAAGTATTAATACATATATTAAATAATATAATTTAAGGTACATTATACAATATACCAATACGGTTTCGAAACCCATATTTTTCACATTAACTTTGACTTTAATGAAATCAGTGTCATTTTGTAGATAATTAAATAAAATAAATTTTAAAACTTAGTTTGTCCAATTTGGAGTATGTATGGCCGAGTTTCGAGGTCCGGAAGATTTAGGTAACGGTTTCATGGCTTAAGATTTTATTGGCATTTTGACTTAGTTATATTTTTATATTTTTATATATATTTTAGAAGACTTTAGAAAAAAAATTTAAGTTAATCGGGTTTATGGTTAATTAACTAAAAATATGAGAAATTTCTACATATAGTACATATATACAACGGGGTCCAAACGTTAAAACTCTCCTATTTTATTCTAATATTTTTTGATATTTTTAATAAATAGTATTAAGTATAAAACAAAGTTTAAAAGAGAGTTTGGTCCGTTTGAAATTTTTTCTATAAATAGTTATGAACCTCAGAAGTTGCCTTTTGCAGCTTTTTCGTTCCATTGTAATTAATTATTTTTGTGATGAATTATTTTTCTAATATTTTTATAAAATAATATATATTTGTATGACCAACTTTTGTAAAAGAAGTGTTTTGGTTTGGAATTTTCTTGATGATAAATAAAATAGGTGAAATATTTACAAGGTGGAAAATGGATAAATTATATTTTGTTCTTGATTTTCTTAATGTTTTTACAGGTTAGGATCTGTATCTCCCCCTACTTATTTATTTTGTCGACCAAGTCAATATTGACCTCGTATAGAGGTTAGGATCAGTCTGTATATATTTTATATCTACAACCTTCTTTTCTTTTTATTTTCCTTTTCTCTTTATTCTTTTATTTTGGTTTAAATAAATGTTAAATATATAATATTAGTATTTATGTTTAGAATGTTAATTAGTTGGAAGTAGCGATTACTTACATGTAATTTACCAAGGATTTTAGCCAATATGAAAGAATAAAGGTGATGAATCACATATTCATCATATATACATCAATGTATAAAGGATGTGTGGTGAATATTTTAAAGATAAGCTATTTTACAACCATACTACCACATACGCTTGATGAAAAATTATAAAAGCAATAGCTTATCAAGAAATAAGTGACATGTTTGATGTTAGAAAAATGTTCATGAGCATGTTATTGTTATTAAGAAATATGGATCAAGGTACGAACTCATAAAGAGTCACATGGATGACCGCAAGAGGTCGTGTTAACCAATGGGCAAGCTGCAAGGGACGTATGGTTATAAGAAACCACGGAAGCAAAAGCTAAGTCATCTATAGTTGTACCTGCATGATCATATTATCGCCGCAAGGGACTTATGGTTGCAAGGAACCATAGAGGCAAAAGTTAAGTCATGTACAATTGTAGCTACACTTTCACGTCATGCCATGGACCGCAAGTGTCAGTGGTTGAAAAGGTATAACAAGATACGTACATGAAAGTTATGCAAATAAGTGGATTACAAAGGTAAACCATTACAAGTTTGCAAGGATATGATTTATAAAGCTAAATCATTACAAGTTATAAAATAAATGATTTATAAAGGTAAACCATTATATGTATGCAAGGAAATACCTTATAAAGATAAATTATTACAAGTTATAAAAGAAATGATTTATAAAGATAAATCAGTACATGTACAATAAAGTGATTTAATTAAAGATAAACCATTATATATTATATAAGAGATGGTTTAATAAGGAATAAACCATTACATGATGTACAAGAATTGATTTAAGAAAAGTAAACCATCACAAGTCATGCAAAGCTATCCTAAATAGGGGCTAACATGCAAAGTGATTTATATAATTAAAGAAATAAGTAATTGCTATGTATCTTATGATATGTGCCCCGTACGACGAAAGAAATGTGTGTTATATATTCTTATGCATATTACAAATATATACCCACATTTATGAAAGAATCGAAATTATACATGTCAGGGAACGAACTTAGACATGCATGGGAACGATTAAGCTCGTAATGATGTTTTGCCATAGAAACTCAAGTACACAATTTGTAATGTGTTAAAAGTCCGTTAGATTTCCTGTTCATTGACACCAATACATACTGGACATTAGGCTCATGCAAAATTTATTTTTATTTATTGGGTGAAGCAAAAGTTTGACCAAGTACTCAAGTTCTTGTGATAGTCAACAAGACAATCAATGTGGTATGGGTAATGCATGGTTATAATGGATATATGTATGCCTACTGGAACAGAAAGAATAAACCATTATATATTATTATATGGATGACCGCAAGAGGTCGTGTTAACCAATGGGCAAGCTGCAAGGGACGTATGGTTATAAGAAACCACGGAAGCAAAAGCTAAGTCATCTATAGTTGTACCTGCATGATCATATTATCGCCGCAAGGGACTTATGGTTGCAAGGAACCATAGAGGCAAAAGTTAAGTCATGTACAATTGTAGCTACACTTTCACGTCATGCCATGGACCGCAAGTGTCAGTGGTTGAAAAGGTATAACAAGATACGTACATGAAAGTTATGCAAATAAGTGGATTACAAAGGTAAACCATTACAAGTTTGCAAGGATATGATTTATAAAGCTAAATCATTACAAGTTATGAAATAAATGATTTATAAAGGTAAACCATTATATGTATGCATGGAAATACCTTATAAAGATAAATTATTACAAGTTATAAAAGAAATGATTTATAAAGATAAATCAGTACATATACAATAAAGTGATTTAATTAAAGATAAACCATTATATATTATATAAGAGATGGTTTAATAAAGAATAAACCATTACATGATGTACAAGAATTGATTTAAGAAAAGTAAACCATCACAAGTCATGCAAAGCTATCCTAAATAGGGGCTAACATGCAAAGTGATTTATATAATTAAAGAAATAAGTAATTGCTATGTATCTTATGATATGTGCCCCGTACGACGAAAGAAATGTGTGTTATATATTCTTATGCATATTACATATATATACCCACATTTATGAAAGAATCGAAATTATACATGTCAGGGAACGAACTTAGACATGCATGGGAACGATTAAGCTCGTAATGATGTTTTGCCATAGAAACTCAAGTACACAATTTGTAATGTGTTAAAAGTCCGTTAGATTTCCTGTTCATTGACACCAATACATACTGGACATTAGGCTCATGCAAAATTTATTTTTATTTATTGGGTGAAGCAAAAGTTTGACCAAGGACCCTCAGAAGAGACCAACTCATATCATGCAATATATATAAAAAATAAATTATTGTAATAAATACCATGACCTACGGAGATGGCTCTCCTCCATTCCTCCACCCCCTCCCATGTCGCCACCCAGTGAGCCACCACCTCTGATAACGCATCACCCTGCTTTCAGAAATGAGATGTTGAGCCCCACCAGTCTGCATCCCTGCACCCACCGCCAGCGTACCACAAGGAGCTAATCATTTCATGATGTTGTGTTAGCCTTCCTGTTAAACGAGCATTAGCCCTTTTCTTGTAGGGGTTGCGTTAGATAGTCGACGGCTAGTATAAAATATGATGGACTCTTTCAACATGGATTTGAGCAAGAATTCATGTAACCGACCCTACTTATAGTGGAAGAAGGTTTAATACATTTTTATTAGCCCTTTCTTGTACGTGGTCATAGGGGGTTAGTTATTTGTACTAATTGCTGGGACCTTTTCGATCTTTTTGTTTTGTGATGTGTGATTTGATTGCACATGTGGCATAACTATTGTGCTGGTATTCTGCTGCCTTATTTTGGTGAAACGAAATCCAGTCTTTTTCAAAAAAAATTAAAATAGTGATAGCGGTAGTCTTTAAGAGGATACAAAAAATTATGCATAACAATGTTACGATTCTCAAGTCTATGGATGTTGTGTTTTGTTAAATTGAGTTTGCTGTCCAAAAGAAATTGACGGCACAACTTGGTGCCCATCTCCCATATATCTCTATGTAATTTGTTATTTGATTCAATGAAAGAATATTGATTAGTAAAATTATGGGTATCATAGATACAATAATTAAACATGATCCGCATGAGCGTCCTCAAATTATAGATGTAGTGTTGTGAATTTACAACGATATAAAGTTAATAAAGAAAAAGCTAAATATAAAACTGAACCAACTAATTTAGTGCGGGAAAGAGCGAAAGGAGCATATACAAATGCCCTCAAGCTGCACGCCCGGACACTTAAATAAGACTTAACAGTATTTCCCGATTTAATATTCTCATCACAATTAATCCCTAACAATTAGCGCGTTTATTTTAAAGAATTACCACAACTAACTGCCACTCGTTTTGTACGTTGGTGATAATTAATCCAACGTTGATTTTCAGACTTAGTATCACCCAATCACGGTAAATTTTTGTCACATGGAATGGGAGTGATGTAAGATCCACCCGCAGCACTTCATTATATAACTAAAATATTGTTACCTGTGGATCCCAAAACCTTTCTCACAAAGGAAACCAAGGAGAAAAGTCGTCCGCTAATTAGATACATATACTAAGCAATTAATGCAAAAGCATGCATATGACCTCTAAAAACAATGAACCTTGCAATTTCAAGTACCAAATTACACTATCCAGCTTTAAAATGGGCAGTAAATGGTCAGTGACTTTGTGATGTCCAAGAACCTGGGAAAAGCTTCATCACCGTTCTTCCCATGATCCACTCTAGATCAGCAGAAGACATTTGTAGCTGATTGGCAATTAGATAGATAGCTTCCTTTGCTCCTCCATAGCCACATTCCGGGACAACAAATGGGAAATCACTGTGATTAATTTTGAAGTAAAGAGTGTATTAATGTTAACGATGCATTATCATTTGTCGTTCGCACACGCAGGTGAGTGGTTTAACAATGGGTCAGTTGATGGTTGCAGGCTTACCTTCCCCACATCACACGGTTGGATCCATAGCGCGAAATCACTTGCGAAAGCATGGGGGTCAAATCCTCGTATGGAAATGGTTTCCTCGTCAATCGAAACAACGCACTGAATTTCAGATAAACCTGAAGAATGTTTCTCAAATGCTCATATAGTATGAAAATTGACAGTAAAAAATTAAAATGCTCTAGTCCTAGCTTTATGTACCGGTACTCGGAAACAGCATTAAAAGGTTATATATCTGAAGCATGGCTGATAAAAGAGTCTCATGATATATGGAACCAACCATCAAATCTTCCATTTTTGCTCGTGAAAACAGTAGCAAATTAATTATCTGAATTTGGATCTTAAATACATGATAATCACCCTCCTCCCCAAATTTTAAACTTAACTCATGAAAACAGTAGCAATTTAATGAATTCAATTTGGATCTTGTATGCATGTAAGATCCAATTTCATATTATTAAATTGCTATTGTTTTGATGCCTTAGAATGAAAGATTTAAGGATGTTTTTACATACAATTAACCATGATTTCATATCAGTGAAATAGATATACAATGAAAGTTTTAGAATTTAGAAATTAGGTAATTAAGCATGTATATAGGCCAAATTTAGACCAATTGATATAGATTCATGAGTTATATGGATTTGAATAAAATTTAAGACCAATTATTAACCACTAATCTCATGTATAAAAATATGAAATATATGGAGATTTTGCATAGATTTGACCTTAATATGAGACAAAAACATTAGGTTCTAGATTTTATGATTTTCAAGATAAAAAGTCTAGGGTTCTTGAATAGATTAAATTCTGAGTCCGGATCATTTATTAATCTCCACATTTCTTAACTATAAAGAAGACAATATAAATACAAATAGTTGGACCATATGAGAAATTATCCAAGAATAGCAAAAATAACAAGAAGTAGGTGTTATGACTTATATATAAATGAATCAATCAATGGATTTCTATGATCATTATGACTATTAATCTCATCAATTGATCATCTAGTATAAATCACTATTGATAAATTGTCGACAACATACCTAGATCTGTAAAGTTGACCATGAAGGGATTGAGAAAAGAATGAGTAATCAAGTGAATGTGACGGTAAATGAGTGATGACAATTAATTGTGTCGGTCATGGTGACCCTTACACTTGACCGTGCGAGGGCACGATGACCCTCAGTTGGGTGAGAGATAAGAAACACAATTAGGGCGACGGATGCTTAGTGCACGGGTCTAAGATCCCAGTCCTTTGTATGATTTTTTTAGGCGAGCTCGGGGTGTTTTTATGCTTCGTTGGGATCCAGGTTATTGACTAGTTTCGTTGACCCTGTTTCAGTAGGTAATGGGCTGGAACCTTGCTTTTGCTTTTAGAGCTCATTTTGCTCATACCGTCGAGCTGATTTTTAGAGGGACTCGGACCGGAGAGTCTCTCACACCCGTCTCCGGGGCGTTGTTTGGGATGGTGCCTAACCCTCTCCTGGACCACACTTCCACAGGGAGGGCAAGGTGGAAGAGTCTCTTAGGAAGCTTCCTCATTGCTTGAGTTTTTGTTACTATTCCGCCAGTAGGTCCTGGTGAAGAATTACAGTGGTTACAGTTGAGCTTGATACAATTGAGAGTTGGTTACAATCGAGCTTGGTTACAATTTAGAGTTGGTTCCGATTGAACCCTGAGTTTCCGCAGTTACTTTCGACGATACACGACGAACACCCAAAATAGAGGGATTCTATCGTCCGGTCTAGGAGGGTCTGCGGTGCTCGACAAGTTGGGCTCAGTAATCATTGTGTCAATCGTTCTCTTAGCTCTCAGATATCCTCAATCATGGTGTTGCAATCAATAACTAACCCACATTAATGCTCAATCAATAAATAGTGAGCTGAAACTTATTATACCCTACGTAATGATATGTATAGTATGCAAGCGTAGGGGTCGATCAACTAAGGAGAAATGGGGATAGATCTCACAAATTGACTAAAAAGACAATAAATATTTTTGTAGGGATTTTTATTTTTTGTGGATTTTTAATATTTAATTTTTTAGATTTTTAATATTTATTTTTTGTTTGATAGTTTTTATATTTTTTATTTTTAAATTTCTTTTTAATATATGTAAGATATATATATATACACATATATAAGGTATATAGCTAATAGAGATATATGACATAAATATATGTGAAATATAGAAAAATCAGGAAAATACCCTTAGTACATTCCTTTTTATTTTTTTAAAGGTTTTCAAAATAGATAAGGTATTTTTAAAAACAATAGCAGTAGTAATAATAGAAGTAAAAATAACTATATAAATACAATATATAAATATAGTTATAAATACTCAAAATAAGAAAAATCGAATATTTTTGTTCTATTTTTGATATTTTTCTCAGAATTTTTACTAATTTTATTGAATTTTGATTGAATATAAATTCGGATTGTTTTGGAAGTTAAAAATAGCTAAATAGCGCAAAATTTTCTAAAAATATTTTTAATATATAATGCAACAACAATAATAAAGCCTTTTCCCATGGTTAAGTAGGGTCGGCTACATGGATTCTTCGCCTCCATTCAGATCTATCTTGGGTCAATCTCGGGCTTATATCTAAAAAACTAAGATCCCTTAATATAGTCTCTTTCCAACACTTCTTGGGTCGTCCTCACCCTCTGTTAGCCGGCTCAACATCCCAACACCCGCATATCCTAACCGGTACGTCAGTTGATCTTCTTTGCGAATGACCAAACCATCTTCAGCGGTTTTCTTGCATCTTATCCTCGATCAGAGCTACACCAACTTTCTTTCTGATTGAATCATTCTGAATCCGATCTTTACGTGTGTGTGTGTGTGTGTGTCCACACATCCACCTTATCATTTTCATTTCGGCTACATCGATTCTCTTCACATGTATATGGTTCACATGCATTTTTAATATATAATATACGATATAAATAAGATACAGAAATAGAAAATGTAATTTTTATGATTTTTTCAATAATGTTTTTAATTTTTATAAGATTTTAGGGGTTTTTCAATTTTTAGTGTTTTCTTTTGAGAAGTTTTCATTATTTTTTATTTATAGTTTAAAAATACAATAATAAATATATTGTATTTTTTTGGAAGTTTTCATTTTAATGCAAACAAGGAATAAATGAAATGCTTTTGAATTTTTAAATAAATAAAAATATTCTAAATTGCCTTATGGGAAATATATGTGATTTAACATGATGTCGGGCACTTAAAATAATTCTTCTACACATTTTTGATGCAAAATATTATTTTTAATGCAATAAATACAAGAAATAAAAATATATATACTGGCAGGGATCTAAATGCAACTAAAATTAACTCAACATTTATTTCAGATACAAAATAAAACTATAAGGGCCTCTACGCAAAATTTCCCAGATCTTAAATTCATAAAATGCATGTAGGGGTATAAATGTAATTTCTAAAAGCTACAGTGCATACATGTAATTTATCCAAAAGTTTTACACGTAATTAGAAATTTTCTATACTAAAAATAACAAAACCCTCAAGGGGGTCCCTACAAAAATCTCGCTCACTCATGCACACAGACACATGAGGTTATGCAGCGAGGGACCTAAGTGTAATTATCCGAAGTATAGGGGTCTACTTGCAAATAATACAAAGATTTTGAACTACAAATTGAACTTTATGAACTAAATGGCAAATATAAAATATGGAGGGTATAGTGCAAAATTACCCCCACTAAGGCACGAACGGACAGATGGATAATCTTCACTTGGACGTGTGTTTGTGTCGCTTGCTCAACAGCTGATGCCGCTTAGTGCGTGGATGGCTAGGATTAGATCAGGGCGATTGATCGAACGACCGAGGAAGGCGCAATCCGATGGTTGTGGTTCCAACTGGAGCGCATGCTTGATCGAATGGTTGTGAACCCTTCTGGAAGAATAGGGAAGAACACGACTCTGCCCAACCTTCGATCGGGAGTTGATCCTTCCTCTGGCGGTCTCTGGTGCTGCAAGAAGGCACAAAAGCTTCCTAGAAGCCTTGCGCAGCTGCAAGTAGGCTCAGGCAAGGTCGGGAGCTCTGGGACGGAGCTCGGAAGATCAGGGAAGGTGTAAGACCCTAGGAAACTCTGACTTGGACAAAATCGACTCGGATGGGGTCTTTAGCCTCCTGGACCTGCAGGGTTAGTTCAAATACAAAAAAATAGGTTTTAAGGGTCTTATTTAGGGTGGAATGCGGCAAAATGAAGTTGGGCGGTGACCTCTGGTGGACGATGATGGAAGGAGATCCGATCTCCTGATCTTGAAAGGATCATTGTAAGTGAAATGGTGTGAGGCATAGAGAAGATACAGGGGAACGAAGTAGGGGCGAAAGGCAGGTCAGAGGACATGTGGAGAATGGGGAAACAACAACCAGAGCTGAGCTCCAAGGAACTGTGAGTTTACAAAAACACTAGATATAATACGGAATAAAAGGAAACTAACGACTAACCTATGCTAACCTAAGTTCCAGAAACAAAATGAAAGCAAAAACTATGCCTAAGTTCTAGAAACGAAAAGAAAGCAAAAACTATGGCTCAACCTCATTGGAGGAGCCGATCGGAGCTGCGCAAAGACGGCCAGTGAGCTCGGATCGTCAACTTCCAAGCCTCTTCCTCCACACCTGAACGACCAGTGTGTTTGTTGTCGCCAACAAGACACAGCATGAGAAATCGGGGAATTTCGAGGGGAGAATCGAGATCAAATTCAAATAGAGGCTGATGGAGGGTTTATGTACAGGGAGGACTTTGACCAAGGACACGAATCGATGCAGTGCTCCATTGATCGAGGAATGAAAGTGGTGTAAAAGAACTAGGATCGAGGAGCAGAAATGGAGAAGGAATCGTTCCTTGAAAACGCAAGAAACGATAGGGAAAATCGAGGAAGGTTCGAGGTCAGCGAGGTCTGACAAACCTAGGGGACGTAGCGGGTCAGTTGATCGGTGGGTCAACCAATGTAGCGTCCTCATTAGTCTAAAGAAAAGAATAAATAAAATAATAAATGATTTAATTAAATAAAACTCAAAACTTGAAGATTATTTGTTATTTCATGTAGTTTTTTAATATGATGTTTATTTGTTTTTTGATTTTATTTGTTGTATGTTACTTTTTCTATGTACATATAAAGGTATATTTACCTATATATAGTATATTTTAATTTTATTTTGTATTATAAATTTTATTATTTTATATACATAATTTATATATTTATAACTTAATTAAATACACAAATATATTTTTATTGAATTTTTCTGAAGTTATCTGTACAATTAAATAAATATGTATGTACAATATATAGGTGTATGTATGTATAATTCACCTATGAATGATAATATATTTATTTATTAATATATTTTTTATTTTTTTATTATATTTTAATCATGTACATGTATTACAAATAATATTTACAAAATCAAATTAAAATATGCACATCAAATTATGCACATGTATTTACATTCGAATCATGAAAATTTTTCCCTTATTTTCTGTAACATAATGCGATCTATAGTGAATATAATATTGTGAATGTTGTATAAACGGGTAACCTGGATCCCAGGTCAGGGCATCTCAGTTTAGAATACAAGATTTTTTTAGGATAACACTACAAAGTAGAGAAGACTAGCCACGCAGAGAGAGGCTCCACTATACGAGAGTGCAAGTAAGAAAAGGTACCGTCAAAAAATTGTTAAGAATGTTTTTCTCCTAAGAAAAACAAAGTGCAGGTCCAACAACTTAACTGTAACATATTTTGACAATTTTATTTGGATCTGATTCTCAAAATCAAGTAAAAATATGTCCGACTCATTCCAATGAGGTCATAGGTGTTCAATACATAATCAACAAGGAGAAACTTTGTTTTTGAATGTTTAATTCAAGAATAAAACTTTTATGTGAATTTAATTTTGGATTTGATTTCATCAAAAACTACTAGTGCAAATGCATGTGCCTAAACCCAAATTCCATTGGCTTGTTTGTTATGACGTATTGGGTTTGGCCCTCTGGATCCATAGCCTAAGTCGTCAATTATTACGGGAACATGACCCACCGGTATCGTCTTCTCTCGGATACCGGATGTTGGGGATACAATCCTCCCGAAAACGGAATCGGATACACAAACGACCACCACCACCACGGAAGCACGTGAAAGAAAAAACACCAGATATAACGGTGGTCGATCACTTCTCACGACTACTGTAGAAGAAAGATCACTATAAGAAGACGAGTAGAACTCTCTCCATTCCCTCGCTCTCTTATCTCTCTCTCTCTCTCTTCCCTTTGGTATTCCCTCTTGCTATGGTGTAGAGGCAATGCCTCCACCCCATCTTTATACAGCCCAAATACAACCCCATAGTCCTATTCCCAATAGGAATATAAATAGAATACAATTCAATAACTATTAGGATTAGGAGTCCAATCACATTAGGATTCCTAACCCTAACTTGACTCTAATCCTAACAATCTCCCCCCTTGAGTTGAATTCCATCACAATCTCTTCATCGTCTTGAGTCTGCACTAGGTTATCCTCGTCATTTGCACGTCTCGTTAGCAGGATCTCACAAAGTATGGGTGGTGCACATGCCATTGGGCACCCTCGATGTGCCCCCTCTAGGGCACTCGCACAACTCAATATTGTGCCTCATGACGCAACACCACAAATCTCTCGTGACTAGAGATTGTGCTAACATCCTTTGTTAAAGCGAATCACACTCGCTTCTCTTTTTTGCGCACTTCTGCACAAGAGATGCCGATAACTTGCCTCTCTCGTTGTACTGCTTGTCTTGGGAATAACTTGAGCTCCATCACATGTCACGACCCTTCCCTCGAGCCTATACACCTTGTTTGGCATCCTCATCCCACGCATCACCATGCATGCTCCTTACTCGTTCTGAGAATTCTCACTTCAATAGTGACTCTATGTCCTCGTGACTCCATGTCCTCGTGACTCGATCGTTCCCATTGAAATCTGATTCTTCTTGGCCGTAGGAATGTGTATGATACCTATCAGAGTTCATAATACTCCATCAAACATGCAGAATTCCACTGATCCGATCCCCTTGACGTGGTGAACCTCTCCATCTCCCATCTTGATCGTACCATCATTGCATGCTTGATATGTACCGAACTGCTCTTTGGATGAGCACGCGCGATCTGAACATGCCTGAGTCCAGATCTATCTTGAATTTGTCTTCATCTCCCTAGAGCACGCTAGCAAGTCTCCCTCGCAGACTGCGGTGGAATCCTCTTGGTCGGATTCAAAATCATCAACCTTCTTCTTTCCTTCCTCCTTCTCACATCTTGGACAATCAACTATCTTGTAACCCTCCTTGTCACAATAGAAGCATCTGATCGGACCCCGTGGCTTGGATCGATCTCTGAATCATGTCTCCCTTGATCTTGAGCATCTACCCTCGGTTGCCAGCACATGACCTTCCTCATTTGTTGCCTCATCTGTCGACCTCCGTCGAGACTCATTCATAAGCCGCAAAGCAACTGTCTCATCCAATGTGATGGTCTCCTTGCTATAGAGTAACGTCATCATAATATGATCATAGAAAGATGGAAGGGAACTCAACAAGATCAGTGCCTTATCATCATCCTTGAAGAGAGATTCTCCTTTCGCGTTCTTCTCCTCAAGTGTGAGCACGTCTGTTGGAATCTTATTGAATTCATCCAAGTGCACTTCGAGCTTTGTCCTGTTGGTCATCTTTAAACCATAGGGCTTATTCTTTATCAATAGCCGATTCGTCAAAGATTTGGACTTGTACCATCCCTCAAGCTTCATCCAAACCTCTGTTGGATCCTCCAGGTGGATGACTTCGCGAAGTTTATTGTCTGCCAAGAATAGTTGTATAGTATTATTCGCGAGATCCCTCATCTTCTTCCACTCTTCCTCTTTCATCTTCTCTAGCTTCTTTTCTTATCCTAGAGATCTTTCATAAGTCCTCACGTGAGTTTTTTCTTCACTTGTTCTTGCCATAAGGTGAAGTCGTTCTTCCCGTTGAAGGGTTCCACGGAGAATGATGCATCCCTCGATGTAAATTTCGTCATCGCTTTCTTATTGTACCTCCTTCTACAATCTGAAAAATCATAGTAGAATCATCCCTATCCGAACCGTCCAACTCATCCGTAGTGCGCAAAAACCCCTATCTAGACTCTTGGATCACCTCAATCAGACTCTGGATGCTCTCGATCTCAACGGTTCACCATAACCGTTGGATCTTAACTGCCTCTGAAGAAAGCACACTTGCTGCATCGTCTCCTCGACGTCAAATCTCACTCTGATCCACCACGTCATATCCCTCGCTGTCGTTGAACCAAGCTCTGATACTAGTTGACGGGAATACGACCCACCGGCATCGTCTCCTCTCGGATACTGGATGTTGGGGATACGAACCTCCCCGGATATGGAATCATATACACAAACGATCAACACAACCACAGAAGCACGTGAAAGAAAGAACACCGGATATAATGGTGGTCGGTCACTTCTCACGACCACCGGAGAAGAAAGATCATTATAAGAAGATAAGTACAACTCTCTTTGTTCCCTCGCTCTCTTCTCTCTCTCTTTCTCTCTCTCTCTTCCCCTGTGGTATTCCATCTTGTTGTGGTGTAGATGCAATGTCTCCACCACCCTCTTTATATAGCCCAAATACAACCCCATAGTCCTATTCCCAATACGACTATAAATAGAATACAACTCAATAACTATTAGGAATTGGAGTCCAATCCCATTAGGAAAACTAATCCTAATTTGACTCTAATCCTGACAAATTAGTGTTCATGAGTTTGCATGTTAAAGAATCAATAAAAACATCCATGGAAGAATAGTTAGGACACCTTAATTATTCAGATGAGCTTATCTATATTTTCTCTTTGTACTTTTGCTCATCTTAATCCCATTGCTTCTATAAATAGGGAACATGTATGTTGAGAGGTTTCTTATTTATCGTTGTCTGTATTTGTATTTCTTATGTTTTTTCCGTCCTCTTTATGTAATTTCTCCCTAGAGCCTTTCTCCTATATAAGAGGGTTCTAGGGCTAAGAGATTGATAACTTTTCTTTCTACACCATTCAACATGGTATCAAAGCGACGGTCCTAGACCGGAGCTTGTGAACTAACCCTAGCCCCTCCCCACCTAGACCCCTCACGTGCCCCTCCGCTCGAGTCGCCACCTCCCTTCTCGCGGGTTGCCACTGCCCAGGGTGTGAAGCGATCATCTAAAAACACCCTAGCCACCCAAAGGCGCCTTTAAAGAATGGAAGAGGTTGTGGTATGAGTTCACACCCACAACCATCTTCCCATATGTTTGTGTAGACACATCCTGTTGGTCACAATCCCAGTCTTGGTGATAGTTGTTTTCATGGTTGACAACAAAGCAGATGTTCCATCCTTGGGGGGCTTCAAGGGCCCAGCCCCCATCGTCAAGATGGATGGCACGAACTATGAACCGTGGGCCATGCAGTTCACGAGTCTGATGAAGTGTAATGGCAAGAAGCACATCCTCACGGTGGAGAAGCTAAGTGATGAGACTAGGATAAATGCCTCATGGGAGGTAGATGATACCTATGCACGGGTATGGCTATCCGGGACGGTATCCACATAGATAGCAAATGATATATTGAGTCAGCCTACTGCAAAGGCTATGTGGGACATTCTCGCTGCAACATACTCTCCAGCGAAGAATGAATCAAAGATACTGCAACTCCAGCATGATATCTTTACATCAAAGCAGAACGGTCGACCCTCCATACCATATACATTTCCTTGAGGGGCATGTTTGAGAAGCTACACGCTACATTCCCTTGACTGCTACGCCAAAGCAACTCCAGGCTTACAAAGATTCGGTGATGATTAGTGTCTTTTTAGTGGCCCTTGATCCAAAATATGACTCACTACGTGCCCAGATTATTACAGAAGCTACCATATCGTCAATGGAGGAGGCATATCGCAGACTGAGTATGTTGTCTATCTCCTCCGGTGGTAATGTGCAGTCTCGGACATCATCAGTTATGGCTGCCTCTCGTGGTAGGGGGAATCCTACTCCATATAGTGGTAGGGGAGGATCTAACTGTGGAGAAGGGGAGGTGGACGATCACGTCAGTCGTGCACCTTCTACCACAGGACTGGCCATTCTGAGGAAACCTGCTACTCCAAGCATGGGTTTTCTACTTCTGCTAGAGTTGCTAAACTGCCTCAATAGGTTGGGAGTTCTTCTCCAGTTGCTGATCAGATATTTAACGAACTTGTGGCCAGACTCAAGGAGATCATGCCTACTCTAGGACCATCCAGCTCTCCTTCATGATCCTTAGAGGTAGCTGCCTCTGCTACTATGTCTTCCTCTGGTATAGCCCGTGCCCTTACTAGTTGTTACAGGGCAGATTTGTCAGAATGGATTATGGACTCAGGTATATCACATCACCTCTGTGGTGTAGAAGTCAGTTTAGTGTTTTTGGTCCAACACAGCTTGGACGATATGTTGTGATGGCAGATGGATCACATTCTCCCATTACTGGCTAAAGGGAAGTGCAGCTGACTTCTGCGATGAGACTTCAGAATGTTCTTTATGCTCCTGAGTTTTCAATGAACTTATTATCTATTAGTTAAATCACCAAAGATTTACATTGTCGTACCATTTTTGTCCCATCTGCTCTTGAGTTTCAGGACATTCTAACAGGAAGGGTGATTAGTATTGGTCGTGAACAAGGTCTCTACAAACTAGTACAATCTCCTTATGATGGTGCTTCTTCCATTCGCACTGGGTCTGCGTCTCCTTACATACGGCATCTTCATTTTGGTCATCTTCCTCTGCAGAAGATGTGTCACATTCTTCCACAGATTTCCCCTCGCTCTACCTTTCAGTGTGAGGCCTGCCAACTCGGGAAGCATCATCGGTCTACGTTCCAGAGTTGTCAGGGTCGAAGTAGTCATGGTCTGTTTGAGTTATTTCATTTTGATATTTGGGGTCCTAGATGTGTCCCTGATCATCAGGGGCATAGATTTTATCCTGTTGCTATTGATGAGTTTTCAAGATTGTCTTGGGTTTTTCTTTTTAAAACCAAATTTGATGCTGGTTATGTCCTTCATTATTGAAATAAAGAACATTTTTTTCGCAAAAATCAAGTATATACATTCTGACAATGCTTTGGAGTTTTGTACTAATCATCTTTCCTCCTTTCTTGTGTCTCATGGTATTGTCCATCAAACATCTTGTGCATATACGTTGCAACAGAATGGAGTGGCTGAAAGAAAGCACCGCCATCTTCTAGATGTTACAAGTACCCTTTTGACCCAAAGTCGTGCTCCTCATTCTTACTGGGGGGTGCGGTCCTAACTGCTTGTTACCTTGTTAATCGTAAGCCCTCTTCCACTCTAGGAGAAAAGATCCCGTTCTTGATTGTGTTTCCCAAGACGGATCTTTTTCTCACACCTCGAGCTTTTGGTTCTGTGGCTTTTGTTCATCAAATGTCCCCTGGTCTTGACAAGCTCTCTCTTAGAGCGGTCAAATATGTATTTGTTGGGTACTCCAAGACCCAAAAGGGATATCGTTGCTTCGACCCTGTTCGACGAAGGTACTATATTAGTGCTGATGTAACCTTTTTTGAGTCTATTATGTATTTCTCTCCTACAAGTGACAAGCTTATTTCTTCTAAGGATGGAGGAGAGGTATATATGCCTTTACCTCCGTTCTCTACTCCACCACCGCCACCGCCTCCACCACCTACTACGTCTTCTTCACCACCGCCACCACCTCCACCACCTCATTTCTTTCCCCAGGTTTATCAGCGTTGACCTCATGCTCACGTGCCTTGCCCATCATCCAACACGTCCAAGGTATGTTCTGAACATTTGAGTTCTTCACCCGAGGTATGTTCTGAACATTTGAGTTCTTCTAATGGCATTAGTGATTTGCATATACAGCATGTGTTGCAGGATGTCCAAGATGTTATACCTTCTGTGAGTACTGAAGATCTAGATGTGCCTCTTTCTCTACGGAAGCAGAAGCGTGCATGCACTATGCATCCCATTTCTTCCCATGTGTCTTTGGATCACCTTTCCGATGAATTTCATAAGTTCATTATGGGGTTGTCAGCAGTCGAGATACCACGATCATATCAAGAGGCACTTGCAGATTAATGAGTGGTGTATGACAATGGAAGAAGAAATGACGGATTTACGATCTCAAATTACGTGGAGGATTGTGCATGCTCCTCAAGGTGCTTCTAGTGTTGGCACCAAATGGGTGTTTATTGTGAAACACCATGCAGATGGTAAAGTTGACAGATATTAAAGCCAGGTTGATTGCTTGTGGATTCACCCAAACGTATAGGGTGGACTATCAGGATACCTTCTCACCTGTTGCACGTCAATCCACGTTGCGGATTCTTATTACAGTTGTTGGGTACATGAGTGGCCGTTTTACCAGCTGGATATGAAAAATGCTTTCTTGTATGGTGATCTGTAGGAAGAAGTTTACATGCAGTAACCACCGGGTTTTGCTGCTGAGGGGGAGTCTACTACGATATGTCGACTTCACAAGGCCAATATGGCCTCAAGCAGAGTTTGAGGGCTCGATTTCATAAGCTCTCAAAGTTGATTGAACAAAATGGTTTTCTAGATCTACTGCAGATCATTCTCTCTTTGTTAAGAGAACTCAAGGAGGTATAGTTGTCATTCTTGTTTATGTTGACGACATTGTTGTTACTGGTAGTGATGAACAGGGTATCCAGGCTACCAAGGAGTTCCTTGGATGACAGTTTGTGATCAAGGATCTAGGCAAGCTGCATTATTTTCTTGTCTTGGAGTTTGCATGCAGTCAGCAGGGCATGATTATGACACAAAGGAATCATGTCACTGATCTTCTGGCTGAGACAGGTATGACAGGCTGCAAACCTGCCACTACACCAATGGATCCTAATGCTAGACTCTAGGATGATGCTATACCAAAAGTTCACTTAGTGTGATGTCATGTGAATGAAATAATGCGAATGCAGCGTAAACGGGCATCCGGATCCGAGGGGGTTAACAGTTGATCAATTGATCGATTTAGGTTGTTTAGCATTGACCAACAACTTTATTGGGTTAATCGAACCCAAACCGGATCGGATTCGGGTTTGTGTATATCCGGATAAATCACACACGTGTACCCTTGTGTTCAAAAAAACGATACATACCCCATTCTTCTTTATTTCATTCGCCCAACATCCCTTATTTATATTCTTCTCCATCTCCAAAAGAAGACCCCACCGCACACTTCAATCCCCCTTTTCGTCCAGGCCGCTTCTTGAAGGATATTGTGAATCCTTAAGCGCATCACGGAAGCGTGTCGATCGCATCGTATGCAATCGGAGCAACTAGTCGTACTAGATGCTAGATGCAGCGGAAATTAAAATTTTTAACTTTAAAGATGAAACCACATGATCACGAGAATACTTCTCGGATCGTTTCATCAAACCACAAAGTACAAGGAATACCTCTTGAAGCGTGGTTGTGATCGCGAGATCCCAAAGTAGAGATCCTCCTATCTTAAGTCCGACCCACGGAGAATGCGCTTGCGGGCACGATGATGAGTCGCGTCCTTCCCGCAATCCTTTGACGAAGATCCAAGCGTCGAGGCGTAGAAAAATGATCTCCTTCCTAATACACAAAGTGGACGGCCACTTGAATATTAGGGAGACCCCACGAGAATGAGAGAGAGAGAGAAAGTAGAGTTCTTCAACTCAAGAATGTTGTAACTTGGAAAGGCTACCCTAGCCCTCCTTTTATACTAGTTTAGGATCCAATGGATCTCAATCCATGAAACACATGGATCCAAGGGCTATGCTTGGTCCATGCTAAATAAATGGCTATGATTGTTGTTGGTTAAAACCAACAACATTAATTTAAATTAAAAAATGTTGCAACATTATCAACATAATTTAATTTAACATTAACTAATTAAGAGATAATGTGATAAATAAAAATGGAGTCAACCAACCTCCCTAAAATTGGGGGGCGTCACCCATGAACAATTCATGGGTGACGCCACCTATGGAGGGTGGTTTATTTTGCTCCATTTTATTTATCTCATTATTCCTTAATTAATCACAATAAATATTCACCAAATTAATTCCAAATTAATTTGTGAATATTTCAATCTTGCCATTGAATATTATGTGAATCATATTCACAACCCAAACTAATTAGTAAATTGCATTTCCAATTAATTAATAAATGTGAATCCAATCCACATTATTAATTAACAAATGCTACTTACATAAATTCTCTCTCTTATATATGTATATTATAAATCACATTTATAACATACATATATCGTGGATAGTGTTATCCACATTCTCTTAATCCTTGATAATTAAATCCCATTTAATTATCTTAGATAATCATTTTCACAATATGAATCATATTCATATTTAAGCTTGATAATTAAATCTCATTTAATCATCAAGTCCTTGCTTGGATATTTCATCAAAAGAATTATTCTTGAACCGTTTCAAGAATAATGTGCTTTCTCCGCAGATACTTGGAGATAAGGACAGGGCGATTGCATTATTCCATGTATAGTGACTTGGATGTTGAGATATTATCTCAAATCCAGATCGAACGAACCTCCCACAGATGCTTGATTAAATCAAGACCGCAAATCCAATCTTCTCATTGAATTTGAATCCCATTCAGACCAATGTCCAACACTTGGACTAAGATCGGATTGCTTCTCTACTGAAAGGAGTCACTAAAATCCAGACCTGTTTCATCACTCCCTCGGAATGGAAGCGTCATGGATATAAAATCGTTTATGATCACATCACCCTTCAGGTATTCCCAATACCTGTACATCCTGCATACTGGAAGACCCATGATCAACCCGAAGATCAAGATCATTTTTATACTGTCTTCTCCAGGGTTTAATCATTAAGTTTCTCAATCTTGGTCATTGGGATTTGGTATCGATCATATGCTTTCCCAAAGCATATATCATACCTTCAAATTCATGTCATGCTTCCAAAGCATGATGACCATGCATGGAATTTGATCGGTCCCAATACCTCATGAGTGAGCTCATGTCTTCCGGTTCACAAGTGAACCTGTATGATCCCTTTGAGAGATCATATTGCTCATATACCCTTATATGCACACCAGCTCGCCGGTGTATAGACCTTGGTTAGGTCATCAACCTATTGGTCTGCCAAATGTACATACTTAGATATATAGAAATACATCTGTCTCCGATCAGAGGATGCATGCCTATGCTGTGACAGCATTCAACATAGGACTTAAGTTATCTCAATCTCGTCAGGTCAACCCATTGACCTAACTAATCTGACACCTCCGAATCACAATTCCCATGCAGAGGACCTGCATCAAGAGGTCGGTCAGATATCAGCCTATGTGAGAAAGGATTGCCATCTCCTACTCAGGGCTGAGATCTCCACTTGACAATCATTTGACGGTGCTTGATGAGTCCTCTATCTAACTCTTTAGATATTCATCCAAACACCAGCCTCTATGATTCATTTAATGAATCAACAGCTATATGATCATCAAGCTGGCCATGGTACATAACCCTAATTGTACAGAGGGACCTTATAGTGCATTCATTCATATAATTTCAGAAAGGGAGTGAAACATCAATAACTTTTATTGATAAACTTAAATATTACAATAACATTTATTGTAAGAATGGTTCGCCCAGGGCTCACAAGTCTAACAATCTCCCACTAGCCTTCAGAACCATTCAGGTACAATCCGTAAACCCATACTCATTACATGCTGGTCAAAAACCTTCTGGGTGCGTTTGGTTGGTGGGTTATCCTGGGGTGGATAACCCGTTTTTGTGTTAGTGTGTTTGGTTGGTGGGTTAAGGGTTGGGAGGGTTTATGTGATGTGATTGTATTGGAATTTGAAAAAGTGGGTAGTTATTATGATATGATTGTATTGAAATTTGAAAAAGTGGGTGGTTGTTGTGATGTGATTGTATTGGAGTTTGGAATAGTGAGTAGAAGTTGAGTATTTTATGAATTTTAGATGATATGATGGTATAATATATATATTTTTTGATGGGAAAGGAGTGGGGCCCACAAGTGGGTTAAAGGTGTGGGTTTTAGGGGGTTACCCACCCAAAGTGGGGGGTAACCCCCCAACCGAACACCACCTCTGTGTCAGAGGTTTGGTAAGAGGATCAGCAATGTTGTCGGCAGAGGCCACCTTGGTGATGATGATATCACCACGCTTTTGAATCTCCTGAATGATGTGGTATTTCCTTTCCACGTGCTTGCTCTTCTGATGGCACCTGGGTTCCTTTGCTTGGGCAATGGCTCCAGTGTTATCGCAGAGTAACGGAACGGGAGTATCAGAGGAAACTACACCAAGCTCCAAGATGAACTTGCGTAACCACACCGCCTCCTTTGCAGCATCCGATGCGGCAATGTATTCGGCTTCTGTTGTTGAATCCGCCGTAGTGTCCTGCTTCTTGCTTCTCCAGCTCACAGCACCACCGTTCAACAGGAATACAAACCCTGATGTCGACTTTCGATCATCAATATCTGACTGGAAGTCTGAATCTGGATATCCCAAGACTTGGAGATCACCATCCCCATAGACCAAGATGTAATCTTGCGTCCGTCTTAGATATTTGAATATGTTCTTTACTGCATTCCAGTGTTTCTCTCCATAGCAGGATTGGTAACGACTTACCACTCCCACTGCATGGCAGATGTCTGGCCTAGTACACATCATGGCATACATCAAGCTTCCTACGGCTGATGCATAAGGGCATCCAGCCATGGCCTTCTTTTCCTCAACACTTTGAGGAGCCATCCCTTTGGACAGATGGATACCATGTCCTAAGGGGAGGAATCCTTTCTTCGAACTATCCATGCGGAATCGTTCAAGAATCTTCTTGATGTATCCATGTTGTGATAATCCCAATATTCTCTTTTCTCGGTTTCTGAACAACTTCAGGCCTAAGATGTAAGAGGCTTCTCCAAGATCTTTCATCTCGAAGGTATGGGATAGCCAAATCTTCACACTGGTCATCATTCCTGTATCATTCCCAATGATAAGGATATCATCTACATAAAGCACGATGAACACAATGGCGCTCCCACTAAGCTTCTTGTACACACAAGGTTCTCAGGGTTTTGCACAAAATCATAACTCTTTATGGTTTCGTCAAATCTGATGTTCCAGCTACGAGAAGCTTGTTTGAGCCCATAGATGGATTTCTTCAGCTTGCATACTTTACCATCCTCAGCTATGAAGCCCTGGGGCTGCTCCATATAGATATCCTCCTCGAGGTATCCATTGAGGAAAGCCGTCTTGACGTCCATCTGCCAGATGTCGTAGTCAAGAGATGCAACTATAGCCAGCAGTGTCCTGATGGACTTAAGCATGGTCACAGGAGAGAATGTCTCATCGTAGTCGATGCCTTCTCTCTGTGTGTAGCCCTTGGCTACGAGCCGTGCCTTGAAAGTCTCTACTTTCCCATCAAGTCCCCTCTTTCTCTTGAAGATCCATTTACACCCAATGGGTTTTAACCCTTTAGGTGGATCCTCTAGGGTCCATACACCATTCTTATGCATGGAGTCAATCTCTGACTTCATTGCTAGCATCCATCTATCCATGTCATGATCCGCAAGTGCTTCATCATATGAAGAAGGATCATTGTCAGTCTCACCTGACACATGGAATCCATACCTTTCAGGTGGTGCAACCACCCTCGAACTCCTTCGAAGAGGTATGGGTGTTTCATCTTCATTTATCTCTTCAATTTCTGGTTCAGGAATCTCAGAATCCTCAGGGGATTCAATGAGCTCCTCTACTTCATTCTTGTCTTGACCTTTAAGGAAATCATCCTCTAGAAATTTCACATCCCTAGAGACAAAAATCTTTTGGGTCTCAGGGTCATAAAGCTGGTATCCAATACCATCTTTAACATACCCAATGAAGTAGCACTCACGAGTGCGAGATTCTAGCTTACTTGCGTCCACGTTCTTTGCATGGACCAAGCATCCCCAAACCCTCAAGTGTTTAACACTAGGTTTGGTTCCATACCAGAGCTCATGAAGAGTCTTGGGTACAGATTTGCTAGGAATCTTGTTTAGGATATATATTGCAGTCTCTACTGCATATTCCCAGAAACTAAGAGGCAAATGTGCTTTGCTCATCATTGAACGGACCATGTCCATGATGGTCCTGTTGCGTCTTTCAGCAACACCATTAAGTTGGGGAGTTCCAGGAGGAGTGAGATTGGAGACAATTCCATTCTCTTTAAGGTATTCCTTGAATTCATCTGAGAGGTACTCACCACCTCGGTCAGACCGAATTCGTTTGATCTTCCTATCGGTTTGGTTCTCAACCAAAGCCTTAAACTCTTTGAACTTTTCAAAGGTTTCAGATTTATGACGTAGTAGGAAGATAAACCCGTATCGCGAATGGTCATCAATAAACGTCAAATAATATCGATATCCATTTCTAGTCGCGATATTGAAGGGACCACATACATCAGTATGTATTAGGTCAAGAATACCTTCACATCTCGTAACCTTGTTACGAAAAGGTGTTCTGGTCATTTTACCTCGAATGCAGTGTTCGCAGGTAGGTAAAGATTGAACATGTAGAAAATCTAAAGGTCCATCCTTTATCAATCTATTGATCCTATCAATAGATAAATGACCAAGCCTGTGATGCCAAATCATGTTTGAATGATTTCCATCCTCCCTGGATCTCTTGGGGTTTCCATTATTAGTGGTAGTAACATTCACGACACATTCATCAATGCACAATTCATAGAGTCCACCAGAAGTCAAAATACCATCCGCAATATATTTATCATAACGGTTTATGATTAATTTATTACAGAAAATGAAGGAATATCCATTTCTAACTAACTTAGATACATATATTAAATTCCTTCTGACTTCAGGTACATAAAGACACTCTTTAAGTACTAGGACTCGACCACTAGATAACGATAGTCTGCATGTCCCGATGGCGACTGTTGCAACACTTGCATCAGATCCCATCTGGATAACTATCTCCCCATGCTCCAGATTCCTAGTTTCCTGAAACAAATGCAACGAATTGCATACATGAACAGAAGCACCAGAATCTACAACCCAACTTCCTTCTCGTCCAACGAGAAAGCTAGTTTCAATGATGAAAGTAGATTTCATACCTGCTGGGGCTTTACCTTTGTCAGTGGACTTCAGGTAATCTGGGCAGCTACGCCGCCAGTGCCCCGGCTACTTGCAGTGGTGACAGACATCGGTCTTTTTCGATGTCATCAGTGTGGAAACACTAGAAGATGAACCAACTCCTTGATTCTTCTTCTTTCTCTTCGAGGCTGGGCCCTTCTGAGAACCTTGCTTCCGCCCGCGCTTTCCTCTCACCTGTGCAACCATTGCACTAGCAGAGGGGCCGTCCTTCTTCATGACGTCTTCTGCAGACTTCAATGCAGCTAACAGCCCAGCGCTTGTGAAGTCACCTTTGTTCATGTGGTAAGACACAACAAAGTTGTTGAAAGACTTAGGGAGCGACAGGAGAATGAAATCAGCTTGCATTTCAGAATCCAAGTATGCTCCCAGGGTTTCCAGCTCAGAGAGGTACCCAAACATTTTGAGTACATGTTCTCTGACAGAGGTCCCTTCCTGCATCTTGCAGCGAATAAGCTCTTTCATCACATTATAACGCTGTGTGCGGTTTATGTCACCGAACATTTCTTTCAGATTCAGCATAATCTCTTGGCAATTGTTCATTTCCACATGTTGCTTCTGAAGCACATTGGACAATGACCCAAGGATGTAACACCTTGCCAGATTATGGTCTTCATCATATTTATCATTATATGATTTATCTTCATCAGTCATAGGGTTTGCTATCTTGTCCTTGCTAAGCACGTAGGAGATACGCTCTGCAGAGAGAACAAGATCCAAATTTCGGATCCAATCCGAATAATTTGGTCCGGTCAATTGGTTGACCTCCAGAAGCCTGCTAAGTGGGTTCATGGACTTCATTTTCTGAAATTAAGAATGCACTATATTAGAATATATAGATTAAATATATATTCATTTTAAGAATAATTTGATTAAGGTATTTTAAATCAAATTTGTCTTACTAGGTCAACTTTGAAAGATTATTCCCTAATTGTCTTTCAAAATAAGAGATATACTTACCGCTATATCTCAAGCAAGATCTGGGATCTCCTTTCCTATCTTTGTCACATCCCAATAATATGAGAACTTGCGACTCCGATAAAAAGAAGCGGGAACTCATTCCGCCTTTTGCAAGTCCAACTTGCATTCCCAATTCGGTCTTTAACACCCGGGCCCACCACCCCTAAGATGATGTTGACCCGTTGTTAATTGAACCAACCGTCAACAGGATTAGAACTCGCTATGCGCAATCCAATATCGCCCCAATAATATGAGGACTCGATATTGGGGTCATTACGCATACGGCCTTACTCTTTCGAGAAGCAAAGAGCCCGATCCAGATGCGCTTGCATACAGGAGCTGTCACTTCGGACAGGCGTCTCCTACATACAATCCCTGGCGACGGAAACCCTTCGCCTTGACGGGAGACCATGGATATCACTTATGTGATCCTCCACCTCGTATTCAAATTTTGTAATTAATTATCGTGAATCATATTCACATAATTAATTCTTCCAAGGGAAATACACATCTATTCAAAATAGAGTGTTTATTGGATATGATTAATTTAATCATATTAAATTAATCATTAATCCAATCATCAACAAACATGTCTTTTACTTGAATAGTAGGTATATTCTCAAAATACGTATTATTCGAATTTTAATAATTAGAAAAATACATATTGTCTGTCTCCGGTATTATACAGTCCCTACCCGCTGTCATGGCCAGTACCGACGAGAGTGGGACGGACCACATACGTTGCAACCCGCGACCCCAATGCTCTCCGACTAGGCACCACATCCGCCTCGGGAAAGGATAATACCAGATAGACCATCATGTACTTTGAGATGTTCATCGGTTTTTCAACCGAAATTATACCATATAATATAAATCAAAACATTTTTGATTATAAGGAGATTTGCTAGACAAATACCCAATCCTATTCAAGCAAAAGGGTTTTTCATGTAAAAGTTGTCCTACAACTATTGTAGGATAAACTATAGTTTTCATGAAAGCAATGTTTGTTGATGAAACAATGATCAAGATCTAATATCTCATCATTGTGGTTTAGGCAAGTGTCATTCAATGAAATAATTACTTCTTTAAATATTTCACAAATATTTATCACTAATTATTCCAGAAAATTAACAATTAATTTTCATCATGATAATTGAATGACATATCACAAGGTTCAAGATCAAAAAATTGTTAATTTCCAGCAGTGACCCCAAATCACTAAAATTAACTTATCTTGATCAATTTAAATCCAAAAAATGCAAACTCAGTTTCCAAAGATTGCCTATTTGATTTATTAAAGAACCCAAGTGATAATTCACGCATTTCAAGGCGGATTAAAACCGTAATTATCTCATTAATCACGTTCAAATCCACAGTTTCCGCAACAGTGAATATAATCATATTCAAAAAGCCATATATTGAGCAAATAAAGTCCAAATTTAGTAAACTCAAGTCCTATGGTTTCCTTGTTTAATAAGGAACAAAATCCAATTGAAAATTTCGTGTTTAAACATTTTAAACAGTACAGAAAAATTCAATTAGACAGAGGTGCGAAAATTGAAATGCAGTAAAAATTTCGCAACCCTTTCAAGAACCAAATCGTCTAAGGTGTATGGATCATATCCAAAACCTTATTTGACCTATGGCTCTGATACCACTTGAAGGATATTGTGAATCCTTAAGCGCATCACGGAAGCGTGTCGATCGCATCGTATGCAATCGGAGCAACTAGTCGTACTAGATGCTAGATGCAACGGAAATTAAAATTTTTAACTTTAAAGATGAAACCACATGATTACGAGAACACTTCTCGGATCGTTTCATCAAACGACAAAGTATAAGGAATACCTCTTGAAGCGTGGTTGTGATCGCGAGATCCCAAAGTAGAGATCCTCCTATCTTAAGTCCGACCCACGGAGAATGCGCTTGCGGGCACGATGATGAGTCGCGTCCTTCCCGCAATCCTTTGACGAAGATCCAAGCGTCGAGGCGTAGAAAAATGATCTCCTTCCTAATACACAAAGTGGACGGCCACTTGAATATTAGGGAGACCCCACGAGAATGAGAGAGAGAGAGAAAGTAGAGTTCTTCAACTCAAGAATGTTGTAACTTGAAAAGGCTACCCTAGCCCTCCTTTTATACTAGTTTAGGATCCAATGGATCTCAATCCATGGGACACATGGATCCAAGGGCTATGCGTGGTCCATGCTAAATCAATGGCTATGATTGTTGTTGGTTAAAACCAACAACATTAATTTAAATTAAAAAATGTTGCAACATTATCAACATAATTTAATTTAACATTAACTAATTAAGAGATAATGTGATAAATAAAAATGGAGTCAACCAACCTCCCTAAAATTGGGGGGCGTCACCCATGAACAATTCATGGGTGACGCCACCTATGGAGGGTGGTTTATTTTGCTCCATTTTATTTATCTCATTATTCCTTAATTAATCACAATAAATATTCACCAAATTAATTCCAAATTAATTTGTGAATATTTCAATCTTGCCATTGAATATTATGTGAATCATATTCACAACCCAAACTAATTAGTAAATTGCATTTCCAATTAATTAATAAATGTGAATCCAATCCACATTATTAATTAACAAATGCTACTTACATAAATTCTCTCTCTTATATATGTATATTATAAATCACATTTATAACACACATATATCATGGATAGTGTTATCCACATTCTCTTAATCCTTGATAATTAAATCCCATTTAATTATCTTAGATAATCATTTTCACAATATGAATCATATTCATATTTAAGCTTGATAATTAAATCTCATTTAATCATCAAGTCCTTGCTTGGATATTTCATCAAAAGAATTATTCTTGAACCCTTTCAAGAATAATGTGCTTTCTCCGCAGATACTTAGAGATAAGGACAGGGCGATTGCATTATTCCATGTATAGTGACTTGGATGTTGAGATATTATCTCAAATCCAGATCAAACTAACCTCCCACAGATGCTTGATTAAATCAAGACCGCAAATCCAATCTTCTCATTGAATCTGAATCCCATTCAGACCAATGTCCAACACTTGGACTAAGATCGGATTGCTTCTCTATTGAAAGGAGTCACTAAAATCCAGACCTGTTTCATCACTCCCTCGGAATGGAAGTGTCATGGATATACAATCGTTTATGATCACATCATCCTTCAGGTATTCCCAATACCTGTACATCCTGCATACTGGAAGACCCATGATCAACCCGAAGATCAAGATCATTTTTATACTGTCTTCTTCAGGGTTTAATCATTAAGTTTCTCAATCTTGGTCATTGGGATTTGGTATCGATCATATGCTTTCCCAAAGCATATATCATACCTTTGAAATTCATGTCATGCTTTCAAAGCATGACGACCATGCATAGAATTTGATCGGTCCCAATACCTCATGAGTGAGCTCATGTCTTCCGGTTCACAAGTGAACCTGTATGATCCCTTTGAGAGATCATATTGCTCATATACCCTTATATGCACACTAGCTCGCCGGTGTATAGACCTTGGTTAGGTCATCAACCTATTGGTCTGCCAAATGTACATACTTAGATATATAGCAATACATCTGTCTCCGGTCAGAGGATGCATGCCTATGCTGTGACAGCATTCAACATAGGACTTAAGTTATCTCGATCTCGTCAGGTCAACCCATTGACCTAACTAATCTGACACCTCCGAATCACAATTCCCATGCAGAGGACCTGCATCAAGAGGTCGGTCAGATATCAGCCTATGTGAGAAAGGATTGCCATCTCCTACTCAGGCTGGAGATCTCCACTTGACAATCATTTGACGGTGCTTGATGAGTCCTCTATCTAACTCTTTAGATATTCATCCAAACACCAGCCTCTATGATTCATTTAATGAACCAACAGCTATATGATCATCAAGCTGGCCATGGTACATAACCCTAATTGTACAGAGGGACCTTATAGTGCATTCATTCATATAATTTCAGAAAGGGAGTGAAACATCAATAACTTTTATTGATAAACTTAAATATTACAATAACATTTATTGTAAGAATGGTTCGCCCAGGGCTCACAAGTCTAACACTTCTTCCTCTTCCGCACACTCCAGCGAGGCATCAACGTTTGGCTTCTTCTTCTCCGTTTAGGAGATTCAAAGTACAATTAAAATCCTCTATTCTTCTTTTCTTCCAAATTTCTCCAAATCTCTATTTCCTCTTCTTCTCTATTGCTGATACAGCAGCCTGATTTCCTGGAATTTCCTTTTCTAAGGTTCATAAAGCTCCTGGATACTCCAAATCTCCTGATTAAAGCTACATTTCAAGAATTGTTGCTGTTCATATCTTGAAAATCAGTCCCTTCATGTTGCAGATTGAAGCCAACTTACATCTCAAAATTTAGGAATTTAGGTACAATTCCTATCCTCTACCTCTTGCTGCCCTGCATGCAGTTTTCAACCGATGGAATATAAATTTACGAAAATTTTCATCCTTGTATAAATATTAGATATAGTATAAATCATTCTCTCCATGGTGTATATTTAAAATATCATTTGGTTCATTAATATGCAGCATATGGGATTGGTAGATGGGATTGGTATGTGTAAAATATAAACTTGTCTCAAATTTTTCACACATGTGGGTAGGTGCAGAATATCATTGGTATATATATATATATATATATATATATTGTTGAATCACAGTTTACCTATGAGAATTATGGATAGATTCAGTTCTGAGGGGGTTCACAATCTCGCACAGAGATAACCATATTATATGGCAACATGGCTCTCTATTGTTCGATGTGTTTATCGACTAGGTAGTCGTTCTTTATCTACTATGACTATGTTTATAAATGGATTACAAATTTCAATGCTTCCTTTCATATAGATGCATCGGTGATGAAGTCCATTCAACCTACCCCTTTCAGTATTCGAATGGCGAATAAATATTTATCATATGATACAGATCTGGGCATGGCAGCACTTTCAAACTTACTCTTTAGTTTTAAAGTTTATATGCACCAACTATGATCGCAACTTTCTCTTTATTAGTAAGAAATAGCGAAATGGCGAAGCCTTCTCCCACTTTAAGTAGGGTTGGACTCATGGATTCTTGCTTAAATTCATATTGAAAGATTCAACTTTTTTATGACGGATGTCGGCTACTTAGCGCAACCTCCACAAGAGGGATTTGAACCATGATCTTTTGGGTGGTAGACACACAAAGTTGGCAAAGCCTTCTCCCACGTTAAGTAGGCTCAGCTACATGGATTCTTGCTCAAATCAATGTTGAAAGATCCGACTATTTTTTACGTTGGTTGTCGGCTACCTAACGCGATACCCACAAGGGGGGATTCGAATCCTGGTCATTTGAATAGTAGGCATACTGCACTACCACTAGACCATTGAAGTGAAATACACATATTGCTCTTTATTAGTGAAATACAAAATTTTAATTATCAAGGAATTTATGCACCTTTTGCCTTACTGGATAGATGATGAAGCAAGTTGGTTCGGAATTTAAGTGCTCTCAAAATTGGCCCATCTCAAAATCAATATAAACCATATGAAGGTTCTTTTCAATTTTCTATACATTCATCAAGTGCCTCATGAGGTATGCAATATGTTGGGTTTACATGCTTTAAGAAAAATCTGTTTTTATGAAAGTTCTTTACGATGAAATAAAAAACTCAAATTTCTTATTTTCATTTTTTCCAAAGAGATAATGGGTCTATGATTGTCAATAATTGTTTATCGGTATTCTTTCAAAGTGTGGGACCTAGTACTCTACCACCAGGTGCTACTATCTTAGGGTCTAAGTGTTCACCCTGAAATATTCTCCCCGACAGAGTGATGGGAGTGTTACAAAGCTTGTCACATGGTCAGGGATATACACAAGCCCATGGTCGAAGTGTTTACCATGGCATATTCTCCCCAAAAGTGACGGGGTGTTACAAAGCTTGTCACGTCATATACACAAGCCCAAGGCACTAATTATACCAAAACCCTCTCAAATGTTGCTTGCTTGACTTTACTTTACTTGATGACATCAGCATGCATCATCAGTACATCATAACTCTGTTTGCATGTAAAGGACCCTCAAAATTTTCCTTCTAAAGATCCCAGCAATAATTTTGCACCAAAAGAAAGGGCGAGATTTAGAGTAAATAGCACATTCGTAAAAGAGAACGGAGGCTAAAAGTTAAATTAATCTGTGCACGCTCTTTGCAATCGATAAATGGAGTGTTTAGCTGAGGTAACGTGCCATGCACTTACCTGCGGAAACTTGGATAGCTCTAGCAGCTTGGCAAGCAATATTTGTTCTTCATCATCCCTAGCAAAAAGAGCCAGTATTTAACTATGCACAAATGTTCCATTGGCATTTGGCAATAGCGTTTGTAGAGGTTAGCTTACATTGGAGGTCTGCAAAATGCCAAGTGATCAAGAACTAAAACAGTAGATGGGAAACATGAACATAATTGTTCTATTTCCGACACATGCAAATTAAATCCCTGCAAAAAAATGTCCATTTATAATTGGAATTTGTGATTTGGCCCTTCTCCAGATATGAAATATGTGTCATGCCAATATTATGCTTGATAAGGGCTCTTCGTGTGTACTGACCACTGTATTGAGATTTGAGACATCTGGTCATTTCATTTGTGCAGATTATGGACAGTTCCCAAGTGACTTGAAAAATTACCACCCTTGCAGTTAAACTAGTGTACATAGGTATTGTAACATAATTGCATGTTTCAAATTGTTGCCAAATTGCTTTAATATGGTAAATGAATTGGATTAAAAATTGAATGTTATTGGCTATCATTTAAAAGCAATAAGTTAGCATTAAAAAAAATAAAGCAACTTAAGGGAACTCAAGTACCTTCATGCACATAATTCCCACGGGCACTCCTAGTTCTCCTGCTTTGCAAAATAACGCTTTCCCAACTTCATTGGCCATCTTAGTGAGAAAAAATGGTGCAATATATGAGCGTTATGGCCTTCTGGTAATCTGATTATATCATAAGAAGCAACTGTAGAGATTTGAAAAATCATGTTTAGGTTAGATAAATACCCATCTAACCTAAATACATGATTGTCAACAAGAGGGACCTCTCATGAATACCTTTTGTCCAGCAGGCCACAAGTACGGATTGAAGCGCACGGCACGATACCCATCCTGAAAAAAGGTACCACTCCATAACAAGAAAAAATTGGTACCAATGGATCTTAGATTAGAAAAAAACGCATCTGATAATTTAATTTCTACATAGTAAAATGGTAGCATAACAACCAAAACAGGAGTCTTCAATCACCGTTAAAACAAGTTGTTCAAATTGATTTATTCCAGAACCATCTTCTGCAGGATTCGCCAGGCAACATCCAGCAAATTTCGAAGGATACTTCTTCAGGACACTGCAAAATAATGATAATAATCAATAAAATGCAGGAAATTAGAGACATCCTTCTTTCTTGAGATGTAACACGATTTATCAGGTGGTGGTGGAAGGATTACTGCTGAGCTATTGGAGCACTATAGACAGTGCTATTTGCACAAGTAGAAGCATAGAAACATAAAGTGGTTTAATGGTAAAACAATGAGCACGACGAGACCTTTTTTTAAGTAAAGAAAGACACAAAGTTTCCTTCCAAGATGATAGAGCGTGGGTAGTTAAAAATATAAAAGCTCCAAAACAAAAACCATCACATTCAATCAGAAACTTAAAATTGCTAAATAAAGGAAATGGATAAGAAAGAACTTGATATGGCAAAGAACAAACCTGGTCACTAGAGAATGATCAAACTTATGATTAATAGGTTGCACAATAAGAGCTCCATCAACTCCAGAGTCCTCCATACACTGGGAAAAAAAGAACAAGCACTCAAGTATAAACATTTATGATGCGATCACTTTATTACAATCTAACAGAGAACTCTTCGAAAAGTAGTTCACAGCATGACAGAAATTGCATTACAGAGTATGTGGAAAAGTAGTTCGCGGCATGAAAGAAATCACATTATAGAATGTTTAAAAAATAATCAATCACTCAGTACTTCATGGCACATCAAACATGCAGACGGTTCTGAGCATATGTTTATTTGGAGCCAACAAACCTTTCCAGAGAACTAAAACAAAAACGGAATACTACGCCTCCAGCCACATAAGTGCAAAAGCAGATCTCCACTAAATTGGAAACACAAATATTTTATTATTTACGCTTTTTTATGACCACCATTCTTCAATCCAGCATGGTAAAGTAATGCATGTTCTCTTTTGATAATTAACTCCTCGATGATAGTGGACACTTGACTGGGCTACGTTGTTGAGCGGCGGCAATCGATTTTCACTATGTGGAGAAAGAAAAAGTAAAGAAGATACAGAGAGCCCTAATCCTATGGAGTTTACTACTCCAGTTTCAAAAGTCGGTATATGGTATTCGTTCGGTCAGACGGTATAAACCGAGTAAGTGGATAGGCGGAGGTATATGTGGTTCTATAATTTATGTTATTTTAATTAAAAATGATTGAAAAACAGTAACAAATTCAAATATTAGAGATTTATGAGTCAAAAAAATATAACATAGACGCACAATGTAGTCATCAAACATAAAATCATAAGATCCAACACTTCTTTGACAAAGGATTGTACGCCGCAATGTTTGAAGTGATCACATAGTTCATAGCGGTAAGTCGTGTGGTAAAGTTAGAGCACAATATCCGGTAGAGATCAATATAACAAAACCTACTGCAGAGATTATTAATTAAATACATTTTGCAAGTGATTGGAAGTATATTTGCAATGATGAACAACTGGGATACACGAGGTGCATGGAAAACCTAAATAAATTCGAGTTACTAATTTACTTTTAAAGTTACAAAAAGAAACCTGGGCAATGATTAATTTCAATTGAAAATAAAAAGTACAGAGAAGACTTTAAGAAATAAAGTTAATCAAGGCAACATAAAAGACATAAAATATGTTTTGAAAACCCAGCAGTTACAACTCTTCACAACATGATTTTTTCCATGATTCTGGGCATGCTAGAGATGTGCAGCATGCGACAAAGATTAGCTCTGAGCAGCAACTAAAGAACCAACTTGGAAATGATTATCATATTCGCAAAAAAATTCCCAAACGAACCAATCAAAATAAAATAAGAGCTCGGCAAGAGAGGAAAGGAGGAATCGATAACTGACCTATGGTTGCGCGGAAGAGATCAGAGCTAGAAGGCAACACAGTGACTAGGGATGGCTATTGAGTCACGGCTCGATGAGCCGGGCTCGGGCTCGGCTCGATACGGGCCCGTGAGCCCGGCTCATTAGGCTATTGAGCCGAGCCCGAGTCAGAATTTTGGGCTCGACAGCTTAACAAGCCGAGCTCGAGCCAAGCCTCGCTCGGCTCAATAACTCAATAAGAGGCTCGACAAGGAATATATATACATATATTATTTATATATTTATTATATAATACAAACAAAATAAAATTAGCCCTTTACAATTTTCCCTCACTAACTCCTCCAAAGAGTCACGAGTCATGACCCAATTTTCAAATCTCATCCCCCCCCCCCATTTGCCCCCTGCCGACGCATTAGAAAATTAGTGTTTTTTATAAGCAAATATAATGTTACAATATATATTATAATTAAGATTTTATATACAACTTGGATAGTGGCCTAGTGGTAAGGAACACAGTCTGTGATAGAGCAGGTCTCGAGTTCAAACCCACACAAAACACTTTTCCATCAAAAAGTACCCATTTTCCTTAACGAGCTCGACTTGGGCTCGAGCCCAGACCAGGCTCGATAAGGAGCTTGGGCTCGATAAGGGGCTCGACTCGAGCCTTATCGAGCCCGAGCTAGCTCGATAAGGACTCGAGCTCATCGAGTTCGAGCTCAAGACAGCTCGGCTGGGCTCGAACGAGCCCGAGCCCAGCTGAACTTATCGAGCCTGAGCCCGAGCCAGGGGCTGGCTCAGCTTGTTGGGCTCGATAGCCAGCCCTAACAGTGACGATCAGAGCCGATGCGACGACGATTAGAGATGCTGTAGGTGCCAATTGACCTAGGGTTTTGATTCTCTAGTGGAGGTGATATGGAGCAAAGTGGATTCCGGAAGGTGGGGGCTTGGGGGTTTCGTTGAGTACTAGTTATTTTTAGTTGGGGGTGTACTGGACGGTTGAAATTAGGGTTGGGTTTAGGTTTTTCTAATATATATGCGACTGCATATTTGGTATACTAGGCGACATACTCCATTTTCTCGCATATAAAGCGATTATGATATATGCGATAAGGAATGGGGTCCGACTCCACATATATGACCGACCAGACCACCTTTCTGAACATTGATACTACTACCATACAAAACAGATCCCAAAGTCAGATGGATCCAAATACCCATACAAAAGAGAACCATGTATTGGTAGGGTATGGGGGAAAGGGGGCACCGTACAGTTCTTTAACTTGGATCAGATGGTTAGTGTTGAAATATAAACGCAGAAGCAAAATCAATAATCAAAGACAAAAAACCAACCATAAACATCTTGGATTTTACGTGGAACCCTACTCCTTATGGGACGGGATGAAACCATGGGAGAAGACCTCAAAGTACCGCATCTTCTATTAGAATTTCTCAATGATTACATGGGGTGTGGGGATCCTTGTATGACCCCACAAACAGACCGGAGTCCTACACATATTAGATGTGGGACTAAACATGAGCAGGAGGTAGTTGCACCTTGAAGAGATCTAATTACCCAACTATTACAATACTCCAACTCTCAACCTCAAGCTGGAGCTGAGAAAGCTCCAGCTTGCAACAAAAGAAAATATACAACACATCTTCACTCGATACATCGTAGAGAGGCGGGGATAGAGACATCCCACTTGGATGGGAATAGAGACACCCCTTTAAAGTAGTTGTTGCTGGTAGAAGACCTTGCTCAAGGATAGGTGTGTGACGATCAGGTTACTTGGAAGAACATCATGCGTGCATGTAGTAGTCGTTGCGACAACCAAGTCGCTCTTGGAGTAGTGACGTTGTCAAGAAAGAAAGTCCAATATAGAGTAGTAGTCGGGGATAGAAGTAGTTGTGCTCAGTGAAGACGACTGATAGCAGTAATAGTATGAAGTGTCGGTCTGTCACTCGTGGATGGGCAGTAGATGTCATGTAGATACATTTCAAGATGAAGAATATATGATCTATATAATTTATCCTTTCTCACATACTAAATATAATAAGAGCATGAATCATCAAGTTGGGATAAACTAAAACAAAACATGTATTTTTTTCTCTTTTTTTGGTTTTTTTGTGCTCCTTTTGGTAAAAATCAATTTTCTCTTATTTTTGCAGCCATCCTTTTCCTTTTCTTTTCTTTTCGACTACTTTTTCCTTATGAATTTTTTTAATATAAATGCATTTTTTCTCTCTCAAAACCTTTTTTTTAAAACTTCACAGCTTTTTTTCAAATCTAACTCGGTTGGGCCCAATGCACCTTACGGCCCCTTTCCTCTCTTTTTTGAAATAAAGATGGGCTCTATTGGGCCTAAGAACAACTCCATGCCCTTTCTTTGTTTCTTTTTTTGATAGTCTACGACCCCATTCTTACCTACCTCTTCCTATTTTTTTAGAAAATAGAAGTATATCAGGCCCTTCATCCCTCACGATTAGGGTTCCTGAAGGAACCCATCATGCAACACTGCCATCGCTCGCTACTGGAGCCGTCGTTGCTGGAACATTGGAGAGGGGTCAGAGATGGCATTGTTGTAGGATGTCAAGGGTGAAGTTCCTCACATAGGACTGGTGCTTCTTTTCTACGTGATGTTGTATGTCGCTTGGTGGGGCTATTCATCGTGTGGCTGGAGGCGCCGCCTTGATTTGATTCGAGAGGGCCAGATGGACCTCACAAGTAGGCGGTGCAACAGGGAGGGGTCACCACATGGCATGTATTGTGAAGGAGGAGGTGGGGTTGCACAATTACGGCTCTTCTGATTGAAGAAGTGATAGTGGCCATACATCTGAGGTGTGACGCCAGTTGATTTATGTTAGAGTATGTGTCGCATGTATAGATGGGTAATTGGATCCCTCCAGGGCCCAATCTACATCTACTGGATTAGTCCCACATCTACTATGAGTGGGACTTGGTCTTACTGGTAGGGCTATATAAGGAACTCCACACCCATTGTAATAGTTGAGAGAGAGGTCAATATAAGCATTAACCCTTTGAGGCGGTTCTCCTGTGATTTCATCCTGCTCCTTACGAAGTACGATTCCACATAAAATCACGGTATTCTTCCATATTTATATTTCTTTATCTATGATATTATGCTTCCACATTATCATTTTCTACATGGTATCAGAGCGGTTTCAATTCCCAAGGAGTATTTTATGTTCTTGATTTATTCAAAAGGATGATAATCAAAGAATTGATGTGGCGTGTGTGGAGGCTTCCATGTCGTGGCAGAGATTCTCACTGAGTTGTGTGGGAAATTTCGAAATGGCATTTTCATAGGTGGAATCTTGGAGTTTGGAGAGGCCATGGAAAATAGTAACCTCTGGATAATGGTGAGGGAAGATGTGAATAAAATGACTAGCCTCCACGTTGTTATATAGGAAGATCCACTATTCCTAATCCCAATAAAAATCCTAATAGAATTAGGACCGAATTGCCACTTCCTTATTTTAGCACATTATTTTCATTTTTTGGGAGGGTGTGTATGCAAATTCCATATCCCGTCACTTAAATGAAAATCATAAGATAAGTTCTCCAGTTTGTCATTTAGATAAAAACTCTTGGGAGAAAGGGCTTCACTGCAAGTTTTCCAAGTCAACTCACAATCCATAGTTTTGTGGAAATTGAATCCCCTTGAAGAGGAACCCTATATTAGGGTTTCTCCTTCCTCATATATTCGATGGCGGTAGAGGTTTGGGAGCACGATGCATTGGTAGCGGCGGCTAGAAGGATGGAGGTGGCGATGGCCTCGAGGGAGCAGACGCAGGCAGTGGTGGAGACTCATTGGGAGTGGGGCGGTAGCGAGGGATGGTGGTGGTTGTGCATGGTTGGCAGCGAGGGGTAATGGTTGTAGGCGGATTTGGGGTGGCACGATGGTGGCAGGAGGGACTGGAGAGATTGGTGAGGGTATCGGGGTAGCGGAGAGGGGCTGTGGGGGAGGTGGTGGGGACGTTTTGGTGGCGGAAGGAACCTGCAAGGGGGTTGGAGGAGATCCCCAATGGTGGAGGGTTGGCGTAAGGGGGACCACGAGAGGGCTACAGGTATCAGTGGAGTTGATTTCACCGACGTAGGTCGGTTGGATTCTTGCTAGACAGCAAGCAGAACGTCGCCGACGCCCTTCTTTTCTTGTTTTCTTCATCGGGTTGAGGGGTTGCGAGGGAGAGGGATGTGGGGGAGGTGGTGGGGCTGATTTCATGGCGGAAAGGATGTTACGGCAAGGCTTGGGTCGCCAGAGGTGTGAGGGAGGCGTCAGAGAACTGTCAGGGATTGGAGGTGTTGTTGGAGTTGGTTCTTTCGATGGTGGCTGATCTGAAGCAAGCTGAACAACAAGGAAGCAATCGTTGACGATATTTTTTTCTTGTTTTTCTTCCTCGAAAACCTGGACAACGGCTTCGAGGACGGGAGATTTCAATCCAACATCGCTCAGAGTCTAAAAATTAGCAACCAAATCCGTAGATTTGATTGAAATTCGGGTAATATAGACATCAACTCTTTGTTGTAGGCTTCATCGGCTCGTTTACATTCCGACGAACGATAGTCTTTCATTGCGTGCCTTCACGAACATCTGTACAAATCGTCAAATCATGAGGATGATATGTAGAGTAGGTCATGCTCTGATACCAATTGATGCAGATGAGAAATTTCAAAAAAATTAAATGTAATGGTGAAAATATTATTTGGTGGAAGAAATTGGAGGGACGGAGAAGAGAAAGCACACCGGTTGCGCAAGATTCGGGAAAGAACCGCGTAGATCGTGTGGAGAGAGAAGAGAAAGAGGGAGAGAGATGAGATAATTCTCAAAGTTTTATATATTCTGAAGTCTGAATTACCTTAGATAAAGGACCACTATTCTCTTTATATAAAAGGGGTGAGATTACTAAAATAGAAACAGAACCAATTTCAAATCTAACTTATCCTAATCGACTCTAACCGAATAACTACTTAATATAACCGACTAATTAATTAAATCGACATCACATGCGATCTCTTTATTTTAAAATAAAATTGCAACGGGCTAAATAAAATTACGTGACCCTAATTTAATGGTAGAAGTATATGCATCATATGTAAGATGAGTAGATGGATCCTTCCAAGATCCATTTACTACATCCAGAGTTTAGTCCCAATCTACCAATGTTGGGACTTGAAGGGTCTGTGGAAGCTATATAAGAAGCCCCAGACCTACTGTATCCGATGAGAAAATGCAATACAAAATATGGTCCTTTGAGGCCTTCTCCCGTGGTTTCATCCCGCTCCTTAGGAAGTAGGGTTTCACGTAAAATCCCGGTGTCCTTAATGTTTTATTCTTTTCCTCCGATATTAACTTCTGCATTCTTATTTTCTAGCATGGTAACAGAGATAATTTTCCTCGGATTGCATCATTGAATGGAGATAGAGGTCAAGACAGCGTTGTATTAGGGAAGGAGATAATAACACTCGCGTCTTCTGTTAGGATTAGAGTTATATTAGGATTGGAAATCCTAATGGGATTGGACTCCGAATCCTAATAGTAGTTGAGTTGTATTCTATTAATAGTCCAATTGGGAATAGGACTATGGGGTTGTATTTGGGCTATATAAAGAGGGGGTGGAGGCATTGCCTCAACACCACCAACAAGAACAATGTAACCCCTAGAGAGAAAGGGGGAGAGGAAGAAAAGAGAGGAAGACGGCGAGGGAACGAAGAGAATTGTACTCATTTTTCTTTTAGTGATTTTTTTCTCCGATGGTCGCGAGAGGTGACTGACCACCATTATATCTACTTGTTCTTTATTTCATGTGCTTATGTGGTGGTGGTCGATTGTGCATCTGCATCTGTATCCAAGGATCCATCCAGTATATAAGCAGAGGCAATACCGATAGTTTGTGTCCCAACAACTGATATCAGAGTAGAGTTGGTACCCGATTGTGTCCCAACAACTGGTATCAGAGCAGACTTGGTACTGCTTCCGTGCCTGACAACTGGTATCAGAGTCGGGTTCATCATTGTTGAAAGAGCACGATGCGATGGATCAGAGCGAGATTCGACATCGACGAATGGGTGCCGATGCAATAGATGACGCGATCCTTAGAAGCCGTGATATGGTGGTCTCTTGGAGAAATCGACCTGAGGCATCGAAGAATTCCGCTAGTGGCGGTAGGCAGGAGATCGTGCAAGGTGGCACGTCAAGGGCATCCAGTGATGGGTGCGTCACCCAAAGGCGGTGAGTTCCTGCTAACGAGACTTACAGATGACGAGGATGACCTAGTGCAGACCCAAGACGATGAAGATATCTCGATGGAATTCAACTCAAGGGGGAGATTGTTAGGATTAGAGTCAGATTAGGATTCAAAATCCTAATGGGATTGGACTCATAATCCTAATAATAATTGAGTTGTATTCTATTTATAGTCCTATTGGGAATAGGACTATGGGGTTGTATTTGGGCTATATAAAGAGGGGTGGAGGCATTGCCTCAATACCACCAACAAGAACAATGTAACCCCTAGAGAGAAAGGGGAAGAGGGAGAGAAGAGAGGAAGAGGGCAAGGGAACGAATAGAGTTGCACCCGTTCTTCTTTTAGTGATCTTTCTTCTCCAGTGGTCACGAGAGGTGACCGACCACCGTTATATCTACTTGTTTTTTCTTTCAGGTGCTTATATGGTGGTGGTCGATTGTGCACCTACATCTGCATCTGCATCTGCATCTGTATCCAATGGTTCATACGGTATATAAGCGAAGGCAATACCGGTAGTTTGTGTCCCAACAATTGGTATCAGAGCAGAGTTGGTACCGGATCGTGTCTCAATAACTGAAGCCCTCAGATACAGAAGCATATGCGCATTCACCCACCACCACGAAGGAGAGAAGTTGTTGGGTACGGAAGAGGTACCAACTCTAATCTGATACTAGTTGACGGAAAAGTGACCCACCGGTATCGTCTCCTCTCGAATACCGGATGTTGGGGATACGAAATTCCCTGAAAACGAAAGCGGATACAGATACGGATGCACAATCGACCACCATCACAGAAGCACATGAAGAAAAGAATAACTAGGTATAATGGTGGTCAGTCACCTCTCACGACCACCGGAGAAAAAAGATTGGTAAAAGAAGAACGAGTACAATTCTCTCCGTTCCATCACTCTCTTCCTCTCTTCTCTCCCTCTCCCCCTTTCTCTCTAGGGGTTACATTGTTCTTGTTGTGGTATATATTAGAAGAAATAAGAGCCTCGTTATTTCTGAGAGCCCTAGGCTCTCTTATATAGAGGAGAGCCCTTTGGGAAAATTACATAAAGCGGATACAGAGAAATAAAATAACGAAATAAGTACATAGAGAATATGAAATATATATATATATATATATAAATATCGCTACACTCCATCTCAAGATGGAGCATAGATGTCAATCATGCTTAGCTTGTATGAACACTTCAGGAATGGTCCTCTGAGCAATGCCTTGGTAAATATATCTGTTGTTTGCTCTCCTGAACTGACATAGGAGGTAGATATCAACCCCTTATGAATCATATCTCTTGTGTAGTGGCAATCTACCTCAATATGTTTAGTTCTCTTGTGGAATGCAGAATTGTTTGCAATAAACAGAGCAGCTTGATTATCGTATTGTAATTACATAGGTAGAGGAACTTCTACGTGTAAATCTGTTAACACTGCTCGAACCCACATCATTTCGATACTTGCTTGTGCCATAGCCCTATATTCAGACTCGACACTTGATCTGGCCACAACTGTTTATTTCTTGCATTTCCAAGAAACAAGGGAACTGCCAACAAATACTACAAAGCCCGAAGTAGATTTCTTATCCTTAGGACATCGTGCATAGTAAGCATCAGCACATGCGGATACAGAAAGAGATGCTCCTTTCTTAACAAGTAATCATGCACCTGGAAATGACTTTAGATATCTCAATATCATTTATATGGCATCCATATGTACTTGTCGAGGTTGCTCCATGACTTGACTCACTCGACTCACAGCAAAGGAGATATCTGGTCTGCTAATAACAACATAAAGAAGCTTTCCCACCATCTTGGTGTATCTTCTCTTATCAACCTCCTATGTATCATCATCATATAACTTCATGCTATGATCCATAGGAGTAGTAGAAGTTCGGCACCCAATCATGCTCGTCTCAACAAGCATGTCTGTAACATATTTCCTTTGGGTCATCACAAGACCCTGCGCATTCCTAGCAAATTCCAACCCTAAAAAATACCTCAAGGTGCCCAAGTCCTTGGTGATAAACTGACTGCCAAAAAATTCTTTTGTCATCTTTATTCCCTGCGCATCATCTCCTGTAACAATTATATCATCAACATAAACCATGACAACAACTATACCTCTAGATGTTCTATGTACAAATAGAGAATGGTCTGCATTTGACCTCTTGAACCCATGTCGTTCAATCATATCCGAGAGCTTTTGAAACCATGCTCTTGGACTTTGTTTAATGCCATATATTGCCTTATGGAGTCTACAAACCTGTTGACTCTCACCCTCAGCAGCAAACCCCGGAGGCTGCTGCGTGTATATCTCCTCCTATAGATCTCCATACAAAAAGACATTTTTAAAATCTAGTTGAAATAAGGGCCAGTCACGACGTTACGTACCACTGCAATAGAGAGTAGAACATGTAACATAGAGTGGCGAGCAACAAGAGAGAATGTGCCCAAATAATCTACACCATAGATTTGAGTAAACCCGCGTGCCACCAATCTTGCCTTGTACCGATCAAGACTCCCATTTGCATGATATTTAACGGTATACACTGATGAAACCCAGTTTCATGCCATTAATTCGCGGTTATTAACCCCCTAGCTTAGACTAAGTGTCAATAAAAACGAGACAAATCCTTTTTTTATAGTAGAGTCATGGAATAAACTAAAACTACACAAAATAGCAAAAATAAAATTCGTAGTGTTTTTACCCTTAAAAACGCTCATAAAAATATTTCTCCCTTTGTTTGACATCATCTCCGTTTTTGGCCAATATGAAACTTGTAGAGCTTATCGAGATCTACAACTTTCATGTTTTGAGTTTTTCCAAAAACAGCCTCCTTCTCCCTCTTATTTCACTTTTCTTCTCTAAATAATATGATTGGGCCACATAGTGCCTTCTGGTTGCGCCACGCGGCCCGGTCCCTTACACGCCACGCGTCCCGCTCTCTCCACCATCCAATCATCCCTCTTCATCAGATCCGCGTCGTCCACTCCGTTTCGTTTCTCAGCCGCCAGATCAACGCCCAGATCGCATCTGGGTCACTCACCCCGCTCACCTCTCTTTGCACCAACTGTCATCCTCGTAGCCACCCGATCTCCTCCAAGATGCTTCCATCCAGCCGCTCATCCCCGATGCTTTCCTAGCCGCCCGATCGACACCCACCTTTCATCACGGTCGTTTATCTCTGCCCGCACCCACTCACGACACATGGTTCTCTCCTAACCCTCGATCTCACCTTCACGGATCTAACCCATGCCGCTCTTTAGTGCCCACCTCTCAACCGTTGGATCGCGAGATCCAACGGTCGAGGTCCCTTCGTCAACCTCCGTTCACCCCCTCTACCCCACGATCGCCCACCTTGCGCAAAACCTGCGCCCTTTCCATTTTCCCAACCTTATCGTCCACCATCACCACTCTCCAAACAAGCCACGATGGAGCCCCATCATCCCTAATCCTCGTAAGCAGCCACTCCCTCCATGATTCCCTCTATTGCGCTCCATATCAGCCTCTCAAAGCATGTTGGCCCTCACTGGAACCGCTACACCCATCCTTTAAATATGTCGTCGCCGGCCACCTACATCTTTGTCCACCTTTACGAGGGGCTAGGCCTAGCCCTCCTCCACCTCCCCGTGACAGGGGGAGGTGCAATTGATTGAGCGACGACGACCTATGCCTCCGTTGAAGACCCGCATCTTTTGAGGATACGTCGCGGTGGCTCAGCCCCGCTCAAGCTCCGAGGCCGGCCGACCTCGACGTGCGAAGACCCCGAACTTCTCCAAGAAGCTCAAGCCAAAGCCTTTCGACCCGCCATTGCCCAGGTAAGCCTCCGATCTCCCTTCTGTGTTTTTCTTTATTTTCTCTTATTTTGTTAGGTTCCTCTTCTCATCATCCTCGACTTCCATCCCTTTAGCTTTAGTACTCCTCCCTCATTCTTGTGCATCACTTCGTTCACCTTCCCGATCTCCCACGACCTCAGATCATCTCCAACCCATCTGCTCCGCACTCCATGGCGGAGGAGCACTAAGCCTCCATCTTCTTCGTCCACTCAGGCTTCCATTCGGCTATTAGATCTAACATTGCATGTCTTCTTCATTGGCCGGAGTCCTCGCTGGAGCTCTTTCAAGCAGGTGTGCATCCGGCATACAGGCTTCCCCGACTCCCTCCAGATGCTCCAATGTGCTTCAAGGTTGCTATCCAGGCGATCAGGAGCAGCTGGGGGTCTTCGTCGAACTCGGTAGGAGGTGGCAGAGCTCGGAACCCATCGTCGGAGGCCTAATTCCGCTGCCCGACGAAAAGGGGGAGGAAGATACAGTTACGGTTGGATGCCACCCTCCCGGTGCTTATCCAACGGTCTACAAGGAGCCATGTCGACGCCGTCCACAGCTTCCAACCACCGTCCGATCTCGAAGATTGGGCAGTCCTTGGTCTTCCACGTATCAGCAACGGGAGGTAGCACCAGACCTCCAGGCTTGGGTCCCCCACGCCTCTTCTGAGCCTCTCCCGAGCCAGAGCCGTGATCGAGCCTTGACCGAACCTCCGCCGAGTCTTCGAGGACCACCCGAGCCGAGCCGAAGCTACATCGAGCCTGAGCCGCACGTCGATCCTAGCCGAGCCTCTTCCGAGCCTCCAGCATACACCGAGCCTCGCCCAGCACGTGCTAGTCACGTACAGTCAGGGGAAATTTGCATGGAGGCCCCCAGGATGTCATCAATTTGCAAATGGGTCCTGCCATCGTGTGCTATCCACATGCGCATGGGGTAATCTGCAACCCACCCCCTGTAGGTCTTAATAATTGCAAATATACCCCCACGCGTGTGGGTAAATATTAGGGAAGGCTTTGCGCTTATTTTATTTACATTTTAGTCCCTTTTAGGGACTTGTTTGCCATGTTTTTGCTATTTATTTCATGTTTTTCTTGCATTTATTCCCCTGCCTTATTTCGTGAATAACTTGAGCATCGTATCTCCGTTTGAGTTTATTTTGGTCTCATTTTGAAGCTAGTTTGATGATATTTTGAATGGCATATTTCATTTACTGTTATGACACTTTGAGTTTTAATGATTTAATCCAAACTAAGTGTCTCCTGTATATTGCTTCATGTGCCTTGTATTATTTCATTAATTGGATTAGCTTCATAAGTGAACCCGAAATTGACTAATGTTTATGGCTCTGATATTTTGTCTACTTTGGGCATTTTCGCATCATTATAACATTGCATTTCTTTGCATATGTTGCATGTTGAAAATCAAACAAAAATTGCACATATTCATGTTTCTTTCTGCATTGTTCTTATCTTTTTTATGCATTCATTGACCTACAAGTTTTTAATATGACACTTAATTCAAGTAATAGAAATCTAGATAAATCACTTAAGAGGCTCGTGTCCATGAGTTCGACCTTGGGCTTGCCTAAGTAAAAAATTTCGACCGCTTCATTTTGATTGATAAATTTAAATCAAGCGGTTTTTGACTGATCCAATTTTACCCGACTGCAACGAAAAATGGTTAATTTCGCATTATTAAGAGGGTAAAATTAGGGTCCGTCAAATGGCGCCATTGCCGGGGACACGGCTCATCCTTTGTATTTAGAATTTTATTATTTAATTAAGTAATTATTTTTATACATAGGTCAATTTGTTCATGTTGTCTTGCATTATTAAACAAAAATTCGATTGATATATAATATTTGCTTTTGTGGCAGGGCCCTTGATGTTCAAGGAGGGGATGAGCAGGTGTTGCCCCGCTGCGAAGAGCCGTAGAAGCAATTTTGGAAAAAAAATCGAAGAAAGAAAAATGTCTTGCATTTTTATTTCTTTTAATGTAATAGTCGTCTTTACAGCGGTCTTCGTTCGAAGACTCGCACGTGTAAATGAACGAAGTTTTTCATGGTTGTGTGGGGATCGCCCTACTTGAGTATCGACCTAGAACCAGGCACGCGGCTCTTTGAGCTATTTTCACATTCTTATTTTACGTGTTTGATCGTAGGTAGGATGCACATAATTCAAGACATACATAGACATCGCTTTATTTAGCCAAAATGAAAAGATGTTCTTCCCCGCTAATAGAAGCATGCTAGGTGTGATTTTCATCGACTTGCATACATACGGTTTTGATTTTTAATTTAGTCCAAGTTTTCACGAATTTTTGCGCAAGGCACTGCATGTTTTCTCTCTTAGCATAGGTCATGATTTTTGTCGACGACATGGCTTTTTCTTGATCCCTTTCCTGGCTTGATCACCTAGGTTAATGAAAATTGGGAATGAGCGGTAGACGATGATTGCTTGATTTATGTTTACATTTAATTTAATCAGTGATAACCTTAAGCAAATAATTGGGACTGTTAAATGCAAGTTGACTTAAAATGGAGTAAAATATTGTTTTAGGAGAGCAACACCCTTGTTACGTAGGATGGTTTTCTTTGACACAATTTCGATCCTAACGTAAACTAGAATGTTTTAATCACCAAAAAAACGACAAGATAATTAATTAACACATGTTGGTTTCATGTGTGAGTTGGTGAATTTAAGGGTATTGTATGCTTGTTTGAGCCGTGAATGCTCCGAAAACCCTCCCCTAGCCCTTAAGTACTCCATTCATCTCTGAAGATTCATCCGCTCATCTGTATATCCATCCTTCTTCTTCGTTCACCTTAGGTCTCCCTAACATCAACTCTCTATCTTTATACTTAGGCTACTCTCAGTCTAAGTATAGGGGGGACCTGACTCCCCATGATTTTCTTACTCATCTTTCCTTGCCTTGATACTTAGGCTACTTATAACCTAAGTATAGAAGGAGCACCAAGCCTCCATCTTCTTCGTCCACTCAGGCTTCCGTTCCATCAACCTCGTGTCACATCTTATCGCTTCAGCTATTGGATCTAACATTGCAGGTCTTCTTCATTGGCCGGAGTCCTTGCCGGAGCTCTTTTCAAGCACCTGTGCATCCAGCATACAGGCTTCCCCAACTCCCTCCAGATGTCCCAGATGCTCTGTTGTGCTTCAAGGTTGCTATCCAGGCGATCAGGAGCAGCTGGGGGTCTTCGTCGAACTCGGTAGAAGGTGGCGGAGCTCGGAGCCCATCGCCAGAGGCTTGATTCCGCCGCCTGACGAACAGGAGGAGGAAGATACAGTTATAGTTGGATGGTACCCTCCCAGTGCTCATCCAACGGTCTACAAGGAGCCAAGTCGATGCCGTCCACAGCTTCCATCCACCGCCCGATCTCGAAGATCGGGTTGTCCTCGGTCTTCCACGTGTCAGCAACGGGAGGTGGCACCAGACCTCTAGGCTTGGGTCCCCCACGCCTCTTCCGAGCCTCTCCCGAGCCAGAGCCGTGATCGAGCCTTGACCGAATCTCTGTCGCACCTTCGAGGACCACCCAAGCCGAGCCGAAGCTACACCGAGCCCGAGCCGCACGCCGATCCTAGCCGAGCCTCTTCCGAGCCTCCAACGTACACCTTGCCTAGCACATGCTAGTTACGTGCGGTCGGGGGCAATTTGCATGGAGGCCCCTGGAATGTCTTTAATTTGCAAATGGCTCATGCCATCACGTGTTATCCGCATGCGCCTGGGGTAATTTGCAACCCACCCCCTGCGGGTCTTAATAATTGCAAATATACCCCGCATGTGTGGGTAAATATCAGAGAAGGCCTCACGCTTGATTTATTTACATTTTAATCCCTTCCAGGGACCTGTTTGCCATGTTTTTGCTATTTAGTTCATGTTTTTCTTGCATTTATGCCCCTGCCTTATTTTCTTAATAAATTGAGCATTGTATCTCTGTTTGAGTTGATTTTGGTCTCATTTTGAAGCTAGTTTGATGATCATTTGAATGACATAGTTCATTTACTGTTATGACTAAATCCAAACTAAGTGTCTCTTGTATATTGCTTCTTGTGCCTTGTATTATTTCATTAATTGGATTAGTTTCATAAGTGAACTCGAAATTGACTAATGTTTATGGCTCAGATATTTTGTCTACTTCGGGCATTTTCGCATCATTATAACATTGCATTTCTTTGCATATGTTGCATGTTGAAAATCAAACAAAAATTGCAAATATTCATGTTTCTTCCTGCATTGTTCTTATCTTCTTTATGCATTTATTGGCCTAGAAGTTTTTAATATGCCACTTAATTCAAGTAATAAAAATCTAGATAAATCACTTAAGAGGCTCGTGTCCCTGAGTTCGACCTTGGGCTTGCCCAAGTAAAAAATTTTGACCGCTTCATTTTGATTGTTAAATTTAAATCAAGCGGTTTTTTACTGATCCGATTTTACCCGACTGCAACGAAAAATGGTTAATTCTGCATTATTAAGAGGGTAAAATTAGGGTTCGCCAAACACTCATTTGCAACTAACAATAGAGACAACAGGAGGAGCAAACACCAAGCTCCATGTACCACATGATTGCAAAGCAACCATCTCTTCCTCCATAGCTAAACACCAGCGGCTATCTTTCAAAGCCTCTTGGTAATTCCGTGGAATATCTTCCACAGACAAAGCAACTGCAAAGCTCTGAAAATCCCCAGTCAAGTGATGAAAGGACACATGGGAAGCAAGCGGATATGACGCACAGGTACGCTTTTGCTTCCTAATGGCAAAGGGTATGTCCATGTCCTCAGGAACCTCCTCATGCAATGACCCCTGTACAGGAATATCTCCAGACCCATCATTAGAAAACATGTTATCAGAACAAACCTAAGGCATGCTGGATGATTGGTCATGACCATGAGCAGAGGCAGGCCGACGTGTATAGTATTTGGGTAAGGGTGGAACAATGGTCACAGGCGGTTGTGTAGTGGGAACTGGTGGTGGTGGTGGTGGTGGAGGTGGCAGTGGCCGTGATGGTGGGTTAACAGGAGGTGGAGAGAACGGAGGAGGAGGAGGTGGCATGTAGATTCCGATATCAGACTCTGAATAAGCCAATCTGTCACATGTAGTAGAGAAATACATTACAGACTCAAAAAATGTGACAACAACTCTGATATAGTATTTCCTCCGTAATGGATCATAGCACCTATATCCCTTCTGGGTCCTGGAGTACCCAACAAACACACATTTGACAGCCCTAAGAGAGAGCTTGTCAAAACCTGGAGTCAACTGGTGAACAAATGCAACAGAACCAAAGACATGGGGAGTAAGAGAGAACAATTCCTTCTCAAGGAAAGCTACAGAGAAAGGAATTTTCTCTCCCAAGACAGACGAGGGCATACAATTCACTAGATAACATGCCATAAGAACTGCATCACCCCAAAACGAATGTGGGGCATGACTCTGAATGAGTAAGTTCCGAGTCACATCAAGTAAATGTCGATGCTTTCTCTCTGCAACACCATTTTGCTGAGAAGTATAAGCACATGATGTTTGATGAATTATACCACGGGATGAAAATAAATATGAAAGTGCACAAATACAGAATTCCAAAGCATTATATGTCCTGACAAACTTCACAGACACAAAGAAAATATTGTGCACTTCATTAATAAAAGTTTTGATCACATCCCCTGCTTCAGATTTATTCTTCAATAGAAACACCCACGACAAACGAGAAAAATCATCTACTGCAACAAGATAAAATCGGTCTCCCTGATGATCAGGAACACGACTTGGACCCCAGATATCGAAATGAAACAACTCAAAAAGGGAGCTACTACTCCGACTCTGACGACTGGGAAAAGTTAACCGATGATGCTTTCCCAACTGACATGCTTCGCACTAAAAGGAGGAACCCCGGAGAAATCTGCAGCAAAATGCGACACATCTTCTAGAGAGGGAGGTGACCAAAGCGTAGATGCCAAGTATATGGAGAGACTGGTCCAGTTGAATGAAAGGATGCCCCTGCAAAAGGAGTGCGAACCAACCTATAAAGTCCGTCCTGCTCACGGTCACAACCAATCACTCTGCCGGTAAGGATGTCCTGAAACACAAGAGATGATGGGTCAAATATAGTACGACAGTGTAAATCCTTTGTAATCTGTCTAATAGACAACAAATTCATAGAGAAATCCGGAGCATGTAACACATTCTGTAGACGCATATAAGGCATCAAAGAAATCACCCCCTATTCTGTGATCGGGGAGTGAGTCCCATCGGCTATCACCACGGTCCTTCTTGGAGGAACATGTTTGTATGTTGTAAGCTGCTCTCGGTCTCCACATAAATGATGTGTCATTCTGGAGTCCATAATCAACTTTGTAATCTCAGATCCATGACAATAGGTAAAAGCAGAGGGGCTACCTGAGGTAGTAGCTGAATCGGATGTAGTGGCAGAAGCAGAAGCTGCCACATCTGAATGGCCTCCTGAAGATGAGGCAGGAGGCATGATATCCCTAAGTCTGGCTACAAGATCATCAAATCTCTAATCTGAAGTAGAAGGTGAAGGAGTCTCAACTTGCTCTGCTACTCGTGTTGATGTTGGGAAACCATGCTTAGAATAGCATGTATCCTCTGAATGACCAGGACGATGACAATATGTGCAGGGCTGACGGGTCCGACCCCCTCTACTACGGGGTCCACGTCCACGAAAAGTATAAAAACCTCCTCTACCCCTGGAGGCTGCCATTGCTGAAGAGGTCTGATTAGTAGTAGCAGTTGAAACAGTGATCCTACTAAGTCTTCCGAATGCTTCCTCCATAAGAGTAATAGTGGCATCCGCAAGGATCTGAGAGCGGGCAACATCATATTCAGGATCAAGTGCAGCAAGGAATAAACCAACCATGGTAGCATTCATGTACGTCTTTTGCTGCTCAGGTATAGCCGTCAGAGGCATGAAGCTGTAGAGCTTCTCAAACATTCCTCGCAAGGATGTGTACAGTGAGTGGAGAGGCCTTCCGTTCTTCTTGAAAGTGAGGATATCATGTTGCAATTGAAGAATCTTGGTCGCATTCCGTGCTTGAGAATAGGTGGTTGCGAGAATATCCCACATTACATTGGCAGTGGGCTGATGCAACACGTCATTGGCTCTCTATCGTCAATGTACCTGACAACCAAACTTTGGCATATGCGTCGCCCGCCTCCCACGAGGCATGAATCCCATGTTTTCTCCACCGTTCATCGTCGGTGAGAATATGCTTCTTGTCGTTAGACTTCATAAGGCTCATGAACCGCATGGCCCATAGCTCAAAGTTCGTCTGTCCATCTTGACAATTGGTGCTGGACCTCTGAAAGCACTTGTGGCAGGTACATCTGCTTTGTTTTCTGATATGTTGTCGGATGAAGATCACTGGGGTTTTGTAGACCGAGATATAGATGTCTACACAGACATGTGGGGATTCGATTGCATACGTAGACTTATGCAATCAAATCCATCAACCGAAGCGGACTTAGAGAGGGGACGACGGAAGAAGTGGCCAACGGCAAGGAGGCCGACGGCCTTGCGAAAGCGACTAGTGGGTTGGTGGCGCCGATGCGTGCTAGCGCGAGCGACTGGGAGGCGGAGGCGGTGGCGCCGAGAGGGGTCTGCGCCGAGAGGAGGGTGGCAGCGCCAAGAGGAGGGGGCGCGGCATCGAGAAGAAGGGGGTGGCATTGAGAGGAGGCGGCGGTTGTGCCGGGATGAGAGAGAGGAGGGGGCGGCCGGCTGGAAAGGGTTAGGGTTAAGGTATACGAGCTCTGATGTAGGACCGCTGCTCTGATACCATGTTGGAAGAAATAAGAGCCTTGTTATTTTTTAGAATCCTATGCTCTCTTATATAGAGGAGAGTCCTTTGGGTAAATTACATAAAGTGGATACAGAGAAATAAAATAACGAAACAAGTACATAGAGAATATGAAATACATATAAATATCTCTAGAGGCGATGCCTCAACTCCCCTCAATATATACCTCAGTTACAACCCCATAGTCCTATTCCCAATAGGACTATAAATAGAATACAACTCAACAACTATTAGGATTAGGAGTCCAATCCTATCAGGATTCCTAATCCTAATTTGACTCTAATTCTAATAGTAGTTGAGTTGTATTCTATTTAGAGTCATATTGGGAATAGGACTATGAGATTGTATTTGGGCTATATAAAGAGGGGGGTGGAGGCATTGCCTCAACACCACTAACAAGAACAATGTAACCCTAGAGAGAAAGGGGGAGAGGAAGAAAAGAGAGGAAGAGGGCGAGGGAACGAAGAGAGTTGCACTCGTTCTTCTTTTAGTGATCTTTTTTCTCCTGTGGTCGCGAGAGGTAACCGACCACCGTTATATCTACTTGTTCTTTCTTTCATATGCTTATGTGGTGGTGGTCGATTGCGCATCTGCATCTGTATCCAAGGGTTCATCCGGTATCTGAGCAGAGGCAATACCGGTACTTTGTGTCCCAACAACTGGTATCAGAGCAGAGTTAGTACCGGATCGTGTTCCAATATCTTCCACTATGTGGCTAGCGAGAGAAGGTGTGAGAATTTTATATAGAACATCATGATGGATGAGGTGCAGGAGCAAGGTAAACAAGAGGTTGGATGGGCCCTTCATACACACTTTCATGTTTTTAGTAGGAAGACTTCCCGAACCGATTAGGGATGGAGTGCTAGGGGAGTTAAGAGGATCTCTACAAAATACTCTAGTGCTTTGATTTCACCTTTCTGTGAGGCGAATGCTAAGACGACAGTGTTTCAAATGTATTTTGTACAAGGGCATATCTTTATAGAGAGATTTTCATATTCCTATTTGTAGTTTCTTATCGACTTATCATTCTAGGTGATTCCCCATACCTATTAGGAGTTCCATAAAGATGATATATGGTGTAAAGCCATGGGAGCTATGTTTGCATTACAATCTCAAGGCACCTAAAGTGTTGTTTCACCACCCATAAATGCAAATGTGATGGGATGGTGATGGATCTTAACAATTAAACATCGCTCTGATGACAATGTAGGATACTACAAAATCCAACTAGCAGTGAAAGGGTACAAACATATGTATGGTTGATTTATAAGGATATGTTATCTCTTATGGCTAGACTTGCCAAGGTTTGGATTCTCCTCGACGTTATTAGCAAGGACTAAATTCTTGTTTCGTTTTGATGTAAAGAATGCCTTCTTGTCATGGAAGGAAATATCGTGATATATCACCGACATATCGATATCGAGATGAGATCGATATGGGCACTGATATGGCGATATTTCCTCCTTTTCAGGCATTTCCTTCACAAAAGATCGTCGATCAAAATATCGTATCAACATGATATCGAAATGATATCGAAATCGATATGGTCTTCCATGCTTCTTGTACAGTGTCATATGAGGAGGCTTTCATGTAAGACCACTTGTTTTCCAGTTTTAGAAGCCTTCACGGATTACAAAGCATGAGGGCTTTATTCAAAGTACCTCATATCACTTTATTTTTGTGTACAAAATTGTCAAAGGTCGTGGTGTGCGTATCGTTACATGAATGATATCACTGTTACAATTTATAATCTTCAAGTATATCCATGGGCTGGGCCTTTCTTAGGAAATGCTACATCATTCATGCACTTACAACCGCCATTAAGCATCAACGCGGAATCTCGAACACGGAGTTCAGGGTGTGAAAATCACTTTGTTACCAAGGACCTTGGTGATTTTCTCTACATCCTTCACATAGAGTTTGCAAGGAATACTAGACTCATAGGGGTCTTATCATGAGTCAATGAATATATGTCACATTATTAGAGTATACGTCACTTATCATGTAGATGGGTAAATGGATTTTTCCAAGATCCATTTACCACATCCAGAGTTTAGTCCCACATCTATCAGGGGTGGGATATGGAGTATCTGCGGAGGCTATATAAGAAGTCCCAGACCTCCTGAATCCAATGAGAAAGTTGAATGGAATATATGGCCCTTTGAGGCCTTCTCCCGTAGTTTCATCTCGCTCCTTAGGGAGTAGGGTTCCACGTAAAATCGTGGTGTTCCATATTGTTTTTTCATTATTCTTTGATATTAGCTTCTGCATTCTTATTTTCTAACATGGTATTAGAGCTATATTTTTTGGCCCAAATTTGGGTTCATCTTAAATAAAAGAAAGAGGTGCATACAAAAAATCGTATGCTTAGGGTGTGACGGCTATTAAAAAATGAAATGAAATAGCCAAGAAAAAAATTTAAAAAGAAAGGAAAGTCGAAGAAAAAATGTAGAAGGCTTATGTGATTCTTGTTCTCCCTATTTCGTGTCTTCTCTCAACTTTCTCGGTGTCAATGTTTTTCGACAAGTATGGGAGAAAGGGAGAGTATTGTGTAGAGTTCTACATGTTGTATTTTCATATTCTCCAGACTCTAGGTCAACCAAATTTTCCAGACTCTACAAATGATCAGACTCGACGTTCAGATGTTTCCAAGTCTTTAGTTTGATGTGCACATGTTTGCCATCACTTTTTCAGTGGTCCCATCTTTTATTTTGGTCAGAGTTTTTATGTGTTCCATAGGGACTCCAGAGTAGAAACCTCATTCCCTATGCCATGTGGGCTAGGGTTTTCATATGTTTTCATAAGGACTACATAGTAGAGATCCCACTCTCTAAGCCAGTATGGGAGAAACACAGTTCTCCAATGAGGAAACTTTTCAGACTCCATTCTCCAACGATCGTGGACTCCGATGAGGATTGTCTTCACGTCTTTTTTCAGTTCGGCCCTCTCAAAGTTGGAGAAGTTGTCCACATTATTGTTGCGGGACAGAGTTCTCCAAATGGAGACTCATTTTCAGTTGCAGTGACTCTGACAGGCGCAGTACAGAGCACATGCTCTCGGACGAGGAGATTCAGTTTGACTCACACTCCAACACGGTTGTTCCTCCTCACCTGCACGGCATGAGAAGCAGCGTCCTCGACGGCAGTCGATAGTTGTGCACGTTGAGTTGATATTGTCTATAGTGTCTTATAATGTGAGTTTGAGATTTCTTTCTGTTTGTCCAAGTTAAGCATTGCATACTCCAGCTTGAAAGGGAGTGTTAGAGTATGCATCACTTATTACGTAGATAGGTAAATGGATCCTTCCAATATCCATTTACCACACCCAGAGTTTAGTCCCACATCTACCAATGGCGGGACTTGGAGGGTTGTGGAGGCTATATAAGAAGCCTCGAACCTCCTGTATCCAATGAGAAAGTTAAATGAAACATATGGCCTTTGAGGCCTTCTCCCGTGGTTTCATCCCGCTCCTTAGGGAGTAGAGTTCCATGTAAAATTCCAATGTTCCATATTATTTTATCATTATGTTCTGATATTAGCTGATGCATTCTCATTTTCTAACACATATATCATGTAAGAAGTAAAAATGTTGGAATCTTATCCATTAACTGTGCCGATAGATCCCAAAATTAGTCTCTCTGATAACATCTCAAATGATGTTGATGCTAGACAATATAAAGGGCTTGTCGGGAACATGGAAGGAAATATCGGCGATATATCGCCGATATATCGATATCGACATGGGACTGATATGGGCACTGATATGGCGATATATCCCGATTTCTAGGCATTTTCTTCACAAAGCCTCGTCGGTATGGGCGATATTTCAGTGATATATCGTCGATATATCGTCGAAATATCGTATCGAAACGATCGATATCGATACGGCCTTCCATGGTTGGGAAGTTATATATTATTGTGCTTTGCCCAGGCATTGCTCTTGTATGTAGCATAAATAGTTAGTTCATGCATCACTCCCAACAGGTACGTGTTCAGCAAAAGGTCATTGTATATCACTAAATATTGCTTAATATGTTTACCTGCTAAGCCATTATACATTATGACCCTTTATATGAGTATATCTACGTGTACACTATATTGTGGCAGTTGACTCGTACTTCACTTTTTGACCCATTTAAGCTACAGATTTTTATATGGATTCATACAAATACTCTCTCTACAAAAACAAGAACAGGATGATAAGTTGGAAAAACAATCTCTATTGTACTTTGAGTTTATGTTGGTATAACAAGTTGTAATAGTTTTCTCTCGTACTTCATACTTAGCTTATTTTGCTAAAGTTGTTATAAGCTAATGATTTAAAAGAAATCTCTCAAAAATATTCAGTGCTCATTTCGGTCAACTCTCCATTATCTTTCTTTTGATGAGTGGCATGTACTTCCACGGTGCTTGTTTTTCTAATCATGAAGCATGGCTAAGTGATCCTACTCATATTCGACCTAGTGATCAAGTAGTTTAGAGTGAAAATTAGGATTTCCCTTTTCGGTTGTATTTGAATAGAGTCCCTTAAGGTTGTATATATAGACTATAGAGTGCCCTAGGGTTTAGGGTTTACACAAATAGACTATTCTAACCCTAGGGTTTAGGGTTTAGCAATTAGACTCTCAACACTCCCCTTCAAGATGGAGCATATATATCAATCATGCTCAACTTGTTACAACATTTTTCAAATTGTGTGCGAGCAAGTGGCTTCGTAAACATGTCTGCAATCTGATCTATCGATGAGACGTTGTGAGTTCGAAGCAGCCCTCTCTGTATCAAATCTCTAGTATAATGTCAATCAACTTCCACATGTTTGGTGCGTTCATGGAACATGGGATTGTTGAATATGTGCATTGTTGCGTTGTTATCGCATATGAGCTCCATAACATTGGTAGGAGTTATATGAAGATCTGTGATCACGGATCGAATCCATACTAGTTCTGCAGCAGTATGAGCCATGGCTCTATATTCACTCCCAGCACTTGAACGAGAAACAACTGCTTGTTTCTTACTTCTCCAAGTTAGTAGGTTTCCTCCTAGATAGGTGCAGAAACCTGTGGTGGACTTTCTATCTATCATGCATCCTCCATAGTCTGCATCTGAATAGGCCATGAGGTCGAAGTTATTGCTTTTGGAGAATAGTAGACCTTTCCCTGGGGAGTTTGATGTACCTTAGAACCATCATTCATGCATCGAAGTGAGCTGAAGTGGGGGAGTCCATAAACTGACTCAACTTCCTGACTGCAAGGAAGATATCTGGCCGAGTAATGGTAAGGTATAATAGCTTACCCACTCGGTGTCTATATCGACCGACTTCAATATCGCATGACTCATAGGTGTGTCCCTTAGGAACCATGGGTATATGTGCTGTCATGGATCCCAACATCCATGTTTACTGAAGTAGGTCAGTGGCATACTTTCGTTGAAACGTGAATAATCCTCGCTTGGACCTTGCAATCTCGATTCCCAAGAAGTATCGAAGTGGACCTAAGTCTTTGATTACGAATTGTTCGGAAAGTTGTGTCTTTATTTCAATAATACCATCAGATTCATACCCCGCAAGTATAATATCATAAACATATATAAGCATAACGACGGTCCCTTTTCCATTCTTTCGTATGAATAAAGAATGATCTGCTGATAATCGGATGAGGCCCAAGTTCTCTAGTACCTTTGATAGTTTCTAGAACCAAGCACGAGGGCTCTGTTTGAGGCCATATATAGCCTTGTGCAGTAGGCACGCCTTCTGACACTCCCCTTGAGCCTCAAAACCAAGGGGTTGTTGCATGTCGACACTTTCATGAAGGTCTCTATAAAGGAAAGCATTCTTGACATCTAGATGATGCAAGAGCCAATCTGCCACAACCATAAGGATATGTATTGTAGATAGACGAGCAACCAGAGAGAAAGTGTCGAAGAAATCGACGCCGTGAACCCTTTTGCCACAAGCCTTGCCTTATAGCGAGAAATAGATCCATTTGGATTGCACTTTATGGTGAATATCCATCTGGATCCCACAATCTTGTTGCTATTGGGAGGATCAACGAGCGTCCATGTGTTCTGAGATATTAGAGCAGACATCTCTTCTTCCATTGCTAAGCGCCATCTAGAATCTCTAAGTGCTTTTATATGAGTGCGGGGGAAAGTTGTAGCAGAGATTGCATGGACAAATTGTTTGTAAGAGGAGCCAAGGCTAGAAAATGATACAACTGCAGAGATCGGATGCATAGTACTGTATCGAGATGGACATTGTCTGGTCCCCTTTCGTAGATTGCCATGTCTGCTGGAGCATCCCCTGATTTGTCAAATGTATATGTATTCATAGTGTCATCAGTCTGTAAAGATTCAGGAGAAGGATATACCTGAGGAGATGGTTCCGGTTCAGAAGGGGTGTCGATCTAAGTACTAGTTTCTTTGTAGAGATTAATCTTTGGAGTAGGAACAGGAATAGGAGATGTAGATGGTGGTGGAGGATTAACATTTGAACCGGACTTGGAGTAGTAGGGAAGGGACTCAAAGGAAGTAACATCTGCACTGGTGTAGTGCCTCTTGTATTTAGGGTCATAGCATCTGTATCCCTTCTGATTCCTAGAATATCCCAGGAATATACATTTGACCGCTCTGGCGGCAAGTTTGTCCTTACTTGGACAAAGGATGTGGACAAAGGCAATACACCCATATACCTTTGGTGGAACAAGAAACAAAGCCTTCCCAGAAAAAGAACCTCAATGGGTACCTATTCGTCAATGGAGGTAGATGGCATATGATTAATGAGATAGGTGGCGGTTAGAACAACGTCATCCCAGTAGGTGGAGGCACATGATAATCAATGAGCAGAGTTCGAGCAACATCAAGAATATGCCTATGTTTTCGCTCAGCAATGCCATTCTGTTGTGAAATATGGGCACAAGTAGTTTGATGAATAATCCCATGTGTTGATAGGAAAGACTGCATATCATGAGATAGAAACTCACGAGCATTATCAGATCTTAAATATTTGACAGTGGTTCCAAGTTGAGTTTTCACCTCATTAATAAATCAAACAAAAATATGTAAAACATCAGACTTATTCTTTAAAAGGAAGGTCCATGAGACACGAGAAAAGTCATCTATAGAACTAAATAATATCTATTTCCCAAAAGATCAGGATATCAACTGGACCCCCAAACATCAAGATGAATTAACTCAAAAAGACTCTTGGTTTTTATGATACTGGAAGATGGAAAAGAGCTCCTATAATGTTTCCGCAGTTGGCAGGCCTCACACTCTAAGTTGGCAGTGGGAGAAAGCTGGGAAATGACACGACGAAGCTTGTGAATGGATAGGTGACCCAATCGTTGATGCTAGAGGGTACCTGAAGAGGGACAAAACTGAGTTCTAGAATACGCAGCAGTCCCATATGATTGTAGTAGATGATAGACACCCCCTTCCTCACGGCCTGCACCAATCGTCCTCCCAGTTAAAATGTGCTGAAAAACACATGAAACAACATCAAAAATAGCTCAGCAGTTCAATTCTTTGCAAATCTGGCTAATAAAGAGAAGATTGATGGGAAATTCCGGCTCAAACAGAACATTATTGAGTTGAATGTTAGGAGTGAGATGTACATCCCCTTGTCCTTTGATAGGGAAAAACGACCATTTGCAACTTGTATTGTTCATCCAGGTGGTACAATTTTCATCTTGTTTAGTAAGGTTTGTTCACCACATAGATGAGTAGAGGCGCTTGTATCAATCAACCATTCTGACTTCGCAAAGTTATTTGTAGAGGCAATAAAGATACATGTATGAGCAACACCTGCCGTTTCCGGAGTATTTGGTAACTTCTACTGTGGCAGAATCGCTTTCAGTGGTAACAGCACTAGCCATAGGAGCATGATGACCTTGTTTGTTGTAGCAGATTGCTTCGACGCGGCCAAACTTGTGACAATATGTGCATTGAATTGTGCCTCAGCTCCGACCTCGCTCCCGACTCCTAAATGATCCACGAGCTCCTCATCCTGATGCGGCAGAAAGTGCAGTGGCTTGTCCTTGAACGTCCATCGGTATGTGAGGAACAACTAGACTCAATGTGTTATATGTAGGGATGCAAACGAACGAATACGAATGCGAATTCAGGTCATACCATAACCATATCCATATTATTTTACGAATACAAATACGAATACGAATGTTACACGAATGTAAAAAATCAGGATCCATATCCTCAAAATACGAATACGAATACGAAACGAATCTTCTACGAACGAATACGAATATTAAACGAATGTTAACTTTAACATGAATATTAAATTATAAATAAAAAATGTACCTAGATTATTTGGTGGCCACTTCCACATAACTTCCGTCTTTTGTTTAACCACATTCCATGATTCAAACAAGCAGTATGTGGTGTATAAAATCTACATTATATACCATAATATTAGAGATCCTCTCGTGTAATCACATAAGAAAATGGTAGAATGAAATGAACATTATAAGATAAAGATGTTATACCATATCGGCTGCAACGAAGGGAAGAGGGCGGGCGAGGCGAGGTAGCGGTTGCAGCGAAGGGGGAGGAGATGGTCGGCACGAGGGTGGGGCTGGTAGCATGGGGCTGCAAGGGGGCAGCGGGCGGATGAGGGGCTGCAAGGGGGTCGGCCGCAAGGAGGAGGTGGCGGTGGCTGTCTGTAGGGGTGCCGAAGGGGGGTGGTGGGCGACAGCAGGGTCGCGGGGGCGGCGTTGGGTTGGGCGGAGGGGAAGGAGGGGGGCCGCAGGGGCGGCATCGGGCTGGGCGGAGGAGAAGGAGGGGGGCCGCAGGGTGGGTCGGGCTGGGCGGAGGGGAAGGAGGGGGGCCGCAGGGGCGGGTCGATCTGGACGGAGGAGGGCGGAGGGGGGCGGCGCGCGGGTAGGCGGTAGGTGGAGGGCGGCAGGAGGGGCGGAGCCTCGGAGGGGGACGGCAGGGCGGCGGCGCGCGGGCCGCGGCTGCCGAAGGGGAGAAGGGGTGGCGTCGGGTAGGCGGATGGTGGAGGAGGGCGGCAGGAGGGGCAGAGGGGGACGGCAGGGGGCGCGCGGGCTGCGGCTCTCAAGGGGAGAAGGGGTGGAGTCGGACGTCGGGTAAGGGTGGGAGGGGGACTGTAGAACCGAAAAACCCTAAACCCTTAAATAAGTTAAATAAAATAATTCATTTAGTAACGAATATTCGTATTCGTATTCGTATTCGTTTTAATTTTCGTATTCGTATTCGTATTCGTATTCGTTAAGTAAGGATTCGTATTCGTATTCGTATCCGCAAAAAATTCGTTTCCAATATTCGTATTCGTATTCGTATTCGTCTGTTTTAAGAAAACAAGATCCATATCCTCTTTAAAACGAATACGGATACGAACGAATACGAATGTAACCGCATCCGTTTGCATCCCTAGTTATATGCCTCCTCAATGGTAGGGAGAACAGCAACAATGACCATCTGATCGCGAGTTGTGGCATAGGCCGAGTCAAGTCCTGCTAAAAACACCAAGCATGCCATTTGTTGACGATGTTCCTTCTGTTTAGGATAACTACATCCAGGAATGCATGCATTATAACGTTCAAGTAAGGATTTTAAAGTAGAGAAGTATTCAGATAGGGATTGTTCTGCTTGCTTCATATTTAGCATATCGAAGTAGGTTTGATAAATCCTACTTGAGTTCTTCTCCTGCCCATATGTGGCTTGGATAGATGTCCACATTTCGTGAGCGGTGTTATAGTATACCACCTCATTAGCAATCATGTCAATAACACTAACCATAATCCATGAGCTGACCATCTCGTCATCCTTTGCCCATGTGGAGAATTTTCCCGTCTTCTCAGCAGGCTTTGATTCTAATAGAATGTGTTCTTTGTCGTATCCTCGTACGATCATGAGGAACATACAAGAACACTTGGGATAGTTGGTCTCGTTCAACTTGGGGATTGAGTCGAATGAGGGTAGTTTGGAACTCCCTCCGTCATATACCTGAGATTTGACTTCTGACTGGGACATCTCAGATTATGAATCAAGCATGCTGCAGAGAAAACATTGTAATACTAAGAAACTATCTCAGGTCATACCAGCACCCATTATGTATCGACGAGGCGAGAAGAGGCTAGATGGTTGTGTTCGGTAATTTATTTGGTGGAAAGAAAAAAATCATGCACAGAGCACAGCCGACCCCCTGGTGTATTAGTGATCAGAGTGTTGGAGAGCATGCAACTGGTGGCTCATTGGTCTCTATGCTTGCCTCTCGTTATCATATTAGAGGAGTAGGACTTTCCAAGGACATCGGTGGCTCTTGATATGGAGAAGCCTTACAATGGTCCATATGGCTGGACATGGACTACTAGTAGTTCCTCTGGTAAGAAACCCCGAAGGGCCTTAATTGCACCGTAGATGTTCGATCCTAGTGATTTGACCCGGGACTACAAGATTATCTAAGGGTTGAATTTTTCCTTTCAGGGGAAGGTGTTCCTTTGGTTTCTAAGAAGGGAATAGGTGATGGAAAAGATACATAGAGCAAAAATTTTCTAAATGGAATGAATGTGATTTTCTCATTATGTTTGGCTACTTCCAAGGTCGTGGTCCTTGTGGATCACCTCTTCTTTATGTGTGAGCACCCAGTAGTTTGGAGCAACGCCGAGATTGAGCAGTTAGGATCCACATGTGTGGTAGGTTTCTAGACGTTGCTTGGGGATGTGTGCTTCCTATCACATAGTTGTTGTCTGAAGCATGTCTTGATAGTGTGGCCATATGGTTGACAAGAAATAGTGTTGTGAATTTGAATATTGTGTTATTGTGATTAAGCATGACCATAGTGTAGCAGTAGCATGACAATATATTTAGCAATAAGAGGAGGAACCTCTGTCAGTTGGATGTCCTCAAAAAGCAACTTCTTCGAGAGACAACTTGGATTATCAAAGTTGCCTCTTCAAGAGGTAGCTTAGCTATGGTATTCAGCAAAAAAATCTGATTTTTTAGTTATAGAATGCATGCAAGATTTTTCCTCTTCTTTTGCCACATGGATTCTATCCCTCGATATAAGAGGATCCATTGGCCCCTTTTACAATCAATAAAAAAACTTAATTTTGCAACACTAACGATAATTTATCCACAAGTACTGCGAGTCATTTTCTGCTACATACATAAGATTGCCATATAACGTTGTTTGGATAAGGTCGATCCTTTGACACCGATCGGGTAGGGTATGCATAATCTAGCCAAGTCTCCGCCCCCATCACACCCCGAAAATTACATAGCATGTTATTATAAGCATAATAAAGATAAACTTCGATACCCCTTCAAGAAGGAGTAAAACCTAAAACACTTCAAAAAACAGTAACCTTGTGGGCCTGAAACTGAAGTTTCAGCTTTTTGCGTAAATATCACAAAGGGAAAATATTTCATGCATAATTATTTTTGGAACATGTAAATGGTTTTGTAGTTAGTGTAGTGTGTCTACCACCCAAAAGCCTAGAGCTCAAATCCCATCTTGTGGGGCTTACATTAGGTAGTCGACAGCCTGCGTAAAAAATAATCGAATCTTTCAATATGGATTTGAGCAAGAATCCATGTAACCGACCCTGCCTGCTTACAGTGCCGTAATTTTTTTATGCAACGGTCAAATGTGCAAACAAAGAAAATAAGGTACTAGTGCACATAACAACCAGTAACAATCACTTCAACAAAAAATCCGAACCAACCAATCTGCGCAGTTTTGGCAGAAATATTTTTCACAACCATCGAAATCAGATTAACACGCATCGCATTGGGCAGCTTTACTTAGTTAACCAAAGCAAAGTTGCTCACAAGAACTTGACACCAAATTGGTTCTAACTTTACCTCAAGAAGGTAATCTGCATGCCCAGGAAGAGCTGGTTCTTGGCCTGGATGATATGGATACTTGTCCGAAGCCTAAAATTGACAACGCAACTCCAGTAGAGAAAGTCAATAGGGCATATAACTTCTTGCGATTTCCATGTTGTCCATCTATTTCTTTCCCTCTCTTGAAGTGAGCTGTGCGATGTAAATAGCATTACCTCCAGTGGAGAAGCCCAGACGTGGAGGTGGGAGTCAATGATCTTGGGAAGATGGAGTGGTGGATCGTCGAGGGAAAAGTTGGCATCTGCAGACGGTGAAGCCATTCTCGACCTCTTCCTCGCTGCAGCTATGGGCTGAGCTCGAGAGGGAGTGGCGGGGAAGGTTAGGGGGCAGAGAGCGGAGAGAGGATGCGGACAAGACAAGACCATACAATATCTCATTATTGGCTTCCTGTAAAAAAACCACCAGGATGGTACGTATATATGCATTTTCAATGTATCAAATTAAAATGCATTTTTTATATACAATGATAATGTGGAGATAATATTCCCAATAAAACTTTAAAAAAGTGTACAATGGTTAATCATATAAATATACCATGTGTCAACTCCCATTCACCCTTGTCCAACGGTTTTAATTAAATATTGACAAGGTTACCCCTCCTCTAACACTCCCACCTCCGTCCTCCTCGATTCTCGACACCTCCGCCACCTCACCCTCCTCCCTCCTCGGATCTCTCCTACTCCTCTAGCCTCTTGGCATCATCTTTCCCACATTCCCTCATGAGGATGACATAGAGTGTGAGTTGTATTTGACCACACTAAATAGTACTCTAAGTGTTAATTCTATGAGGGGACTTTCGAGAATGTGGTTGATGAAGAAGGAGGATAACGTATCGATTTCCTATATTCGAAGAAAATTATAGATCCTCAGACAAGGTTATCCGAGTGAGTTATATGATAATGGATAATGATTAAGATTACAGTCACGTCCTATACCATTGAGGCCTTTGCTAATACATAGTGGACTCGGGCTATTTATATGAAGTTCTATATGGTGTTAAAAATAAAAAGAATTAGATTTACATGTTGAATGTGCGACCTAGTTTGAGTTCATCTATACATTATCAAACGTTTGTGTTGTGGTGTACGAGTGAGTACCCATGAGAGTTTGTCATTTCTTACTTACCTTACAATAGGGGTTAGTGTTAGAATCGTTTATGGGTAATTGCCTATAATGTTACTTTTATGTAAACCCAATAGGTGTACCTGAGTAGTCGTAACATTGGTGACCATGTTGTTTGAACTTATACCGACTGACTTGTGCTAGACATGGTGCATGGATTTTTGTTTAGTTTACTTTTGCTTCCATCTTTGCTTTTGTTGAGAGATATTATGAAGATATATACTTCTGAGAGAATATTGTGACATGCATCATATTTACGCATGATGTGACTTTTGTGGACATGGAATGTATTTTTGATAATGAGTAATGAAAATGAATGTGGGATTACATTTACTTATCTTTGTGATTTTTTCTTCGATCAATTATGTATTTAAAATTTTGATAAAATGTACATGATACGAGTTTGTTGAGTATCATATATATAAGCAATGGTGGACATTGGCGTTCGCATCATTCCACAAGGGTGAGACGTCAAAGCAACTATTGACAGGATCAACCATTACAAATTCATAGTGGGCAGAGTCATAATAAGGTACTTTAGTCTGGAGTGTGATATCACGGGTCACAAGCGGTTGAGAGTTTGACATAATAGGGGGGTTGATGAATTGCCATTCATTAACCTTTATTCTTCCGATTTGGATTTTAGTTCCTAGAAAAATACATGTAAATACTCCTAATTTGCATAAAATAACAACTAACATTGATCTGTAATTAGGATGTATATACTTGTATTTAAACCTAGAATTAAAGAATAAAGAAAAGAAAAGAAAAATAAAGGGAAGTATAAGGAGTAAGGGAGTAAGGGTAAAATATTTTACAAATTATTCAGAAAACCTAATTCTTTTGTATACACTATACTATATAAATAGCTAATATTACACAATTTTATTCACACTTATACAAACCTCAAAAAATAAAGTATTCGACATAAAACTTGTACATATTAATGTGTAGAAAATTAGAAAAATATTTGCCAAAATAAAACATGCACAGTGCACTTGGTACATAATAATGAAAAAACCGCAAGCGAAATTCTATTGATCAATATCTACCCCATATGAACTCAAATTGAACCAAACTCACCTCTACTATATTTCATATCAAATCATCAATTAATTGAAGATGATTTCATTGAAAATGAAGCTATGATGACTTTTTAGGGCACTATTGTACTGGGGCATATGTACATATAGCTGATTATTTTATTTTTTACATTTTGATCTCTTTATAAATTTGAATTATTGCATATTATGAAATACATATTAAAAATATAAAATATAAATTAAAAAACAAATAAAAAAACCAAAATAAATCATAAACCCTAAAACATAAGTATATTATACCTATAATATGCATACATGCAATTTCTTATACATACAAATAAAAATATAAGAATACCATAAAAATATGTAAATATATATATATTAATAACATTTTAAATATATAAAATATGTAAATATGATATTATGTATATAAAATACAAAATAAAATAATAATATATAATATACAAGCATATATATTAACACGTAAATATTAACGCCTAATAAATAAAGTTGTAAAAATAAATAAAAATCATGATAAAATAGTTTATAAAATAAGAAATATTTTTCATGTTTTAAGTATTTTTAAATAAAATCATTTATTATTTTATTTTAATTTCTTTCCTTTTTTGCTTATTTGTCCTATTATGTCTGACATGGACCAATATGCATGCGAGGAATGTTGGCTCGCCCAGTCAACAGCTCCCTCGCACAGCCTATTCCCCTACGATTTGCCGGACCCCTCTCTTCCCTGATTTTTTTCGCCACCTTCCTCAACTCTTTTCACATCAAGCCCTTCACCAGGTTTTTGTGCAGCATCACCCTCTACCTCATCATACCCTTATCTTCCACCAACTCTCTTCATGTCACATGCAATTTGAATTCCAAAACCGCCCCTCGCCATGTCTATAAATTGAGATCCTCACCTTCCTTTCACTTTTTTATCATCTCTTGACCACATGTAACGCCAATAATTGCTCTAGAGAGTGCCTCTATGTGACAGGAAGACCGCTCCTCTGGTTTGCGGTAAAGAGAAAGATGTCGGAGCTGGTTCCACCTCGTCAGAGTTCGCTTCTGGAGAAGTTTCTGCTCCTTGGTATCCGTACAAGTATGAGCTACTAGGATAGGTTGGTTCAGCTAAAAATTTTATTTCTAGTTTAATCTTGCATTTTATTTTGGCTAATTTAGCATAATTTTTGTTAAAATTTCAATTCGTAGTTTGCTAGTGCTTAGAGCTCCAGCCACCATTTCACCATGAATAACCCCTGTCTAGAATCATATGCCCATATGCATCACCTTATTCCCTATCACCTTCTTCATCGAATCATATGCCTAGATCCCATCGATTCTGCAAGGATCGAATTTCTTGATCTCCTCCTCTGCCTCTTAGCTGGAGATCTTTCCATTCATCCCCTTTGTGCTATCCAGCTTCAATCTAGGCTGAGATGAGTCACCTTTGAGCCCTCTTACTTTTTAACCAGGTTAGGACCCCAGATATGCCACTTGAAAGTCGGATTGGGTGAAGAACAACAATCCCAGGTCGTCGGAGAAGATCTAAGCTCCAAACCTCCTCCTCCAAGGTATGAACCCATCTGAGCTTGCATGCATACATATAGGTGACTCGGGAACATTTTGGGACATTCATGAGCATCGAAGATCGGAGCATTCATTGATTGTATATCAATAGGGAAGTTTCTCTTTCTTGTTCTTAGAGAGGCCCTCACACTAGTTGTATGAAGGAGCGAGCCCATAACTAATCTAGGCCTTTGAATTAAAAGAGAAACGATGTCTCACCTCCACCATTGGATTTTTAAGTGAAGCCATGTGAACCATCCAAAACCGTACAATCAGGGGCCATGTGCCCCGTACGTGTTTCCTGGGTAATTTGCGCTATAGTCCCTCCGCTATTTTATATTTATTGTTTAATATTGTAAATATTATATGTAGTATAATATTTTTAAGTAAATTAAAAGTTGGACCCTTGATCTTTGTGGATATTACATTTAGGTCCTTGTCTAGCTCACTGATGAGCGGCCTACAAAATAGGCTTAAGCCTAAAAAATAATCACGGGGCATTTTGACCCCAATCAATAGGCCAAGGCTCAACAAGAAAAATCAAGACCACATAGATAAGACAATAAACACACAAAATCAAACGTTAGTGGTCTCCGCTATTTATTTAACCTGCTATAGCGACCAAGGTCGAACACAGGGAGCACAGAAATGTACAAAGTAGTTCTAATCAGAGGATAAAAAACATGTTTTTGTGGTTTTTAATTTTGCAATTTTTATATGCTTTTCAATTAAAGAACACAAGCAAGAAAATAAAATCTATAAGCACAAAAGCAAGCCTTTCCAATTTTTATTAAGGTCAAAAATGCTCTAAAATAAGAAACAAAAAAATATGTTTTTCAAATATTCATATGTATTTGTGATTTTATGATATTTTTCCAATTTTTATATGATTTTATAAAATCAAACAAGGGAGAAATGGAAAACAGTGTACAACCTGGACTAAAAGGTAAGTTTAAAATATGAAAAATGCCCTAATGTCCTGGTTGTAATTTTTATGAAAAAGTAAATAAAAATAGCTTCAAATAACAACTGAAATCCATTTTTTAAATTTTCTTGAATTTTTAATGCTTTTTTATAAGTTTTTAAGTCTTTTAATTTTTAAGTTTTTATGAGGAATTTTCAAGTAAAACTACTAATGAAGACAAAGCACATAAAAACACACACACACACATAAATTTTTATGAATTTTTTAGACACTTTCTCGAATTTTTATGTTTTTTTTATAAAATAGACAGAACATTTTTTAGGTGTTTTTGATTTTTAGAAAATATCAAATAAAACTAAATTAATTCACAAAAATTATCATAAATATTATGTGTTAGCAGGAGCTAACTGTAATTTTTGTGGTTTTTTGGAGTTAATTTATTAATTATTTGATTAAAAACAAAGCACACATAACACGAAGACCTACTTGCAATATATGAAAGTTTCAAGACCAAATAATAACACACGTAAAAGGCTTAGGGCCAATCCTGCATTTTTTCCAAATAAAGACGCACATGCTGAATAATCACACGCATATGGTTATAACTGCAAATATCCTAAAACTTCTATTCAAAACATAACAGTAAAAAACACGGGGGTATATCATGCAAATACACTAGATACACACGTAAGACAACACGTGAGTTCAGCCAAACATGACTAAAGTATAAATATAGAAAATAGCAGGGGTTCATATGCATAAGCTCTAAACTACAACTTTATTTACAAAAATATATAATAAAACATGAAAGCGTAAGGGGTCAAAGAGAAATATACCTTGAGGAGGCACGTGGCACGTTGGAGAGGCGTCATGGGCATACGGCTCTGATCCTCCGATGGAGCAGATCTGGCGGTCCAGATGTTGTCAGGGACGTACGGCCTGATGCGTCAGGTGGCATTAGATATAACGATCAAAAAGGTTGCTGCTGTCGGCAGCTTGGATGTGATATGGCAGGTGGGGGGTGATCCGACGGTAGATGAGGGCTCTGAAAGAACAGCTCCTGGGTGAACTTCGACCGGCCACTTGATGCAATCCACTGCTCCGATGAAGCCAACAACATGTCATGCTCGATCCTGAGGGTGCTCCGCGTCTGCAAGGTAGCTCCGATGGAAGGAACGATGGTCGAATAGACGTGACGATCCAGCTCCTCCTGGAGCTGCTCCGCCTGAGCAGCTGGGAGCCAAATAGGGGTCGTCTGCACGAACCAAGGCCTGCAACAGGTACACCGCTTAGAGGGGTAGCTCCGGCGAGGGTTTATTGCAAATGAAGATAAGAGAAGCAGAAGGGAATGGAGGACGATCCTCGGGAAGGTTATAGGAGGGGATCTCAGCCTTAATATGGACCTCGGGGTCGAGTCAAAGGGTTATCGGGTCACAGTGCAAGATGGAGGGTGATACGACATGTCAATCTGAATGGATGGGTGTGGATATCGGGGCTCCAACCAGTTGGCAGAGCAAGTGGGAGTGCAACTGTGCTAGATGGAATGAATGGAATCAAAAGCAAAATACGAGGGGTAGGATAGATACCTGAAGCACCATATGGACTTCTGAGTTCCAGGAAAAGATGGTCGTCGAGGTGATGGCCTCAACCATGTTGTGATGGATGGGGAGGCTGCTTACGACGGGTCTCCGACCACAAAGGGCGAGCTGCATCATCACTACACCAAACCGAGCTCCAAGGGTCTCTCCGAGCAGTTGTCACTCAAAGTGGAGCGAGGAACGAGCTGCGGTACCAAGAGGGGGAAGAAGAGATTTTATAGGTCGCTCCAAGGTCTAGAAAGATCGGTGAAAAGCACGAAACCCTAGAGCGATCCAGATTGACCAAGGGACCCATGAGGATATCGGGTGAACGAAGATTACCAGGTCCAAATTTCGAGGCAAACAGAGCTCGGACGCGGATTGGAGAAAATCGAGAGAAAGCTCCAGTGAACGTTATCCGGGTCTGACCCGGGAAGGAGGAGGCGTTGACCGGAGGTCAACAACCGATATGGACCAATCAGAAAATTTGATTTTATAAAATATTTCCAAATCAATAAAAAATAGTAATGAATTTAAAATAAAAAAGTATAAAATAAAAAATGTTTATTAATTTTCAAACCATTTTTCTGTGATTTTTAATTATTATTATGAAAAATAAATTAGTGCATATACAATATATGGTGTTATGTACATGTATAATATACCTAGGTTTTATGTACAATAATTTTTATTTTGTTATTTTTACAAGAATACCCTAGTTTTATATTTTATTTATTTGCAACATACTTTTATTAGTTCAAAACAATTTGTATTTTATTTTTAGAGGTTATTTACGACTACAAAATAAATAGGAGAGGTTATACATATACATGTATTTTGTACAAGTAAGAAGGATTTTAATTTCAATTATAATTTTATTTTTGTTTTGTTTTTAGGACTATATACAAGAAGGTAAGAAGAGTATTTTATTTTATTTTAAAAATAATTATGTACATATATAGGTAATATGTACAACATAGAGTAGGCCCTATCTCTCTCTACTTATTTTTTTAGACGATAAGGTCAAGGCTTGACCTTCTCTTAGGGTTCGGGTCGCTCTGTATTTATTCTAAATACCTCCTTCATTTTTCTTTCTTTATTCTTTTATTTTTGCACAAATGCATGCTGATTATACAATGCTAACACATGCATGTTGAATGCTAACTTATTGTATTTACACCTATTTACATGATGATTTGCCAAGACAAGTAGCTAAAATAAAAGAATAAAGAGTGAGAATCAGGGATTCATCACGCACCTTGTATGTTGTCGACATAAGGCTTTGGGTTATTTGCATGTTTAATCCTAAACCTCTGGACCTATTTTATGAAATAAAGTGTTAGTTTTTTTAATTGCAATCAGGTCCCTCTAGTGATGTATATTTTAATTTTGTATATATCGCTTGTATTAAATAATTTCTTGATGCCAAAAATTATGGGGGAATTTGGATAGATGCCTGGAATAATGCTCTCACATGTATAAAAATTATTTTGCATTTAAATTTATTTTTCTCATTTTTAAAAACATAAAAAACATGCATTTTCCCTATTTAGTTATTAAAAATCCATAAAAAATAAAATATAACTCTTCAAATTCCAAAAAAACAGTTTAGTTGTATTTTAATATATTCTACCACATATCCAAAAATCACTAAAAATAAAAAATTGGAAAATAAAAAATCATAAAACCCTAAAAATCTTATAAAAATTAGCAAAAATTCTATAAAAATCCAAAATATTTTCTTTCTATTTTATGAAATTTCTTTATATATAGTATAATTAAAAATGTTTTTGAGTTTATTTCAGACTTATAAATATTTATTAAACCCTAAATAAATTTGGATATTTAATGTATTCCGTATTTTGATATATTTTTAACTTTAAAAATCTATAAAAATTAGAAAAACAACCTAAAAATACCAAAAATAGGAAACTTATAAAAAAAGATGAAAATACTTTTATTTCTTGTACTTTATATTTATTTGAACTTATATAAAAAAATACATTATCAATATTATATCTATTACTTATATATAAGATATAATATCTATTATTATTGTATATAATTAATTATCTTAATTTAAAAATAAAAAGAAATTAAAATTTTGTAACATTTAAACCAAAATATAAAATTGAAAAAAATTAAAATATATAAAATATAATAAAGCAATTAAACATCTGTAAACATTAAATATATTTTAAAAACCCACATAAAAACAAGTAAAATTAAAAATCTAAAAAAGGTAAATAATATTAATTAGGGATAATTAATAATAATTCGCTACCTTCCTTGCGTTCCTAATGTTCGACACTCTACCTGCTTACACCTATACACATTCATGTAGAGCTATAATAAATTTAGACTTACACACATTTGATCGCTTAATCTAATTGTGGGATGAGTGTTGTTTGATTGAATACTTGGTTGTCTCATTGATTACTTGTCTTGCTTGTTAGACAGTAGACCACACATGCCGAGGCATTGGCTGCCTACCAAGAAATGTTAATGGAGATGAGGAGAGATAGAGAACAAAGAGGAGGAGTAGAAGAACACCAAACAGATTGGCCCCAGGGAGGGAAGGAAGAGAGAAGAAGGTCCAGAGCCTATACAAAGACATATAATCATGGCATTGGTCAGAAGTCTAAGTCAATCCAGATACCACTGGTCAACAATCACTTTGAGATGAAGCCACATCTCTTGTCCCTTCTTCCCTCATTTCACGGGAATACAAATGAAGAATCGTATATTCCTCTAAAATAACTTGATCGCATCTGCGAACCACTCACTACCCAACATTCCTTTGGGGGTTGTCAAAATTGTTGCTTTCCGTTCAGCCTTGTCAAAACTATTGTCAAAATTGTTGCTTTCCGTTCAGCTTTGTACATGATTAATCACTTAGGGAAAGTGGTAATGACCTGGGAGGAGACAAAATTAGCTTTTCTCCATAAGTATTTGTTGAACCGCTATGAACGAGGTACCTAACGTCCGATCGTGGACGACCTACGATCTCTGACAAGTCAGATCTGGTAATCGTTGTGTCGACCGCTCTCACGACACATGATACCTGATTAATGCGATAATCAACAACAATCAACACACAAACATAGAGAACAATGCAGAATATTTGAGCTAAAATTTATTATAAATCTACAAAAAAATGTGTGTATAGACGCAATTATGTAGAGTGTTAAACCATTGAGAGCAAAGGGGGTAGAGAAAAAGTGAGCAATATACTTAGGTATATTTTTTCTTCTTTTTTTTCAAATACTTTTTTGGGTTTTAAATTATATTATTATTAATTAATTTTTAATTTTTAAATGCTTTTATTGATTTTTAATTTAATAATATATATAATATATAAAGCTAATAAACATATATAGTATGCATAGTAGATATAAGAACAAAATAAAAAGAACTTGACTTTTTTAAAAGTTAAAAATGCAAATCAAGTCAAAATTTTCCAAATAAATTTTTTTTGTGTTTTTCATATTTTCTGTATTTTTGGTGATTTTGGGGAACTTTTGAGAACATTTTATGGATTTTTAAATTAGGAAATACACAAAACAATGTAAAATAAAAAATCTGGAGATTGAAATATGCATAATAAATACTAAAAGATCAAATAGATTCCAAATTCAACTTTCCTAAAAAATATAAGAAATAAGGAAAATTCAGGAAATTAAAACTCAATTTTTGGATTTTTTTAAGGAATCTTCTTATGATCTTATAATATTTTCAGTTTTTTACAATTTTTAAGGTTTTGAGTTTTGTAATTTTTTATGGTTTTTGGATATGTTTAGAATACTATTGAATATAGATAATATTTTTGGGGATATTTTGACATTTTTATAATTTTAAGCCAAAATAGGGAAATATGACATGTTTTTGAATTTTTATAAATAGAAAAATTATCTTAATACTAGAAGAAAATTGTGCGATAAAATAAGGTCTCAGGGAATTAAGGCGATTCTTCTACAATTTCTAGACTTGAAAGACTATTTAAAACACACAAAATACACAAAATAAAATAAATTCATGGAATAAAAGGACCCAAATGCAATTTTCAGGAAGTTTAATTTCATTTCATAACATTATAACAAAGTTCAAGACCATTCATGCAAATAACCAAAATAAATCAAATCTGACCGAGCCATCCACAGAAAGATGTATACCACCTTAAACTTGGCATTTTTCCTAACTGGATCGAGTTTAGGGTACTACTACCAGGGGTATTGGTTCAAATAAACAAACTTCCATGATCAAACACATAAATCTCAAAAAAAATATTAGTTTGATATTCAATATTTTAGGACCAAATCGAAATAATAAGGGAACCTGGAGGGGTGTCCTTACAAAATGTCCAAGCACCTCCCGTGTTGGGCACATGAGTCTAGGGGTCCTGATGTAAATATTATAATAATTTTCATACTACATATGCAAGTTTAAGTACTAAACTGTAAAATACAAAAGGTATGGGATTTGTTGTGTAAAATACCCCTTCAGTGTGCGGATCAACGATGGTGGTTGATTCACTTAAGTTAATTAACAGTTGAGATCACCCTTACCGCTCCGTTGATGGATTCTTGTGATTAGATCCCCAGCCAGATCTGGTGGAGGCAGCGTGGCTTCATCCAACGGTGGCATTGAGATCTAGCAAAGATGCTCGATTGGATGGAAATGAAGGTGTGTGGAAGAATAGCTCAAGAACATGTCCCATAGTCACTTCGATCAGGCATATCTTCTTGCTCCGGTCTCCCCAGGAGCTGCAGTCATGCTCAAAATGTTCCTGGGGCCTCCCTTTAAAAGGGCGGGGGCTTAGTGCTCCAACCACTACTTTTTTGAGATTTTTGAGTTTAGGATGAAATCAAAGGAAATAAAGTGCATGACTACCATTCGATTGAAAGGCAAACAAAATAAGGTAAAGATAGGGCCTTACCTAACTGGGAAACCAAGGAGACAAGACTGTACGATGGAGCTCCAACAGTGGGTTGGAATAACCTCAGAAAACCTTTGTCTTCACCTTGGATCAATTGGGATCCCTTCCTGTCACAATGGGTATGCTCGAGGGATTGATTCAAAGGGGTTATAGATGCTCGAGAGGGATTAACCTATGAATGAATCTTAGAGGTTATCTAGGCAATTTTATTGTTCTCAAGCCATTTTTATAAAATTTAGTCCTTACGGATAACCCTTATAGGATAGTGAGTACTCACATGACAGTCATCGTGTACTTTCCACCTCCTTTGTAACATGTAGCATGTTATTTTCTAGGTTTTGTTCTCAGATCTCGGCCCACTACTTAGTCAAAGAAGTAGGGGGAGAGGAAGCCATAAAACCAATACTTTCCCCTTTCGGGGTACTCGGTCATGGTACGACGAGACATGGACCCATCCCCCATGCTCAGTACTTCAGCCTGGATTCGTAAGTGAACTTAGCCCTGCTTACCACACACCAATAGAAGCACTAATCCTTTGCAGGCCTAGGCGATACACAAGGCAGAATCCAGGATGGGTTTTTGGCTCTAATCCTTATGGGTCGTGCCTCACTTGGTATGGATGGTACTTGAGAACAATGAGGGATTTATGCATCCAATACATTGAAGTTTGATTAATGGGTTTTAATTAGGTCAAGGTTTTCTTAGCAGTCTCTTTTTAGTTTTTCTTGTTTTCATTTTTTGAGTATTTGTTCTGTAAGAGGCCTAACGGTTTTATCAATTCTTTACTCATCTTGTGTGAGCAAAATCAAAGGAGAAGACAGAAAAACGATGCAAGTCGGAAAACAATAATGCAATGCTTAGTCAGAAGACTTACAGTACTTTCCAGCTCTCTCCATGTGGGATGCTAAAAATAAAAAATTAAACCTATATTATATGTAATGCAATGAGGAAATCGCCCTAAGACATGAGATTCTATTAATGTGAACAACTTTTTCAATTTGACTAAGTCCAAGCATGAAAGTATAGGTACAAGAATGATATTAGGGCTTTTTGGACTTAATGTACCGAACATCCTCTCCTAAAATCTAAGGGCTCATTCCACAAGACATAAAATAAAATAATTCAGGAAACATAAATCGCAGAAAATAAATAAAAACAAAGGGAAAATAAGGAGAAAGAAATATAGAAGTGATGAAACGTGAGAATATCGACCAAGCCGCCCAGGTGAACGATCACATGATAAATGAACTTGTGAAGAGTTAATGTGTTCAATTTGGGGTCCTGTACTATTACAAATTAAGTAAATAAATATCTCTCTCTCACACACAAAACTAAACTAAATATACACTAAGGTGAATCTGTTCGACTTCTTGTGTCCTCTGCTACTCTCTCCCTACCGGTGGGAAAAGAACCACTGGTCTCCATGGCTCTTGGGTGTGTAGAATATCCAAAGAAACCCCCCTCAATAAGTAGTCCCTCACAGCAAATTCAAACAAGAAGATGATCAGAACAATCTTAGATAGAAATAGAATACACAGAGAAATAGACAGTGAAAGTGAATAATGCAAAAATAGGCTAAATAGACTACCCTATACTCTACAAATTGATGCTCTCATACAATGGAGCCATTTAATTTAACAAATGGTCGACAATTGTTGTATCGACTCCTCTTTCAACTCTCAGTACTCAAACCATGTGAAAAAAAATCAATAATTAACCCACAATGATAATTAAGCAATGAAAATGAGTGAGCTAAAATTTATTATACCCTAATAGAGTAGTTGTAGGGGTCGAACCACATAGCACACATGGTAGAAAAATGAGTATACTATTTAGGGACCTTTTGTTTCTTTTAATTTTTGAAGTTTCTTATGGGTTTTGTTTTTATCTATTTTTTATGCTTTCAATTTTATTTGTAAATTTTTATTTTTTTAATTAAAGTAAATAATATATATAATAAGATAGGTGATAAAATATAAGTATATAGATAATATTCAGAAAAGAGATGGTTTTGGTTTTCAAAATATAACAAATAGCCAAAATTATCAAAATAAAATAGTTTAGATTTATAATTTTTCTCTATTTTTGGTGTTTTTGGATAATTTTTGAGATTTTTTTTAGATTTTTAAATAAAGAAATACACATAACACGATAAAAAAGAAATTTCAGAAATTTGAAATGGGCTTAATAAATATCTATCAAATTAGATTAAGACCAAACTCAATTTTCTTAGATACTAGATAATAGAAAGAAAATTTAGAAACTTAAAATATATTTTGTGTTTTTTCCCTATGATTTTATAGATTTTTTATAAGTTTTCCTACGTTAAGCCATTTTTAGGAGTTTTTCTTAATATTACGCAAAATTACATATATATATATATATAAGATGAAATATAACAAAATAAGCCTATAGGATTTTTTGGAATTTTTCAAAATATTTTATAATTCTTATGAATTTTTAAATACTAAATAAGGGAAAATACAATGTTTTTACATTTTATAAATATGAAAATATTTTTTTACCTTGCAAAAAAGTATGTGATAAAATGTGATTTTGGGTGCGTAAGATAAATTTCCTATATTTTTTAGATGAAAAATGGTATTTTTAATAATTAGAATACAAGTAAATTAAATGGGCAATACTGAGACTTCTTTGTAATTTCTAAGAAGTTTCACAGCATTTCATAATATCTTAACAAAATCCAGGGCATTCATGTAATCTAATATACACCAAATAGGGGTATAAATGCAAATATCGAAAACCTCAGGACCATATATGCAAATTATCCAAAAGATTTTGCATTGATATTCAAAGTTTTAGGACCAAATAGAAATACACACAACTCAAAGGGGGTCCATGCAAAATACCCAGGTACCTCAAGCGCACATGTACGTGAGATGACCTGGCATTGGACTAAAGTGCAAATAAATGAAAGCTTAGGGTTCAATATGCAAATTTTATAAAAACATTACAACAACAAATGAAAGCTACTAAATGCTAAATATAAAAGGTAGGGGTGTATAGTACAAAATACCCCCTAAGGCATACGGTTGGATGACAATGATGGAGTCACTTATACATGTGTCATATGCAAAAGGTCGATGATGCTTCGTGGATAAAGGGCTGAGATTAGATCTCAGCCTAGATATGACGGCTCCTAAGCGCTAGATCCAACATTGGTTGTACCATCTAGAGCTCTCTGATGATCGGACGACCACAAAGGCCCCTGGAAGAACATGGATGAACTGAAGGCATGGTCTCCTTTGATCTGCTCTATCTCGTCACTCTGGTGGACAATGTTGTTGCTAAGATGTGCAAACTGATCCTTGACGTGATCCGCAGCTGCCGGAGAGGTTAAAAACCACCATACCTCAACGACGGAGGCATGGACGATCGGAGAAGCTTGAGCACATGGAGCTACAAAATCTGAAGGATTCAACCCTCGGATGGGGGCCTTTTGTGTGCGAACCTACACTAGAAGCTTCAAGGCTCGAAGGAGAAACTCCTCGACACAAGGGTCACCAAAGATAGGGTCTAGATGGTGTGAGCAGAGGTCTCCGGTGTGCAACGGAGATGGGAGACTTGATTCCCAGTTCAGTGCAAGATATGAGATGAAAATGGGTCAAGATGATAGAGGATGAAGACGTGAAGGTGTTTGGGTGATCAAAGGAGTGGTCAACGGACAGAAACATGCGGAATAGAGGTTGGATCCTAGAGCTCCAGTGAACTTCAATTTTTGGCTTTTGAGCAAATCAAATGAAATAAATTGCAGAACTAAGTTAGTGCTGCTAATGAGAATTGAAAGAACGAGAAATAAAAGGCTCACCGGGATTGGAAGGGTCAAGAGCTGAATAACCCATAGAGTTGTCTTTGATGATGGTGAATAATCTCCTTCGCTCCTCCTCTGTGTTGTAAATCAGGAGGCTCCGCTCACTATCACTGAGGGAAAGCTCCATCAAAGATTTTTGGTGAGAAAATGCAGGTAAAAGGGATTAGATTTCAAAATGGGCAAATGAGAGTATATATACAAGTTGATTGAGGATCCTTCTTCGCATAAGGTTTTTTATTCAATAGAGAGTTGACTGATGCCACTCCTCGATGCGTGCAAAAGAGCATGGTAGGTGAAGAAATCACGAGAAGTAATTGAGCAGAAAGGAAACCTGGATTGAGCTAGTGAAATTGGTGAAATGGGGAAGAATGGGGCTTGGACTGGTCCAAAAGATGGATGGAGAGTTACCTGGGTCAACTATACACTCCGTTGGTCCATGTCAGCCACAAAATGACAAAACAAAAATGAAAATAAAAGAAACATAAAATAAAATAGAAAATATCTTTATTAAATAAAACTAAAAATATGACCGTGTTTTCTTATTTTATGTACTATTTTTAGGTGATTTTTATTTATTTATATTAGCTTATTTATTATAGATTAATTTTTACAAGTATAATTATAGGTATTATACCTATGTTTTATGCATTTGGCGTTTATTTTGTATTTTGCTATTTAATATAACATGTTTAGATTTTATCCATTTAAAATATAATTAAATACATATTTACATATTTTTATTTCATTTTTCTGAATTTATTTATATGCTTAAATAAGTATGGCTATATACATTATAGGTATAGTACACCTATATATTTTATCCTATTATTTATTTTAATACATTTATAATGGTTTTAATTGATGTTTATATTTTTAATATATTTAAAATAATATTTACAAGTATTTAAAATGTAAAAATAGTAAAAATATGAAGAATAAATTATATGAATAAAATGTACAGATATATTATACATGAGACCCCAGAAAGTTGATTTTTGTATCTTAACACCAACTTTAATGAAACCACTTTCATTAGATAGATAATTTAATTTAGAGTATAAAAAAGGTGAGGGTGTTCAATTTTGAGTTCATATGGAGAAGGTATTGATATGTGAAATTTTTATTTATGACCTTTTCATCTGTGTCCCAATTGCACATTGCATTGTTTTTATCTGTAGTTATTTTTGTCTTTTTTCTATACATTAGTGTGCATATATTTTGTGTCGAAAATATCTTTATTTGAGGTGTATAAGAGTGTGTATAAATTAGTGTAAGTTTTGTTATATGCAATGTATTGGACACCTATGATTGTTAGGGTTTTATTTTGTTTTGTTTGTATTTCTATGCCCTTATCTCGCCCTACTTTATTCCTTGTAGACTAAGTCAATATTAACTTAGTATAGAGGTTTAAGACCAGTCATTATTTACAATACTTCCTTTATTTTTCTTTTCTTTATCTATTTAAATTTACATATAACAATTAGTGTGTTGATTTGTACAAGTTTGATATATTTACATGTATTTATATACGAATTTTAAAGATAAAATAAAGGAATATAGGATAATGAATGGATATTCATCACATACATAGAGGGTGAACGACATTGAGTCTTATTTCAATGTGGTCGTCAACACTATGAAAGGAAGAAGTCTTGCTCTCCTTCCTTTCATTCCACATGTTGATTGATTTAATTGAGCTTAAATTATATTGATGAATATTCAATATATATATATAATTTATTTTATATTAATTATTTGTTGTTGCAAATTTATGCAATAAAATCATGATCATTGATTGAAAGAACAAAACATTCTACACCATTGATTATGTGCGCACGTGAATTGAGATCTATGGACATCCAATATGTTATAAAAGAAAGGTTGGACCTAGATCTTTCTTTACAACAATTGAAAGAGAAATAACTCTCTTTATTCTCATGCAAGTCCTCTCTCTATCCCAATATCGTGGTCATCCACCATATTGACATAGAGAGCCTCGCAGTCGTCGCAACGTTGTTATGTTACCGGATCGACCTCTCGTGGATCTCTGCTTTCTTCGGTGTATCTTGCTTGTGAGGAAGGCCATCAATTTTGTGAGATGAAATCAAGAGACTCTGCGCTCAGGTCTTCAACTTAGATTGCGGGAAACACATGTCTCATCTACGCTCTCACAAGTACATCCTTCATCGGATGGGACTTGAGACAGGAGGTCTCTTCACTTAGATACATACGCAATTGCAAACACGCTTCATGAGGTAATTATGTTACTCGTCTCTTGATGAAACGATATTAGAATGATTCTCATATCATGTGATTTCGTCTTTATAAAAAAAATTAATTTCCGCAGCTCCGAGCAACTAATACAACTAGTTGCTCTTGATCGCATGTGATGTGATCTTCATGCTTCTATGATGCGCTAAGGCCCAAACCTTGGCCTTCATGGATCACATCCAAGAACATTGACCAACTCTATGATACCACTTTAAGGGAGTCTATTTAGATAAAAAAATGGACTCGCACATCACGGAAGCGTGGAGATTAAATCGTATGTGATCTAGGTCAACTAGTCATACTAATTGACGGGGCATCAAAATTTAAAGAAAATCGATGGAACCACATGGTTTGGGAACCATTTACACTACATTCCATCAAGTTCACAAAAAATTATTGGGGTTACTTCTTGTAGCATGATTGTTATCCTCGTCTCTCTAAACAAAGAGATCTCCTATCTCAAGCCCAATTTGATGTCGACAGCACTTGCGGGTGCGTGGCTAAGATGCGTGCTACCCTCAATCCTTAGCGACAATCCAAGCCAAGAACCTCTTGATTTCATCACATGAAATCCATGGTATTCCCGATGAGCATGAAGCACCTAAGAATGCATAGATCCACGAGCAATCGATCTAGAAGTATAATGGTAGCGTGACAACAGAGACACTCTCCATAAACCCTAGAGTGGACGATAACTTGGGGTCGATATGGACATACTATGGAAGTGTATATAGAGGGAGAGAGAGAGAGATTTTCAACCATTGCATTCCATGCAATTAAAAAGGTCTAGGGTTAACCTTTTTTTATAAAAAAATGGATGTCCATGGATCCCAATTCATGTGCACATATAATCGACAGTTTAGATTTAATTGTGCTTTCAAATTAATGAGCTAGATTTTTGTTGCAATAATTTGCAGCAATATAATCAATTTTAAATGAAAAAATAAGTTAAAGATATTCTTCAACAAATTAATTAATTAAAATCCATGTATAAGAAATAGAAAAAAGAGTGCCTCCTTTCCTTATAGGAGGTTGATGACCACGTGATGCTTCCACCATGGTTGTCCACTCCTAATAAGGAGTGGAGTGATCTCAAATCTCCAACAAATATTCTACACGTGCAACAATTTTTGTTGCTTGAATTTTCATCAAAATAATTCTAAATTATTTTGTGACAATTCCAATCAAGATATTATTAAATCATGAATTATGTTCATCCTTACAATATTAAATTTAAATCACATTTATATTTAATTGTATAATGTGAATCCAATTCTTATTTAATTATCATCAAATTCACATTAACTTATAAAGTATAAACTATATTTATAGTTAAATCTCTCTTATGATAATATGAATCATATTTATAATTTTTATGATTATTATGGACAGTGCTATCCATATTAATCATATCCATGATAATTAAATTCAATTTAATTATCTTAATTGTCTCTCTCTATATGTGTCCAAATGATGTGAATCACATCAACATTATTAATAATCATTAAATCTTATTTAATAATCAATTTTTCAATGCTCGGATATTGTCAACAATAGAGTTATTCCTGAACTCTTTCAAGAACAATGTGCCTTCTTCGTGGATACTTGGAGATACGGACATAGCGACTGTATATTCCATGTATAATGACTTGGTAGTGAGATATAATCTCATATCTAGATCTAGAAGATCTCTTAGAGATGTATGATTAAGTCAGATAAAATACACAATCTTCTCGTTGCATCCAATCATATTCAGATCAATATCCAACATTTGGACTAAGATTGGATAACCAGTCTACTGAGTGGTGTCACTAAAATCCAAACATTTTTCATCACTCCATCGAAATGGAAGCATCGCGGTTATACAGTTGATTACGATTGCATCACCCTCAAGTATTTCTTATTCCTGTACATCCTATACACTGGAAGGCCTAGAATAAACTCGAAGTTATGATATTATTTGAACTGTCTCCTTCAGGATTTTATCACTAAAGTTTCTCATTAGATCATTGGGAGTTGGTATCGATTATATGCTTTACAAAATCATATATTATACCTTTAAGTAATGTCTTGTTTCCAAAACAAGACGACCAACATTGGAATTTGGTTTATCCCAATATATCATGACTGATCTCATCTCTTCTGGTTTAGTAGTGAATTTGTATGATCCCTTTGAGAGATCGTATTACTTATATGCCATTTCATGCACACCCATTCATCGGTGTACAAACCTTGATTAGGTCATCAACTTAATAGTCCGCCTGATGTACACTTAGATCTATAATAATACATCTATCTTCGGTTAGAGGATGTGTGCCTATACATGACAACATACGACATAGATCTTCGACATCTTGATATTGTTAAGTCAACTCTTTGACCTAACTCATCCAATACCTCTGAATCTCTATTCTTATGCAGAGGACATGCATCAAGAGGTCGGTCGAATGTTAGCCTTTGGAGTAAGGATTTCCATCTCCTTCTCAGGCTATAGATCCCTTCTTGATAATCACTTGACGTTATGGTCGATTCCTCTATCTGACTCTTCAAATATTCAAAACTACACCAGACTTTATGATCTATCTTTTTGTATCAACATCTGTATGATATTAAGATGGTCATGGTACATAACCCTAATTATACCAAGAGACTGATAACCGAAATTTTTGCATGCAATTAAAAGAATGTTTATCAGTGTAGAGAACCACCAGTCAAAATTTGATTAATCAAACAAAAATAAACAAACCTTGAATCAGAGTTTGTTCCACTATTTATTTATCCAGATAAGTGTTCCTGGGTTGAAGAAAAGGAGCAGAAAATCATGCTCATGAAAATTCGAGTGAAGAGATATTTTTGTAATATTTTTATTCTTATTTATTTTTCTTCTTTTAATAAAGAAAACTCTTTTTGTTTTTTAATTTTTATTTAATTATCAAAGTGAAATTTTACAAACAAATATCTACAATATAGTATGTGAGCAAATAGAGTTATGGTGGTACTATATAGTAGAGAAATCGAATCAAGAAACGAGCTCGAAGAGGACATGAAAACAAATCAAAATGGATTGAATATCAAGAAAGAAGTACAAAATAAAACTTACGAAGAAATCGTCGAAAATTCTATGCGAAAATAAGATGTAAAAAATGCTATGATGAAATACTATGGTCCAAGGTCCACAAAGTAGTCCAATGTCTAGTGTATGAATATGTAGAAGAAAATATAAGGAAAAATGAAGCCTTTCTTTCAAATAGGTCCCTAGTCAGGGACCTATTTCTAAGAAAAGAATATGGAATGTGCAAATAGGTCCTTACATGAAGTATATCTGGAAATCTTCAAGGAATCTTGTGCAATCGTCACACCCCTTCGCAATCAATGGCTAGAATTAGTTTACGCTGATGCGATCTTAGCCGTCCCTTGAAGACATGAGGCAACAGACTGCTGTTTGAGTTCTTGAGGGCGTTCTTCCTCGATCTAGGCGTGATGACAACAACCTTCACCTCTAATCGATCTCCAGTGATGGGTGGGCTGCTGCAGGGCCAGGAGGTCACCCACCTCCTCCAAGCTCCCCCTACGATGAGGAATGATCAGAGATTGTGGCAACGACTAGGACATCCTCTAGGGTTTCAAACCCTAGTTCTGGAAGAAGCTGCCACTGTTACTCAGTGGATCAATAAAAAAGATGATGATGCTACAGACGGTTGATAAAGATGCTCCAGAGAATGATGGGTATCTATAATTGAATGATTTCATGCTTGATTCTCTATGAATCAGCCAAAGAATTAGGTATATTGCAGGTCTTATATTGAGTTCCAGCCGACAAATTTCCAACAAGAATTGAAAGGGTGTGAGTCGAATCGAAAATGGATTTATATGGTGAATCAACGATGATGATTAGACTCTCTAATTATAGAATTTGAAGAAATCAAAGGATGGAATGAACGAGGTTCACCGAGGAATTAGGAGGTATAAGACCTACAGGTCTTTGCTCGAGGGTCGGTGTTGCCCGAGCTCAATGTGTACGGTGGTGGAAATTTAAGGCTGGCAGAGGCCTTGGAATCTCTTATCTGACGACCAAGCGTCCACACGGGCCGGTCACAATGTGTTGTCACCATTCAGAGATAAGCGGCACACAACGAGGAAGACGGGGAGTCGGCTAGTCTATTCTGGAGATGGAGAACATAGGAGTTAGTTTGTGACGATGGAAGTTAGTGATGTTTATAGGATGATTGGAGGGAATTAGATCCAATGGTAGATGTGTAGGAGGGTAGTTAGGTTGAGAAGATGAAGGGCTAGAATCCAGTAAAGGTGGTAAGGATCGACGAGAATAATTAAATGAACATGGCTTGTTAGAAAAAAATGCTCAATAAACATTCTTGAGGAAGAAGGCTCCAGGTGTTGATACGTGTCAGCACCTGGTAGGATGAAATTTAATTAACATATACATTGTTAATAAATATCAAATAACATTATTTTAAAAAGGTATAAAATAAAAAGTCTGTATAATTAAATTAACTAATTTATTATACAATCTATTTTTTTTATAAATAATAAATATTTTGTGAATTATAAAAATAATAATATTAAATAGGTATATAATATACTTATCAAATAAGGTTTTTATTTTTAATTTATGAATTTTTACAAATAACATATTAATTTTATATTTATTAATTAATAGGATAATAAATCGGGTGTATGAGATTTTTTACAGATTTTACTAAATTAATATACATATATTAATAAATACAGAAATATAGTCTACAATTCAATTTCATCTATAAATTAAGGTTTTTGATTTATTTAAAATATTAAATAACATCAAAAATTTATGAAATAATTGATGGTTAAAATACAAGATCAATAAAATAATAAAAATTATAAAATCAATAAAACTATAAATGATATGTTCTAAAGAAAATATGTAGCCCAGAAACCCATTTGTTATTAGGCACCAAAATCGATTTTTTTGCAAACAGAGTCCGATTTTAGTGAAATCACTTTCATTAATTAGATAATATTACTTTATGAACTTTAAAGTGAGTACCATGAAAATAGAATTTGTATTAGAAAGTTATGAGGTTCTGAAGATGAGAAATTGACAATTTGAAAGTTGGATTTCTTATCATATATACAAGGTAACATTTTTAACTTATTTTTATTTTTTCTATGTAATTTTAGAAATAAATAGGAAAGTAGTTTGGTGATTAATATGTAAAAATGATTCAATTAAAAATCTTTGAAGTTTATATAATCATTGGACAAATAATTAATAATGTGTGAAGCGAATAAATGATTCTTTCTGTGGTTTTCTTCCTTAACTTCCTCTATTTATTTGTTTGTCGACCAATCCATGCTGACTTGGTCTCGAAGTTAGGCTATATTAATATATCCTTCAGCTATATTTATATTTTGTAAGTCATATTGTACATATATACACATTTACAATATGCCTTCTTTTTATTTTCTTTATTTTTATTATTTTATTTATTCATGAATGATGTTTTGTTAATAAAAGAAATTAATGGATATTTATATGTATTCGTTAAGGATTTTAAGACAAAATGTAGAAAGAATGTTAATGAATCATGGATTCATCATAGACCTATTATGTGAATAAATTATTCTTCATTTCAGATTAAGGAGCAAATTGCAATAACTTTTATTGTATAATTGCTCGTCGTGGCTGACATGTCAAATATATATACCATGATTCTTTTATTTCAAGATAATGATGAGTCCAGGTAGATTTTATTGGTTCTTCTTTGAGGCTAAACGAATAAGAATTAATTATATTAAATTTCAGTTTATAGAACTGACTTCAAGATATAAAGAGTTGAGAATTGATCTAAAATGACTCAGAGTCAATTGGAGAAATATTTCAAAAAATATACGACTAGAGTTGCCTAAAGTGGTTTAAATCATTATATTATACGTAAATGTAATTATGAATTCACTATACATGGTTTATATAATATACCTGGCATTATCTCCAACTATACGTAAATGCTGCTCAAGAATCCTAATTGGATTATGAGTCATATATTAAGATATAAATATGAAGATAATAATTGTTATTATCATTGATAAAACTTACATGGAAATATGTGAATAAAATTAAAATTATTGAAAATTAATTTAATATGGATGTAGGTTCATAATAATTAATACTAATATGAATGTGATTCATAATTAATTAGTACATATGTGAATTTGAATCAAATTATTGATAAATGTAAATTCAATTTACATTTAATTATGGATTAATGGATCCATTTTTATTGAATTATTTTATTTAATTATCCGATAATGATTGGTGGAATCAAATATTTGAAAAAAATTAATTCCATAAATTATTAACCAATTGAATTTGAATTTGTTGAGATAAATTGGAGGAGATAATATCTCTTCAATTTCTCATGGTGTATGTCAACATGATGGAGATAAATTCAAGGAGAAAATTGTTTTCAATTTATTCTCTACAATTAATTCAATATTCAAATTCAACTCATGTTTGGAGGTTTTAATTAATTAAAGAGAGAGACTTGCTCTCTACTTAACACATCATGGATGTCTATGCATGATGTCGTGGGTTCTCTACCATAATTAATTGAGTTGAAAGAATTTCTGTTAATAAATGCTTTTAAATCTCGAGAAGAAAGAAGATAAAATAAAAGAGAATTTATTCTCTTTATTTTCCCTGTTCATGCTCCCCGTATTTACACCATATCCCATTTGGTCATCCACACTAATAGTATATCTTGTCCTCTTTGTGGCTCAACCAATTGCAAGAATTACAAGAAGGTCAACCTTCTTGCCTGTGCTCCATACTCGAGTAGAATGACTTGATTTCGTAAGAAGAAATCACCAAGAAGAGATAGTCCAATGTCACTCTTTGAATGGACCACTTGGTGGAGAACAAATCTCAATTTCTTGGGAAAAATCACGAGTCATCGTCGTGTCCATGAGTGTAAGCATTTGTCAGATGGACTTAAATCGGGAGATCTCTTATATTAGAGACTCATAGATCAAATGTAGTATTCTACACCCCATTGATTTTATGAAACAATGTGAAAATTATTTCTGTTACGCGATGATGTCACATTTGAATTTTTTTATTATATGATTGCATTCAATGCTCATATGATGAACACAGTATTCTATTATTATGCGTTTCCATGATGTGCAAGGTCTAACCTCCCTTAAAAATCCATGTATCACATGTGTTTGATTGTTCTTTCTATTTTTTTTATTTTTTTGTTACCATGTCAAACAACTAACTAGAGGATTCTGATCTTGGTTAATCCTATAGGGGACTATTAGGACATAATCTAGACCGGCACACTCGGGGCGTTATATGATGCACACAATAATATATAGTATGATAGGTTTAATTATAATTGCATCCAAGATTTTGTTGGGGATAATGTGGTAATCAACCCAGGATATATCCCCTAATTCTGTCCTGCAGCAAAGATGGTACAACAAATATATGTTCCCCACACGGGAACTCAATAGCAACAATGACAAGCAACCACAAGCAACCACAACAAGCAATCACCACACGAGACAAGAATTTTTACGTGGAAACCCTTACTCGATGTGAGTAAAGGAAGAACCACGGGGCAAGACCAGCAACAAAACACTACGGTCAAATGGAGCCAAATGTTCTTCCCAGTTTTGTTGCCAACAAAACCGAGGTACAAGACACACACAATGGATAGTTCTTCTACAAGTAGCCAACTATCCCTAGGTATCTAACAATACCAAAATGTGCTCTAAAACAAGGGGATGGAGTATCTTCCCTTGTGGGCTTCGGATGGAGACCCAAAATCGGCTTCGGCTCCTTGAGGTCGTCCGCAACGACCTCCTTGCTGCAGCTCCCCCTCGAGCTTGCCCAAGCCATTGCTTCTCCCAAAACTTGCCGCCCTAGCCGCTGCTCCTCTCGAGCTCGGCTGCTGTTCTCTCTCCCTCACGCACGGCCTCCAGCTCTCACGTGTGGAGAATAATGGGTTCGAAACCTGTTGTTGGCACTGGAAGGAAGAAGATGGAGTGGGGCGTCGTCGTTCTCTCTGGAAACGGCAGGGAGAATGCCAAGAACGAATAGGGCTACATTTTTCCTGTCGTGAATCCCTAGAATGGGGAAAATAGGGGCCGATTGGGGTTTCCCCAATAATAGAGAAATATCATAAGTAGCCCTTCCCCCAAGTTGGGACTGGAATGCTAATTTCCCAACAACCTCCCCCTCCAGCCCCAACGGGGAGGTGTGGCACCGTGATGGAGATCAACAAGAGGTGACACCGCTCAGCTCTCTACAGAGCTGAAGCTTGTCACGAGTGACTTCCATGGTCAACATGTCTGAGGGGTTCTCATATGTGTGTATCTTCTTCAACATGAGATGCTTGTGATCAATTGCATCCCTCAGCCAATGGTATCTCACATCAATGTGTTTTGTGCGAGCATGGTGCATCGTACTCTTTCTCAAATCTATAGCATGCTCTGGCTATCACAAAACACAACCGGCTCACTGTCATTTAATCGAAACTCACCAAGGAAGCGTTGTAGCCACAACACTTCTTTCCCAGCCTCTGCTGCTGTAATGTATTCTGCCTCGGTAGTTGAGAGAGCAACACATTTTTGTAGCTTGGATTTACATGATATGGCTCCCCCTGCAAAAGTGAAAATGTAACATAAAGTTGACTTTCTCTGGTCAATGTCTCTTGCCATATCTGCATCAGTGTAGCCACATAGTTTGGGATCTGACCTCTCAAACACAAGACACATACTTGAGGTCCCTTTCAAGTATCTCAAGATCCATTTCACTGCCTCCCAATGGTCCTTTCCCGGATTGGATATGAATCTGCTCACCACGCCCACTGCATGGGCAATGTCTTGTCTAGTGCAAACCATTGCATACATGAGACTCCCAACTGCTGACTGGTATGGGATCTTGGCCATCTCTGCTTTCTCCTCAGAAGTAGAAGGACATGACTCTTTGGTTAGCTTGAAATGAGAGGCTAAAGGCGTGCTGACAGTCTTGGCATTCTTCATGTTGAACTGCTCCAGCACGCATTCAACATAGCTCTCTTGTGAAAACCACAACATGCGCTTCTTCCTGTCCCTTGTAATCTGCATCCCAAGGATGTGACTTGCCTTGCCCAAATCTTTCATCTCAAACTCTTTGGAGAGTTCCCTCTTGAGCTTTGCAATGAGATTGAAATCATGACCTACAATCAACATGTCATCCATGCAGATCAAAAGAATGACGAACCTGTCATTGGGAAGACGCCGAATATATACACATGGATCGGATGTAGTCCTCTTGAAGCCCTGCTTTCCCATGAAAGCATCAAACTTCAAGTACCACTGTCTCGGGGCTTGCTTCAAGCCGTAGAGACTCTTCCTCAACCTGCAAACCATATGCTCTTTCCCTTTCTCTTGAAATCCCTGTGGCTGCTCCATGTAGATTTCTTCCTTCAAATCACCGTGAAGAAATGTCGTCTTCACATCCATCTGCTCCAGCTCAAGGTCCATGCTAGCAACAAGTCCTAGCACCATTCTCACTAAGTTCATCTTCACCACTGGGTAGAAGATCTCATCATAGTCCACTCCTTCCTTCTGGCTGAATCCTTTCACTACCAACCTGGCCTTATACTTGACATGCTTGCCACTGTCATCTGACTTCATCTTGTAAACCCATTTGTTCTTCAAGGCTCTCTTCCCTTTAGGAAGCTTAACAAGGTCATAAGTGTGATTTTTCTTGAGAAATGACATCTCTTCATTCATTGCATTCTGCCAATGACCCTTGTCCTTATGCATCTGTGCCTCCTCAAATGTGAATGGCTCACCTGCGTCTATGAGCATCACGTACCTAGAAGTAAGGTAACGGGATGATGGCTAGCGTACCCTCTCAGATCTCCTGACCTGAGGCTCTGCTGCTTCTGCATGTGGATGAGGCTGCTCCCCCTGCCCTAGGTCCCCTGGACCTGCATCAACGGGGTCTGCATCTGGCTCGTGCTACTCTAGCTGCACATCCTCTCTACCTGTACCATGTACTAGAGAGGGCTCTGTGTCCTCATCACTGTCATCATCCATGGAAAACTCGTCTGCATCACCACTCTCAGTGGTGTCCTCAGCCAACGTCTGGTTCTCATAAAAGATCACATCCCTGTGCTTGGTGACTGTCTTCTTCCTTGGATCCCAAAGACGAACTCCTGATCTCCATAGCCAAGAAAAATACAAGGCACCACCTTGTCATCCAACTTCTTCCGCTGCTCCTTGGGTACCAATGCATACACCTTGCATCCAAACACCCTCAAGTGAGCATATGAGGGGTCCTTCCTTGTCCAAACACACTTTGGAATCTTGAAGCCCAAAGGAACCGATGGAGATCTGTTTATCAAGTAACATGCGGTGCGAACCGCCTCAGCCCAAAAAGTCTTGGGCAACTTCATTGTCTTCAACATACAATGGACTCTCTCAACAATGGTCATGTTCATCCTCTCAGCTAGACCATTGTGCTGGGGTGTACCTGGCTTTGTCCTCTCATGCCTGATGTCGTGCTCTGCACAATAGCCGTGAAAGCTATGGGAGGTGTACTCTCCTCCATTGTCTGTGCATAGACACTTCAACAAATTTTCTATCTCACGCTCAACCATGGCATGGAACTTCTTGAAGCGATCAAACACCTGATCCTTCGATCTCAGCATATACACCCACACCTTCCTAGATGCATCATCAATGAAGGTGACAAAATACATGTTGCCTCCCAAAGAGTCCGTGTCCATGGGACCACAAACGTCAGAATGGACCAACTGTAGAAGGTCTCGCTTCACCTTGGATCTGACTCTCTATGGCACACTCCTGCTCTTCCCAACCTCACATGCATCACAAGGAGACAAAGTGATGTCATTGTGGTAGGGGATCAACTCTCTCTTGCTTAGAAGCTGCAAGCCCTTCTGGCTCATGTGGCCAAGTCGACGGTGCCACAAATCTGAATTGTCTACCTCGCTAGCATGCAAACTCCCATCCATGACCTTCACTCTAGTCAAGTAAAGCGTGTGGCACAACCTGCCTCTCGCCATGATGACAGAACCCTTGCTGATCTTGCATTTACTGTCGCCGAACTTTAGATGGTAGCATTCACTATCTAGTTGTGAAGCAGATATAATGCTAAAACGCACATCAGGAACATGCCTCACATTATGGAGGGTCATCGAGCACCCAACATCCGTCTGAATCGAGATGGTGCCCATGCCAATGATCTTAGAGTAACTTTCGTTACCCATCAAGATTCTCCCATAGTCACCACTGGCGTAGGTGGTGAAGAACTCCCTGTGTGGAGTCACATGATAGGAGGCGGCCGTGTCAACGACCCACTCCAAATCGCTCCCTGCGTGCAAGCACTGATCTTGGATGGTGAGAATCACCTCTTCTGCATTGTCATCTGCCACAACTGCAGCTACATTTCCATCTTCATTTTTCTGATTCTTCTTGGCTTCAGCTTGCTCTCTCTTCCAAACCTTGCAGTCTCTCTTCCAGTGACCGGGCTTCTGGCAATGGTGACACTTTCCTCTGCCCTTGGACTTGTCTCTAGATTTCTGACTCTCTTGTGACGCACCTCTGCTGCTGGATCTTCCTCTCCTCTCAACTGCATACACATGTGAAGAGGAGGATGCCTCTCCCGAAGAGTGACGTCTAATCTCCTCATTGAGGAGACTGCCCTTGACTATAGCCATGGTCAACTTGTTGTCCTTCGCAGAGTTGCTCACGGTGACTACTAGAGTCTCCCAACTGTCTGGCAATGAATCCAATAGGAGAAGTTCATGCAACTCGTCATCTAGTACCAATCCCATGGAGGTCAACTGGTTGATAATGCTTTGGAAATCATTCAGATGCTCTGCCACCTTGGTTCCGTCTTTGTACTTCAAGCTCACTAGCTTTCTAATCAAGAAAGCCTTGTTTGTTGCGGTCTTATGATCATAGAGCTCGGACAACTTGTCCCACATCTCCTTTGCATTTGTCTCCTCGGCCACGTGATGGACGGCCGATATGTCAAGCCACTTCCGAATAGTCCCAATGGCCTTTCGGTTCAACTTTGTCCACTCACCCGCGGATATATTCTCTGGCTTGGCGCTCTCTCCATCCACCGGATCATGGAGGTCCTTGCAATACAAGATATCTTCCATCTTGGCCTTCCAAATCTGCCAGTTGCTGCTTGTGAGCTTAATCATAGTACCTTCATCATCTTTGCCCATTTTTGCTCAAACCTGAGCTTTGATACCACTTGTTGGGGATAATGTGGCAATCAACCCAGGATATATCCCCTAATTCTGTCCTGCAGCAAAGATGACACAACAAATATATGTTCCCCACACGGGAGCTCAATAGCAACAATGACAAGCAACCACAAGCAACCACAACAAGCAATCACCACACGAGACAAGGATTTTTACGTGGAAACCCTTACTCGATGTGAGTAAAGAAAAAACCACGGGGCAAGACCGGCAACAAAACACTACGGTTAAATGGAGCCAAATGTTCTTCCCGGTTTTATTGCCCACAAAACCAAGGTACAAGCCACACACAATGGATAGTTCTTCTACAAGTAGCCAACTATCCCTAGATATCTAACAATACCAAAATGTGCTCTAAAACAAGGAGATGGAGTATCTTCCCTTGTGGGCTCCCGGATGGAGACCCAAACTCGGCTTCGGCTCCTTGAGGTCGTCCGCAACGACCTCCTTGCTGCAGCTCCCCCTCAAGCTTGCCCAAACCGTTGCTTCTCCCAAAACTTGCTGCCCTAGCCGCTGCTCCTCTCGAGCTCGGCTGCTGTTCTCTCTCCCTCACGCACGGCCTCTTGCTCTCACGTGTGGAGGATAATGGATTCGAAACCTGTTGTTGGCACTGGAAGGAAGAAGATGGAGTGGGGCGTCGTCGTTCTCTCTGGACGCGGCAGGGAGAATGCCAAGAACGAATAGGGCTACATTTTTCCTGTCGTGAATCCCTGGAATGGGGAAAATAGGGACCGATTGGGGTTGCCCCAATAATGGAGAAATATCATAAGTAGCCCTTCCCCTAAGTTGTGACTGGAATGCTAATTTCCCAACAGATTTGTGTGCATATAAAACTCAATAATGACTAATCAACTCTGAGTTGTAACATGCATCGAAAATCATGGATATGCTAGATTTTTTTATGGATGTCTATCCTAAGACAAATCACTGTCCAAATAATGTACTTTAAGCAAAAAAATCGGATGATGTTGGAAGTTAAAGGTCATTTTATATCAAAATTTCTGATAGTTCTTACTCACAGTGCCCAGCATCATGTTGACAACAAAATTTGTTGTGCAATATTATGAAAAATGTTGTTGGCCAAAGAGAAGACGCAATGATGGGATCTACTGTTGCTTCTCCTTCTTCACGTATATTGGTTGAACTATGTAATGATGTGACTGTTGTGTTGTTGTTCGTTTAATATATATTACTGAAGGATTGCTCAGAAAAAAAGAAACAGAAGAAGCAAACTTCTTTTTGGTCAGGTATGAAAGATCATGGGGCCTTTCGATTTTTAGAATGAAGAAGAAGAATTCCAGATAGTTGCGACGGTGCATCATTATATAAATAGAATAGAAAGGTAGAGCATTGTGATGGCCAGGTTGATCTGGAGATGTTTATTAGGGGAGCACTACTTATGGTACCTCTCCTTTTTTAGAACCAGAGGAATGGAATCCAACTATCATTTGCATGGTATCTTAAAAGTAATATAACAACTGCAAAAGTTATAATGGAGATTGATCTTACACCTTATTAAGAGGAAGTCCGACATCATCAACCGAAAGCCAAGATGTATCTTCCTTATTCACTTATAACTCAAATTTGCTTCCCAAGCTCTTCACCAGGAAGAGTTTAGATGGTCGAACTACGGGCAAACGCACAAGCTTCCTTAGCTTCTCATTTGATCAACCCAAATCAATTGAAGACGTCCCATGAGTTTTGATATTGGATGTTTAAACCTTAAGTTTCTTTTGGTAGAAGGCACCGAGGTATGAACATAGATTCCTCCAAACTGTTGAATCAGACCTTCTTATCCATCCAAAAATTCTTTTGATCCCAAACTCATCAACTTGCATAACCTCCCCTCCCCATCAAACGTCAACAGATATCGAAACCTGAAACCAATATAACTATGGAGGCCTATGCAACATTCTTAGTCGGTCATGCTGCCATTGGTTGATCGATCTGTCAACCAAGCTGGAGAACTTATTGGAGCTAGAACGAATATATGTAAAGCCAAAGGACCAGGGCAAGCCGAACTGATGGCTGTTGTAGAAGGATTTCTAATTGTTTCTATTAGATGGAAACTGGTATTGCAATATCACTACCACCACATTTTCTTACTTTTTCTAGAAATAAGCAATGGAACACCTTGTGTGCTTTAAAATAAAAGGAAGAAGGAAAACGGCTGTTTCATATTTTCAACAAGCCACTGGTTCAGAAGAACAAGATATCCCTGCACATCTCACGCAATCAACTTCATTGACCCCATTTTTCTCATATACATGTATATATATTCCTTAAATAGTATAATAATAGGATCACAAAATAAAAAAGGTGTCCATATCACATCATTCTACAGTTATAAAACACATACCATAGCTCCTACCAAAATAAAACGGCACCGCTCTTTCAGGAGACTGGCAGAGAAACACATGTGGTGTCGTCGTCACCATTCGTCGCTAGCATATGACAAGGGAGCTAACGAGTGGGAAGTCTTGGGGCGTCAGCCATGCATATCTGAACTTGATGGCCGTGCCGCCGGGCATCGGTCGACCGCCATTGACGATGCAATTGGTGTCGTCAGTAGGACGGATGGCCCGTGGATCCACCGGGCGGACGCTGCTGAGACCGAAGCATCTCGCCACCACCTTCGATTGCGCACACTTGCATCTGTTGGTGAATGTCACCTCGTACTCCAGCTTCCCCTCCACCACATTCCCAGTCTTCTCTTGCGTTACGAGTATATTCGACAGGCTACACGCAGCCACCTCGCCTGCATGCATGCAGATGTTCTTTGTTGAATCATTGTGCTAATTACATCAGAAAGTATAACGCACAGAAAAGTAGACAATCAAATCATGAAAATCAAAACAAACAAACTGAATGGATGTGTGTGTGTGAGAGAGGAGGGGGGGCTGACCATGTGGGAATAGAAGGGAGAAGAGGAGGAAAGCTGAGGAGAGCTTAAGGAAAGGACCCATGGTGGCTTTTTCTTGGAGGATTGTGCAGAGAGGGAGGAGGATGCTTTGTTATATAGGGAAGATGTTCATTTATTTATGTGTATTTAATTCTCCATAAATTCCGAATATTGTCTATTCTTTTCTAACGTGTTTTGTCCCCGCTTGCTTGCTCTTTCGGATCTCTTTTGTCTGTAAAATGATAAAATAGGAACAAAGGATACCTACTTTTTTTATTAAGGATAAATAAACAAGAGGATAATATTATCCATTAGCAAGGTGTTGGTGGGGACAGTAGGAGGGGACAATAGGGATGGGAAGGGCGATAGGATCTTGCTGTTTTGACTTGGGCAAGTGGGGGCGGGGGGGAGTCACATGGTGCCCATGAGCGCCAACACGTTCCATGTGCCTTCTCATGGCTGCATCTGAAAAAGTCCCCTGACTTGTGCAGATTTGCATGATACCTCGAGGCTGATTTGTTGGTATATTCTAAGTACTCGTTCAAAACCGTTTCCACTAATAAAGTAAGTCCTCGGTATTGTGACGTACAATCAAACGCGGCGTTTTTCTAGATTTTATCGAAACCGCGACGATGCGTTAGATTATGGTCGATTTGTGCGATTTTGTTACAGGTGGTATTTGCAAGGGTGAGTTCACAAGTGGGGTCTTCCTTAAACCTGGAAATACGATTAGAATGAAAGACCTTTTTTTACGAGACGAGAGTAGCATTTTTAAGGGATTTTTACCCCTTTAGCCGTCTATAGTTAGTTAGTTACACCCTGACTCCTGCATAATTTCAAACTAATGCAGAATATTGGATAATGACTAACCATTTTATGGTATAGCCTTGTGTTAGTTCCTGTCAACTCCATATTTTACCCTTGAAAATCCATTGCTTTTATACATTATGCCTTTCCATCTGCTGGACATGTCTCATGGCATGACGAGTAATTATGCAATATATGCAAATTCCCTCTTAATCTGAAATGAAGAATAAATAATTTGCATAACAAGCTTCGTACAATTGAGGTTATGTAACATGTCTATCTTGATAGCATACAGTTGTTGATCTAAATGTTGGATTATAGAGGCTGGTGCAGAGTTGAACATCTAAAGGGTTAAGTTGAGGACTCAACCGCACCGTCAAGTGACTATCAAGAAAGGATCTCTAGCCTAAAAAGGGGATGGCAATTCTTACTTTAAAGGCTGGCATCCGACTGACATCTTGATGCAAATCCTCTGTATATGAATAGATATTCAGAGGTGTCAGATAAGTTAGGTCAAAGATTTGACTTAGCGAGATCGAGATAACCAAGAGTTATATCATATGGTGTCACGATACATGGATGCATCCTCTGATCGTAGATAGATGTATTACTATGCGTCTAGGTATGTACATTTGCCAGACCATTAGGTTGATGACCTAATCAAGGTCTATACACCAAAACGTTGGTGTGCATACAAGGTAAATGAGTAATATGATCTCTCAAATGGATCATACATGTTCACTATTGAACCAGAAGGCATGAACACACTCATGAGTTATTGGGATAAACAAAATCCCAACTTTCGTTATCTTGTTTTGAAAATAAGATATGATTTGAGAGTATGATACATGATTTCAGAAAGCATATGATTGATACTAACTCCCAATGATCGAATGAGAAATCAAATGATTAAACCATGAAGGAGATAGTCCAAAATGGGACAAGCACTTCATGTTTTAATCATAGTCTTCCAGTGTGTAGGATGTACGTGTATTAGGAATACTCAAAGATAATGTAATCTTAAACAATTGTATATAAGACGCTTCCATTTCGAGTGAGCGATGAAACAATTTTGTATTTTAGTGACTCCGCTCAATGAACTAGTTATCCAATCTTAGTCCAAATGTTAGAAATTAATCTGAATTGGATTCGGATACAATAAGAAGATTGGGTATTTTGTTTGCAGACATCTTTGAGAGGTCTTCTAGATCTGTTTATGAGGTTATATCTCATTATCCAAGTCATTATATATGGATATACAATCACCCTAATCCTATCTTCAAGTATCTACGAAGAAGGAACACTATCCCAAAAGAGTTTGAGGAATGTTCCTAGAGAGATAAATATGACAATTTGGATTGTTAATTGGTATTTGAATCACTTAGTGAAGATGAGAACTTAAGATGATTAAATTAAATTTAATATCCTAGATAACATTATCTTGGATAATGTTATCTATAGTTATCTAATAATAATGTGGATAAGATTCACATTATTGTTGGATATGTACAGAGAGGATTTCGAGCTAATTAAATTGGATTTAATTATCTTGGGATAAAATTAATGTGGATAGTGCTATCCACAATAATCATGGATAAAATCCACATTATCCTATCGAGACTTGATTGTGAATAGGATTCACAAAATTAGTTTTGGATCTATGAATGTGATTCATATTTATTAATGGTATATTTGCAATTATCACAAATAATTTGAAAGTATTTATTAATAACTAGATTTTAAAATACATTAATCAATAAATAAATTTATGGTTATGACATATTGCAATTATCATAATTATAACAAAAGGAAAAAGGAAATCCCAAAAAAAGGGGACATCCATGGTTGTAACAACAATGGTGGTCCTTATTATTTTAGGTGCCTCCTATTTTTTTATTTTAATAATTATTTGTTGATTAGCTTGTTGAGATGATTAAATGAATAATTAAATTGATAACAATTATCAACTTTAATCCTAAAAGTGATGATGAGCTCCTTTAATCCTTGCCATTGATTCAACAATTAAGATCTAAAACCTAATGTTTCGAAAAAGTATATAAGGAGAGGTAGACCCTTCCTTCCTCATACAATTCATTTATAGGAGAAACAATCAATGCTCATTTAGATGATACACAGGAAGCCAGACTCATAGAGGCCCTAAAAAGAAAGTCTAGGGCTATCGGATGGACAATCTCCGATTTCAGAGGAATACGCCCTTCATATTGTACATAACAGATCTTCTCCCCTCTCTCTCTCTCTCTCCAAGGGAAATTCCCTCACCGAGATTATTTCCTTGATGTTGGAAGTTTCCCAAGCCTCACAAGACTGTCCTCTTGTAGGGATAATATCCTTAATGGTGGAAACCCTGCTGTTATGTTTCCGGATTGATTTGATCAATCTCGTTTAGAGATTCTTCATCTTTGGTTCTTTGGGATCATAATAAAGAAGGATGATTTCATACGACTAAATCAGGAGCAAGGAGTACCATATCGTCTTGTTGGATTGCGAGAAGTACGTGGTTCATCTCGGTGTCTGCAAGTGCTATCTCTGTCACATCAGACTTCAGACATGTGGTCTCTTGCTTTAAAGACTTGAGGATCACATTCATGCTTTCAAGAGTGATGAATAACCATTCATCTACCTTTATTCCTCTATTTTGTCTTTAAAACCCTAACAAATTACACGTAAATACAACTAATTTGCATGAGTTAACACCTAATATTAATATGTAATTAATGTGTAAATATGTGTGAGTGAAACCAAAAATAAGATAAAAAAATAAAAATAAAAATAAATGAAGTATCAAAGATACTGAATTATACTAAACCTCAAGATCAAGTCAAGTATTATTTAGGTCAACCAGTAATAAAGTAGGGGGAGATAAAGGCCATATGCTATACAAATTATTCAAGCCCCTATGTATATACCCAATATTACACTATTTTATTATTATTATACACACCTTTAAAAATAAAGTTTTCAACTTGAAATTTGTACATATTAATATATATATATAATTAGAAAAATAAAGTCAATAAAAATGATGCACAGTGCACATGGTACACACAGATGAAAATGATGCAAACCAGACTTCATTGATCAATATATACTCCATATGAACTCAAATTGAACCAAACACCTCCACTGCATTTTAAATTAAATTATTTATCTATGAAGGTGGTTTCATTGAAAATGGAGCTAAGATACAAAAGCCAAATTTTGAGGTACTATGGTACTGGGGCATCTGCATATAAAATTAATATATTTTATTCTTTACATTTTCGATCTCTTTATATTTTTAAATATATATATATATATATTATATAATAAAAATTAAAGATATAAACACAAATTAAAACATGTATAAATACATTAAAATAAATAATACACTTTTTTACATAAGTATACTATACTTATAATGTATATACATATATTTATTTATATATACATACAAAATCATTAAAAGTATATAAAAATATGTAAATACATATTAAATAATGTTATAAATATATAAAATATGTAAACACAATAATATATATAATACATTCATAAAAATATAACATACAAAATACATGTATATATACCTATTTATGTACATGAAAATATTATCTCATAATAAATAATGTAGTAAAATAAATAAAAATCATGACAACATAGTTTTTAAAAGTACAAACATTTTTTATATTTTAAGTTTTATTTGATAAAATAGTTGCTATTTTATTTCTAAATATTCTTTTATTTTATTTTTATTTTCTCTTTATTGGTCCTACGTGGACCAATGAGGGACCTGGGAATGTTGACCTCCATGTCAACACCCCCCTCACATGTAACCATCCATGTACCCTCTACAACACCTCATCTTCTTCGATTTTTCATGTCGTCTCCTTATTTCCTTCCCCCTCGAGCCCTTCACCAATTCTGCTCCCACAATGTCCCCCCATTTTGCTACATGCGTAGCTCCAATCAAGCTTCTTCCATCTTCATGCAACCTCGGCTCGAACCTTGCATCCCTACCATGTCTATAAAAATAACACTTCATATTCCTTCTCGATTTTGATCCATTTCTACTCACTTGTAACCCCTTAATCCTTCATCTGGAAGCTCCCTAGTGATAGTAAGTGAGATCCTTGGGTTATATGCGTGGAGAAGGAGGAGTAATATGATCTAACTATTGCCAAAGGTCTCTCCAGGCTGTTGTCTGCTCCTTGGTCTTTGACCATGTACGAGCTGTAATATTAGGTTCTTTAGGTCGCATTTTGGTTCCTTAGCATAGATCTAGTGTTAATTTAGATTGATATTAAATTCTTAGTTTGTTAGAGCTTCAGCTCCAGCCACTGTTTCATTACGAATCCGACTATGTTTTGATCCAAAAACCATAACATCTCAAAACCCGTCACTCCATCATTTTCCCTTATCCAGATCATCTCGATCCTGCAAGGATCTAGCAATCGAGTCTTAACTCTGATGCATCATTGGAGACTCATTGTCCCTTCACCCCTATGTGCTTTCCAGCTTCATTTCAGATCGAGAGCATAGATCTCGAGCCCCTTAAGATTTTTGTCTAGGTGTGAGTCCTTGAAGGAGCACCTGGAGCTCGAAATATCTCGTGTTTTGGCTCCCAGGTAGACGGAGCAAGAAAACCCCTCCATGCCTCATCCGACGAGGCCTGGACCTATTGGGCACCACCTGCAATCGTAGAGGACATCCATGAAAATTCCTGGGATGATCATCAAGGAGAAAGGATGTCAGAGGTCAGAGGAATCTAAGATCAAAGGTGGACATTGACGGTGTTCTTCCCTATTCCTGTAGAGGGCTCCATCCTCATTCGGTCAGAGGTGTGACCTAGAACATTGGTTTAAACTGAAACATTGAACCATATAAGTCATTGATCATAAGTGAACATGAGTGGCACAACCAGGACCACCCATCAACGCTTCACGCGCTGCGCACGCCTCGTCCTGGGTATCTTGCATGCAACCTCCCGTGTATTTTTGTATTTTATTTTAGTATTTTTGTATTTTATTTTAGTACTGTAAATAAAATATTAAGTGTATTAGGTATATTTGTTATCTTTACCTTGGAATCTTCTGATTTTACAAATAGTTCCTTCCGCCTTACGTATAGTCCCACGTGCGACATTGTGTATTTTTCACATTTAACCTCATATTCTATAGACTTGTTATCAAATGTATATTTAATTATTATATTTGAAATAGAGTCCCTTTTATGTTGTGTATTTAACTTTTTTGAATATTTCTCATATTAGATATTTTCTTTGTGACAAAAATGGTAGGAAAATTAAGTTAGATGCATCTAATCTTGCTTGATCACACACATACACACATTTTAGAGCATTTAAATTAGTTTTCTTATTTTTTAAGCATACAAAAAACATGCATTTTCTCTTGTTTAGAGAGTAAAAACCTATAAAATTCAAAAATACCTCAAAAAGTTCAAAAATATATTATCAATGTTGCACTATATTCTACCACATATCCAAAATTCGCTATAAAATATAAAATATAAAATCTAAAAATCATAAAACCCTAAAAATATTATAAAAATTAGCAAAATTCTATAAAAATCCAAAAGTATTTCTTTCTATTTTTGATTTTTTAAATATATCTGTTATATATTAAAATAGTTTTGGGTTAATTTTAGACTTGTTAACATTTATTGAACCCTAAAAAATCTCGGGTATTTAATATATTCATTGTTTTGTACATTAATAATTTTAAAAATCTATAAAAATTGGAAAAGTATTTAAAAATTACAAAAAATAGAGAAAAATATAAAATAGCGTAAAAACATTTTATTTTCTATAACTTGGTTTTATTTTAACTTGAATAAAAATATAAATTGTTATATTATCTATATATACTATATATTACTTATACAAGATATAATATCTATACTTATACATACACTTTATTAAATTATTTTAAAAAAATAAATTATAAATTTCCAAAAGTAAAACAAAGTACAAAATCTAAAAATTAAAATAAAAATTAAAATAAGATAAAAATCCTTACAAATTAAATATAATAAAAAACCTATGAAAATAAGAAAAATAAAAAATCCAAAAATAATTATTAGTATTTAGCAATAAGTATTAATAATTACCTACCCTCCATTTTACCTCTCAATGTTCAACACTCTTCCTACTTATGCCTATACACATATTTATTTAGATTTTTAATATATTTTGACTTACACTCAGTTATTTCTTAATACTTGTGGGTTATCTGATGTTTGATTCAATGCTTGGTCGTCACAATGATTATTGTATTGCTTGTTAGATGGTAGATTAGGTGTTTGAATCAAACAAAGAGTTAGTTGTAAATTCGTGTGATATTGATGGAACAGATTAGGAATGGTTGGTTCCATGGAAACTTTTTCCGTTGCTATTGTGACTTGTATGGCAAATCGATTTTTTTGATTGCATATGATCTGATCCACAAACTTTTGTAATGCATGAGGCCTCAAATACCTCCCTTCAAGTAGTATCAGAGCCTTGATCAAAGGTCTTGTATATGATCCAAAGTCCTAAGAAGATAAATCTTTGGATATCAAATTGTGGGAATATTATCTTTTCCATGATTTTGTAATTCTGAATTGCTTTTGCAAATATTTGATGTTGCTTCTATAAGAATACGTTATGAATGTGCTTTGAGATATAAGTCATGTTTAGAATGTCTAAAATGACCCCCAAAAGTAAGGCCAATAATTGGCTATGATCAAATAATGATTCAGATATGAAAAGTTCCCTCATTGTATTATTTCTGCATGAAACTCAGAATTGTAATTAAATGATTTTTGCTACAGTTTTTCCTATCATGAGACATGTTAAAAAATACTTTATCAATGCCATGATTTTATTTCATGAGATTTAGAGTTTGATAATCCAATATATGTGATATTTTGTGGACTAGGATCGAAGAATGACATGATCATCTTGATGGTAATTGTGATGTGTTTATGATTTAAAATAAATCATGGAAATTTGTGCTATGTCTTGATTAATTGTTGGGATAAACATTTAAAATTCCAACAACATTTGAATGATTGTTCCATGATAGAAACCAAATTGGAACTGCAATTGTTGTAACTAGATAATTCAGATGCAAAAATAGTTGGTTGCATGATATCTTAGAATTTTGTGATAATTAAAATGATTTTAATGTAAACATTCTATGAGATATTATTATATAGTATCATGCTGGTAAAAAGTGATCGATAAAAATACAAGTACAAATAAACCCAATTGTGTTTTCTGAATTGGGATGGAGATGATGTCTTTATTGGGTATGCTGGCTTAGTTCCTTAATTAGCGCCTTACATTGCAAGATAATGCTCCATCCCAACATAACTCAAGCAAGCATCTGGATAGAGCTGTTTCAAGGAAGTATAACATGATGCACGGTTAAGGTGTACTCTAACAACTAAAATTGGAAAATACCTACTTGTGAGAGCATTTGCTATAAACTAAAATATCAAGAAATAATTATTTGTTGGTGGAATTGGATTGATAAATTAATACAATTAAATTATGGATTCAATCATGCACAATCTACATTATATTAAATAGACTGGATTTCCCTTGGAAGCATTGATCATAAGAATATGATTCAAATTGATCAGTCAGAATTTGAACATAATATGAAGGATCATATGATGACATCCATGGTCTCTCGTCAAGGCAGATGGTACTGTTGCCATGGATTGTGTTGCGGAGATGCCTATGTGAAGTCATAGCTCCAATTTACAAGGCACATGGATTGGGCTCTCTTCTTCTCAAAAGATATAGGGCGTATGCATAGTGACCCCAATGTTATTCTCCATGTAATTTAGGAGGTATTGTATTACACATAGTGAGTTCTATTTATGTTTATGGTTGATTCAATCAGTAATGAGTCAACATCACCTTAGGAGTGGTGGGCTTGAATGTTAAAGACCGAATTGAAAGTGCAAGTTGGACTTGCAAGGTAGCCAGAGTTCCCACTTCCTTCATTGTAGTTGCAATTTCTTATATTATTAGGTGTGATGAAAGGAAGGGATATTCTAGATCTCGTTTGAGGTATTTTGGTTGGCATACCTCATGCCATGATAGTTGGAAATGGAACACACTTTCAAAGTAATAAAATCAAGATAACTTTGTTTAAAATAATAACCTTAATCAAAATAAATATTTATGTAAATTATGTTATTTCAGATAACTTTCATTTAAACCTCTCAATATACGTATAGTCAATCATAACCAGTATCATAGATATCATCCATGATTAAGATATTTGCTGAATATATACACTCCCAACATTTGATCATAAATGGCATGGTTCACTGCATTATACAGAGTGGTATCTCCATAGTAGATGATGTACTCAAAATATTTGAGTACTTACCTAAAACAAAGTCTCAAGAGTCGAGATGGATGTGGATATGATAAGTGTCATCATTCTACTATTTCTACTCAAGTCCTTTATGATGCTTCATACTTTCATATTGTATGGAAAGGTGTGAAGAAAGTATATATTTTTAAATACTTTCTGATTGATGTACTTTGAGGACATGCTCAATTTGAGAGATCTGTTATGTTAAGTAAGGGTTTCTTACGGATCAGGGAAGCGCACCAGAAGCAGGGGCTAGACCCCTAGGATGAATAAAGGTCAAAGTTGTCCATACCTCTGTAACTTCCACATCCAAATAGTTAAATGATTGCCAATATTTAATACGTTAATACTGAACATATAATTATCTAGAAAAACTATAATCCGTAGAGAAGGACTCAGATAATACATCGGCATATCCTACATCTACAATTCATCATTGAAACTAACTTATTTATTAGACAAGGATTAAGTTGAATAGTTGTATCTTGCTCTTCTACTAACATTTACAACCGATTGTACATGTTTTAGAAGATTACTGATTTTGATCTAAAAGTTGATATTCATCCAAATGGGATTTGATGTAATCATTGCAACAATCTCCATCGGATAGATAGACCACCAACTTCCAGTTGGAGAGTCCTTAGTCTTAGAGAATATATCTTTGACTAAGATATTAGAAATGATCCACTATATATTTCTAAACTTGTTAGAGATAGATAAACATTCTGAGATTGACCTATCATAAGATGTTGTGATGGATATATTTCATAAGATAATCTAACAACTAGAGTATTTTATTGATTAGAATATTAATGAGTGGTTCATTGACATTTCTAATACTGAAAATTAAAGCTTTAAAGATCAATAGGAGGATGAAGATCATTTGATAATGATCTAGTATCAAAACTTAAATATGTGTTTATTGATAAGATCATTAGATTAGTGAGATATGAACCTTTAGATTGTCTAAAAGATCAGAACTTACCTACTTGTGAATATTGTATTCAAAGTAATATGTTATGGTACCCTTCTTTAGAAATACTGTAATATCCAAAGGTATTCAATACCTCATACATATTGATGTTTGCGGACCCTTCATACCATAATGAAAATTAATGATATGTGATATCAATTGATGGTCATTCATTGCATGGGATTTCTTCCTTATATATATTTGAAATGTTTAAAGATTTCACAATTCTGGTTGAGAATCAAAGTTGGAATGAAGATAAATATAATTCAATATGACCAAGGTAATGAGTACATGTTAGATGAATTCGAGGTATAACTTATAGAGAGAAACACTTTTCCTATCTCACTCCTCTAAGAACACCTCATCTTAGTTGAGTTTTAGGGAAATACAACAGGATCATATTGAACATGGTTAGATCAATGATGATACATATTGATGAATCCTTGAATCACCTCTAATTATGTGGAATTAATGTTTAATATTTCATTGTAGGCAGGAAATTCTGATCAATCAAAGAGACCACTAAGTTAATTTTTCAATTAAAGTGAGATATCAAATTTATTTTTTTACTTGGGTAAGTTCAAGGTCGAACTCAGGGAGGATAGTGTCTTCTAAGGTCAATTATTAGATGATCTAGATGCTAGGTTTTTGTAGAAGCATTTTTTTATGTTTTACGCAATTAATGATGAAAATGCTATTTTATCTAAATTTAGGGTCTAAAATGTAAATTTTAGTCAAATGATGTCCAAAATTCCTAAAACTTGACTAGAATGTTAAAATATGCAAAATTAAGCTACTATATGATGCAAAATGATTTCATAATGAATTAAATATTTATACTATGTGATTTTAAGTAATTTAATTTTAAAAAAACAAATCTAATTATTTCTCAAAAATGAAATTATCCTAGATAGGTCTATGTGAGAGGTATCTAGAACAAATTTTACTTCAATAAAATTTTGAGTGCACAATTAATTAAAAATCAATTACTTTTATCACAAAACTATTTATTTTGACCAATATATACACACAAATAAAATGATTTTTGAATACAAAATAAAACACACTTAATTATACCTACTATGAATTTTTGAGAATTTTTAGAACAATAGTTGAATTATCACAAATTTGAGAGCACACAGCGGTTAAAATATGCTACGTTTCACAAAATAAATATATTAAATCAACCATAGTTCACAAAAATACCAATAGACATCCATAAGTAGAGAATAAGTTGTTCTACAATTTGAAACTTTTGAAATTAAATATGATGCAAAATTATAATTCAAAATATGGTGCAAAGATAAGGGTATGAATGTAACATAGAAAATACATTGAATAATAAAAACAAACATGTTGACAGGATGAACAAGAAATTACCCAAAACCTCGAGGGGGTTCCTGCAATTTCTCTAAGGAGTTTCGTCTACCTCACATGGCTTCTGGAGGCGGGGGTGTAGGTGCAATTTGTTGGAATATGGAGGGTTGGCTTGCATTTTTCCAGCGCCTGCGCGTGCACTGCATGTGCTGTTGAGGTTGGGAGGGAGCCTCGACCCTACGACTGAGGTGTGGGAACCAGAGGCACCACGTAGCATTGGTAGGAAGCTTCAGCTGACCCAAAGCTCTAGCTTGGGCGACATCTAAGGCTTGTGTCTCTTGAGCCATTGTGTGGTAGTGGCGGATGGCTCGCCCGAGCCTCATGCGTGAACAGGAATGTGCCTCGAGGTGGTGGAGGGGTAGTGGAAGGGGGGCTCCTCTAATGCTAGAGATCTTCATCGTGGCGATGGTAAAGGCTGAAGGCCTGACGGAGTATGCAGGTAAAGGTGGAGCTCCACTAAAAGGAGAGGCGGAGAAAGGGCGAGTGTGGTCTGTACGAACCGTTGTGCAATTGTGGAGGAGAGATAGTGCAGTGTCAAGGGTTAAGGGCGACCGACAAGGTAACTGTGGAAGAGGAGGAGGCGTAGTGCGATTGGGGTAAGGAGGTGAAGTCATGACGGTGATAGCCGGAGTGAAGATGGATCAGAATCAAAGGGAAGAGACGAAGGAAAGGCATAGGAAAAATATGAGATGGAGGAATAGAGGAAGAAGGAGGAAAGGAGAGAAGAAAGAGAAAAATTACCTAGGTTGACGGTGCTCGTTTGGAGTTGAGTCGCATTCAGATGAGCGAGATCAGTTCTCGCCTCAACCGTGGACATGAACACGACGAAGCTCGGAAGTCGACCAATGCCTTTGCTACTACACTGAGAAGGATCTATGCGAACCTTGCTTAAGTTTGAATCATGAGCGGCTCGCCGTCATTGTTTATCAACTGTCTCTGCTATCACCGGAGCGCTCGAGAAGCTGAGGCCCTCCTCTTTATTGGTAGATGGGCGGCACGACTGGCGGCGTAGTCCCTTTTAAAGTAGTTGGTCGACGCAGGGGTAGCAGGCGACGGTTGTAGGACGATGCAGGGAGAGGAGAGATCGAGAAGGTGGTTCGGTACGACAAAGGCGGAGATGGAGGGGCTCTGTGGACCATAAGAGGTGCAACGATTGCGGGGCGACCACACGAAGTGGGCCGTTGTGGGAGGTGGAGTGGCGTGGGAGAAGGGGGAAGAGGAGGGCACCATGAGACACGTTGAGAAGAAGCCATGTGGCAGATAAAAATAAAAATATAATAATAATAATAATAATAAATAAATAAAATATAATGAAAAAAAATAAAAAAATGGAGTGATACATGGTGGCTCCAAGAGTTGCCACGTGTCACTCATAGAAAATTTAAAAATTAAATCAAAAGAAAAATAAAAAATAATTAGAAAACGAAACAAAATCAAAAAGTGGTCTACATAAAAATTGTTTTTCTCAATGAGATATACAACTTTCATGAAGGGACCAAAGTCAAAAGAGATCATCTGTACAAAAAATAATTTTAATGGTACTCTATAGACATAAATTATCGTATTTTTGTATTTTGCACTTTTTTATCATTTTTAAATGAGGTAAAAATAACAAATTAAATCATTAAAATATAAAACAAATATTTACGCATTACTCTATTTTTTGAATTTTTATAGGTTCGAAAATAAAGAAATAAAATAAAGGTATATGTATAGACTCTATATACAAACTTTTGTTGATTTATTTTCTTTGATTTTTACTTCAATTTTTATTTGGATTCTTTCATATTTTATTAAAATATAAATAAAAGAAATACTTGAAAAATAAATAAATGAAAGGATTATTTTTATACATAAAATAATAAGGTAAAAATAGTCAATCTGTACAATATAGAGTAAGGGCCCAAAACCCAAGTTTGACATGTGAATTTTGGTTCTTTTGAATTTGATCTTGTTTTATAGATAATGAATGTTATTAGGGATCCATAGAAAATGTATGGGAGAGATATTCGGACTTTAGCCTCAAAACTAGGGTTTGGGATTTATTGGGCAAATATAGAAGTTAGTATTTTTTGATGTTTTTCTTTTGTTAATGTCAGTAATATGTACACAAAAGAGTTGATTTTACTTTATTTGAGGAGTGAAAAAATAATTAAAACAAGATAAAATTGAGGTAATATAGGTAAGAATATAAAATATTTTTGGGCTTCTTATTTAATGCAATTATGAATGCTAAAATGCGAATACTATTTACACGCGCATGAATGATAATAATGCAAAATAGATTTATAAATGCAACTAATTACTCAAGAACAAAGCTCTATTTTTATCTTTTAGAGTGATGAATCATATTTTCATCACCCCCCTATAATTAAACCTTGCTCGTTCCCAAGCAACTACATGAAATGCAAAAGTGAAATGGTTTTAAGTTCCATACCAAGGTTATGAACAAAAGGTGAAAATGGAGCTCAACTTGAGCTTTAAATTAATAGCGTGGCAAAATTCCTTATGAGAATTAAGGTTTTATTAACAGCAACCTCGAAATTATACAAGTATTTGCCCAAACCCAACTCATAAGTCATCTTAGATCAACCCCTTCCCGAAGCATCCCACATGAATACTGAATAATTGTCTCTAGTGTAAAGGGTGTTAGCTCTTCCCATCCAAGATGCTGGACTACCATGCAATCTCCTCCTCCAGTAAGTCATCCTCGGGGAGTCATGTATTTCCTTCTAATTTTAGGAACATGCTAAATATAGAAGAAGGGGAAAAGAAGTAGAGAGTAACCAGTGTAGTCAGCTCTCCTATGAAGCTTAGCCAGTGTAGCCAAGTCTCTTATAGATCTTCAGGCTATCTGAAGCTTGAAATATTTTTTTTGGTATTAGCTTCTTTTTGATAGGATTTTGTGGTTGCTATGCATGGATCTTTTGTGCCCTGAGGATATAGAATCTTTTGATCTACCCATGTTTGGGGTCTTAGAAAAATTGTGCTAGCAATCTATCCCTCATCCAAAGCTTTTTTTCAACCCGATACTTCAGTCTTTAGATGTTCATGCTACCAAAGAAAGAAACACATGGTCTTCCAATACCTCATTTGAGTTGAGATAAGTGCGTAGTGTAGAGTACATAATATATCCTTATCCAAGAGTCTACTCAGAATAAGGTGACCAGGTTAGACACTAAGAATCAAGTCTAGACATTATCTTGTGAACTTGGAGAATTAAGTCTAAAACCCGAAGTTCTTAAAATCCTCTTTCTAAATGAAGTTTCTATGAAATTTAAGTAGATTAAGGTCAAATCAAGTCCATCCTCGATTTCTTTTCATGACTCGTTTTAGAACCCACTGACTTTCAACATTGCATATACATGATATCCAAATGAAATGTAGATGGTATGAAATGCTTATGAATGAAGTGCAAGATTAATTTTTTTATATATGCTAGAATGATATGCAAGAATGAATAAGAAACCCTTTGAAAAATGTTTTTTTTTGTGTTTCCCTCTTACCCCTCTTTTTTTATTTTACGTTATACCTCTTATTTTACAATAATTTTACAAAAGTATATTATTTAAAAAGTTAGAACTTGTACAAGTTTTACAAAGATAGTATATACAAGGATTTTACAAGATTATACAAGTTGTATATAATATATATTATACTAATTTACATGTATTTTACATATTTTACAAAAATATTTTTTTTATCATTTTTACCCATCCCAAAATAATTGAATATTATAAACATAAAATACGTGAAAATACGAGGTATGGGTAAAGTATATATGTAATATATACACATCCTTTTATACTTAGCGTGTGCTATGTCCTCAGAGCATAAGAAGCGAGGAAAAGACATAGATCATGGTAAGCGTAAAAGAGTGAAAAGAACGAAAGTGTAGAAGTTGACCACCCCCTATATTTAGGCTCCAATTAGCCTAAATGTAGAAGAAGTGCAAAAATAGGGCGGTCGAGGTCAAGAGAAGAAGACATGGTTGAATGAATATACATGCGGGCATCGGTCCCCCACACTTGGGCTCTGTTCAGCCTAAGTATAGAAAAGAAGTCTATGTGAGAACCGATAGGGTTGGGGGATGTACAAAGAGATGAAAGAGACAAGGAGGAGTGACTTGAGCCACTCTCCCCCTATACTTAGGATTTGGTCATCCTAAGTATAGTCACAAAATGGGAATGATATAGAACTAAGCGAGTTATACATATCATGGGAGAGGGGTCAAAAAGAAGGAAAACTATACAAGATGGCGTAAGAATAAACAAGGATCAAGAATTGCGATGGACCTTCTTGCATGAACAGAGAGGGAAGATGAAATGTGGACCTGTGTCGCTGTGGGATTTATCAACAAAAGAATAGTAGTAAGGAGGATGAAATGTCCATTGGCGATCGACACTTGGTTGCTTGCTCACATATGGTTGAATGACAACCTTGCCATACCCATTTATGATGATCACATCGCTTGAATCTAAAGAGGAATCCTTAGAGAAGACCATTGTAGTCGATCTTCTAGAATCTGAATTGTAGAGAAGATGATGTGAGTGTGCACCTTAAGGGGTTCGGGGGAATGCCTCGATGAATCAATGCTCTTCATCTTCTTACTAGAAGATCAACTGGAAGAATCATCTTCCTTTTCGGAGTGATTTTGTGAGATGTTTGTCATCTCTCTGGTTGGTGGCTGTGACAATGAAGGCACATGAGTCCGATCGCCAAAATGGTCAAGGAGATATGAGAAGATGGTGTCCAGCTCAGAGAGATCTTCTATTTGTGAGCCCTCTTAGAAGATGTCACAGTGGTGGTGATGCAAACAACGAGAATTGTGGATGTGTAGGGAGTCTTTGAACCAATGGTTGGCTCGACACTCAGTATTTCAGGTGTAATAAAAAAGTAAGGTTCATCTATCTCTCGATGGTTACGACTGTCCGCGGCTATGTTGGTCGCATTGGGTTGGAAGTGTCGTCGAAGGTCATGTGCTGCCAATATGTACCCAATGCGGGGAAATCGATTTCCCTAGTCTCGCAAATTATAGTCGCCTTATCCAAGGATAAGAATGACTTCTTGAGAATAATCAAAGACTGGGGGAACTCTCCGTGATGCTCAATTTCAATGACCGTAAAGTTCACTTTGAGTGGAGCACCTCAAAAAATAATGATGACTGAAATATTGATGGATAGGTCAGCTAGCTGCACGGTCTCTCTCGATTTCCTAACTGGTTCGAGTTTGAGGTTGTCAAACATGGATGCCATGAGGATGTTCACAGATGAGTCATCATTGATTCTAGCATGGATAAAGATGGTATCTTTGGTTTCACATTCAAACCTAGGCAACCTATTCACTCTGTGGCTCTTTGTTTGTCTCCCCATCACCAAGGAGGTAGCATAGACACTAAGTGTCTCTATGTTCTTGTTCTCTTACTGGCCGACATCTTGGGCATAAATTTACTCCATACGAATATTTTGAGGCCGAGAAAGTGTTCTATGGCACCTATTAAGGAAATATTAATAATCAATTCCTTATCTATGGCTTCCCTAAGGGCATGATCCGATTTTTTAAATCATTTTCATGTTCAATTTTTATGAGATTTTGCTTTTTTCAAGTTTTTTGATCTTTTTGGGATTTTCAATTTTTTGTTGTTTTTGGTAGGTGAACGAGTAAGAGAATGGTCAGAGTCTAAATTGGAAGGCAAGTGGTCAGAATAAGAGGGTGGTAGCATTGACTCCAATTGTACCTAGTGTGTGGGTTCCCTAGTTTCCGCTAGGTTTTCAACATCAAATCCTCTTATCTTGTTCTCCTTTTTCATACCCAAGCTAGCATCAATTGAGTTCAATATTTCTGTGGCATTTCTCAACTTGTTGCCCAATGATTTGTTTTTATCGACATGACTAGAAATGTCATCCTCCAAAGAGTTCTCATGGAAAATTGTGGGAGAATTCCGCTTAATTGGAGGATAGAACTGAGAACTTGGAGTCTCATACTCAACCTACCTAGACTCCGGTATGCAATGTTGGGTTGAGTATAGACCATCTAAATGACAGATATTGGTCGGAGCCTCATATAATGGATTCAATATACGAGGGGTTCGTAGATCTAGTTGATAAGTCCAATAACCTATATGTGTAGGCTCTCCGAATGTGTGGTATGAGGTATGGTCAATGTATGCTTGATCACTAAGGTCAATCAAGTCCGGGAATTCATAGGGTGCATGCCTCTCCATTTCGTTTGTTCTTTCAGTCATGTTATATCCTAAGGTCAAATCAGGATATGTATGTGTAATGTGTTGATCTATCCCAACATTCATATGAGGAGAGAGTGAGGTCTATTGGGATAATAACTCTGCCAGTCGTTCGTCTCAGAAGTGGCTTGCTCTTCGAATGGTTCTTTGATTCCACCAAGTAATCGAGAATAAGGTGAGTCATCCCAAGATGGAAGTGGATTCAGACTGTATAAACATGGAGTGGGTGAGAAATGCATATAAGAGGAGAAGTCAGTTGGATTTCTGACTTCAGACTCGAGGTGAAGTGGAGGGAAGAAAGATGGATAAGGGAGAACCATCTCAGAGAGAGGGTTCTACTGAGATGACTAAGAAGATGCTAGGAAGTCGGTCGGGGGTCCGACTTCATAGTTGGAATGTGGCTGAGATAAGAGGGGTGGCTGAGGATGAACCGTATCAAAGAGAGAGTTCATGGAAGAGTGAGATGGGGAAGATGGTTAGTACAGAAATCTATAAGCTGGCATCTTCGAGAAGGAATGAAAGTGGCTTGAGGTGAAAACGTACAGATGTATAGAAGGAAAACACACACAGACAGACTCAAAAATAAATGCAGGAGCAAACCCTAGTTTCACCAACTTAACACGGTGATGGTTGCAAGGGTCCGCCTATTTTTTTTCGATTTTAGTTCAGTGATAGAATAGTCTTTTTATACAAGAATACATGGTGAGTCGCCTGATGCCAAACATATGCTCCCGCTATATCCCAATCAAAGAGACGATATGCTCAGGCTACCATGTTCAATATCACACCCCTAAGGAAAGTAGTGAGAATATATACAACAAAACGTCTCTCTAAGGTCGACAGAAAGCGCTCGCAGCTCCCAAGCCCGTAAGAATTGGACTTGGAGACTTAGGGTGCAAGTCCAGGGATTTAGGCTCAAACCTTAGTATGTACGTCCTTACCCACTTTATCTAGAGGTGGATGACTATGTACAAATGATAGGGTTGCTCTCCCAAAAACAAAGATTAATTTTAATCATTTTTTTGGTCAAAATAGTATTAGCAGTCCTGATTTTGACTTAGATTATCACTGAATTAAATCCAACAAGCATGCCATGCCAAATGATCAGTCTCGATTTCCTTTTATCTTATATTGTAAAGCCAAGGGGAAGGGAGTCGAGAAATACTGATGCAAACGATAAAATCAATGACACATGCCCAATTTAGAAGACTTACAATGATCCTCACGCTCTAAATACATGATGCAATACAAAATCGAAAAAATTCTATGCTAAATGAATGCATGCAATGAAACTACAACTAGCAAGAACTTCTATTATTCGAGAAAACTGTGAATTTAAGTGGACTAAGTAGAACGTTCTAAGTGTGTATTATTAAATGTGAAAGTGTGATCCTAATTTACACGAGCACAAGCAAATTATATTTGACCTAAATAAAAGCTCTAAGAGCTGCGAGTGCAGGTCTAACCTACGAACCACTCAAGTCGAGCCCTACCCTCAACACAAGAGTGAAACAGGTCTCGAACACCAAAAAATAAATGTCAAAAGTCCGGGTACACATGCGAGATCCCAAATGACATCCGTTGGAAAAATGTTGTTTCCCAAATTAAGAATTACAAAATTCTTTTATAATACAGAAATAAAATCTTAAGGACTCTGTGCTCTATCACGACTCGACTCAATCTTAATTTTAATGTGTTTCCTTTAGTCGGCTTGTCCTTGAAAAAGCTGGCCTTCAATGCTGTTGAGCTGCTCGACCGCCTAAGTAGCTGCTCCGATGTGTTGGGTCCCTTGCACAAAAACAACATGATGGTCAGAGAGAGAGATACAAAATAAATAAATAAAGTAAGAAATAAAATCTTGAAAAATAAAAGGAGTAATAATTATAAGAAAATAGGGGTTCATACTACCCGGGGATGGAAAACCTAATGTCTAACTTCTCTAAAAATAAATCTAAGCCAAGCCTCCATGGCAATGGTGCCATCTGATGAACCCTTGAATCACCCTCACTAATTACACAGAACTAACGTTTAATGTTGATGTTGTAGGCTGGCAATTTATATTAATTAAAGAGACCACTTATTTTTTTTTAAATTAAAGCGAGCAGTCAGATTTATTTTTTAACTTGGGCAAGCTCAAGGTCGAGCTCCAGGAGGCCAATATCTCCTTAGATCATTAGATGATCTATATGGTAGGTTTTTAGAGAAGCATTTTGTTTATATTTTTTATGCAATTAATAATGACAATGCAATTTTGGCTAAGTTTAGGGACTAAAATATGCATTTTAGTTTAATGATATCCAAATATCCTAAAACATGGCCATAATGTTAAAATATGAAAAATTAAGTTACTATGATTTTTGCACTTTTTGGATACAAAATAAATTTATATTAAATTAAATATACATACCATGTTATTTTGAGTAATTTAATTTTAATAAATAGAAAATCTAATTATTTATCACAAATGAAATTATCCTAGATATATCCATCTGAGAGGTATCGAGAACAACTTTTATATCATTAAATACTGCGTATAATTAATTTAAAATCAATTACAAAGATCATAAACCATTTATTTTGACCTAGATGTACTTGCAAATGAAATTATTTTTGGATACAAAGTAAAACACACTTAATTCTACATACTATGAAGTTTTGAGAATTTTTGTTGCAATAATTGATTTATCACAAATTTCAAAGCATACAAGGGTTAAAATATGCTAATTTTCACCAAATTAATTATATTAAATCAACCAAAGTTCACAAAAATACCATTATGCATCCATAATATACAGAATAAGTTATTCTATAATGTGCAACTTTTGGAATTAAAATATGATGCAAAATGATAATTCAAAATATGGTGCAAAGATATGGGTATGAATGCAATGTAGAAAATAAAATGGATAATAAAAAAATTGCTAATAAGATGAAGGGAAATTACCCAAAACCTCGAGGAGGTTTCGAAAATTTCTCCAAGGAGGCTCGTGTACACACGTGGCTTCTGGAGGAATGGCGTAGGCATAATTGGTTGGAAGTTGGAAGGTTGACTTGTAATTTTCCGGTGCATGCATGTGCACTGTACATGCGGTTGAAGTTCGGAGGGAGCCTCGGGCACACAACTGAGGTGTGAGTACACCAGGCACCACATGGCATAGGCAGGAAGCTTCGACTGATACGAAGCTCTGGCTTGGGTTGCGTCTTATTTTTAGGGCTCTGAGCCGATGTATGGCGGTGGCGGGAGGCTTGTCTTGCTCAAGCCTCAAGCGTGGACGAGCATGTGCCCCGTGGTGGCAGAGTGGTAGTGGAAGGGGGGCTCCTATGCTACTGGTGATCTCCACGGTGGCAATGGCAAAGGATGGGTGCCTGGCAGAGCACGTAGGTGAAGGCGGAGCTCCGCTGAAAGTAAAGGAGGAGCAAGGGCGTGTGCTGTCAGTGCGAGTTGCTATTCGATCGTCGAGGAGCGACAATGCAGTGTCAAGGGTAAAGGGAGACCGACGGGGCGATTGTGGAAGAAGAGGAGGCACAACGTGATTGGTGTGAGGTGGTGGAGTCGTGGTAGTGATGGCCAGAGCGAAGATGGATCCAAGGCAAATGGAAGAGATGAAGGAGAGGCAGAGGAAAAATAGGAGAGGGAGGAATAGTGGAAGAAGAAGGAGGAAGGGAGAGAAGAAAGAGAAAGTAACTGAGTTGATGGTGCTTGTCTGGAGTTGAGTCACGTTCATGTGATGAGCTCAGTTCTTGCCTCATCCATGGATGTGAACATGGCAAAGCTCGAAAGCTGGCCGATGCTTTTGCTGTTACGTGAAGAAGGATCTTCACGAACTTCGCCTCAGGTTGAATCAGGAGCAGCTCGTCATCACCTTCTATCATGTGTCTTCGGTATCACCAGAGCAGTCAAGTAGTTGGGTCCCTCCTCTCTATTAGCGGATGGGCGGCGTGGTTAGCGACACAAGCCTTTTATGGGTGGTTGATCGACACAGGGGTAGCGGCGACGATTGTGGGAGGATAAAGGGAGATGGGAGATAGAGGGGCGAGAGGGAGGCGCGGGAGGTGGTTGGGTATGATAAAGGTGGAGATGGAGGGGCATTGTGGGATGCAAGAGGTGCAGTGATTTAGGGAAGACCCCACGAAGCGAGCTACCATGAGAGGCGGAGCAACATGGGAGAAGGGGGGAGAGGATGGCACTAGGTGGTACATTGAGAAATGACCAGTGGTGTATAAAAAAATAATAAAATAATAAAAAATAAAATAATAAATAATGAATAAAATAAAAATAAAAGGAAATAAAAATGGGGGTGACACGTAGCGACTCTAGGAGCAGCCACGTATAGCTCCTAGAAAATTCAAAAATTAAATCAAAAGAAAAAAGAAATAGAAAGTGAAGTCAAATAAAAAAGTGTCTACATTAAATTTGTTCGTTTCAAGGAGATCTACAATTTCGTGAATGGATCAATGCGAAAAGAGATCATTCGTACAAAAAATATTTTTGGTGGTACTCTATTGATATAAAATATTGTATTTTTAACTTTACGATTTTTTGGTCATTTTTCAATAAGATAAAAATCAAATAAAAATCATATAAAATATAAATATAAAATAAATATTTACGCACTAATCCATTTTTTATAATTTTAATAGTTCCTAAAATAAAAAAAACAAAACAAAGGGGACATATATAAAGGCTATATATACAAAATTAGGTTGATTTATTTTCTTTGATTTTTTGCTACAATTTTTATTTGGATTTTTTCCATGATTTATCAAAACATAAATCAAAGAAAATAAATTAATAATAAATGAATAACAAATGATTATTTTTGTACATAATAAGGTAAAAATAGTCAATCTATACAATATACAATGGGGGCCCAAAACTCATGTTTCAAATATGAACTCGAATTCTTTTGAATTTGATTTTGTTTTGTAGATAATTGAATGTATATTAATTTAAAAGTGAGTAGAGGTCTATAGGAGACCGCATGAGAGAGATATTCACTTTTACGACTTTTTTGTCTCAAAATCAAGGTTTGAGTTTTATTGGGCAAGTATAGAAAGTAATTTTGGATATTTTTCTTTTTTTAATGTTAGTAATATGTACAAAACAAAATTTATTTTATTTTATTTTGAGTTAGTGAAATAATAATTAAAAATAGAAGAAAATTGTGGTAATTTACATGTGAGAATATACAAGATTTTTGGGGCTTCTTATTTAATGTAATTATGAATGCCAAAATACGAATATTATTTACACATGCATGAATGATAATAATGTAAAATAGATGAATAAATGCAACTAATTACTTGGGAACAAAGCCCTATTTTCATTTTTTAGTGTGAGAAAACACACAGATTCATCACATATCACAACTAACACTTAGTTTCTAAGGATATGTAGTAAAGAATGCAACATATTTCCTAAAATAGATTCCATACAAGTATGCTTGAATCTTGCATTAAAGAGTGCTGCTTCATTGTGTATGTCGAAGATAATGTTTGATGACTACTTTATGACCATGAGAATCTTAAAGTCTTTATCTCTAAGGATACGATTCTTACAGGATGATTTATTTAAGAGTCAAGATAAGAATGAAGTAAACAAACTCATAAAATTCACATAGGATAATGAGGTTCCTAAACCCGAAACTAGGGAGATAATTGAAAATGAATGACTTATGCCTCTTTGAAAAAGTTTGATGGTGGTTAAACCACCTAAAAGTTATGGATACTATGAGTTAGGATAGTCCAACAATTATCCGTCTTCATATGGTGAAGCATTTGGGGATTGACATTGATAAATGGATGTTTGTAATAAATCCTGAAGTAAACTCCAAGATATTATTAACTATAGAAATAGAACTTGACTATAACATCTAGAAGATGGAAGACAAGACTGTATTCCTCAATTAATACCTCAATGAGGATATTCATATGAAGTATCCCCAAGACTTCATGATTAATGAATACAAAGTGTGCATGTAAGGAAATCCATCTATGGGCTTAAAAAAGATTCTTGAAGTTGGAATGTCGTATTTGATGCAATTATAAGGGTTATCATTTTAGAAAGAATCTTGATGAACCATATGATTTAGTGGGAGTGCCATTGTGTTCATCGTGCTAAATGTAGATGAGATTCTAATCATTTGGAATGATATAAGGATGATGATAAATGTTCTGTAATATGGTTGTCCCATCCCTTTGACATAAAAGATCTCAAGGATGCCTCTTGAATCTTAGTTTTTTGAATCTATTCAGAAGTACAAAAAAGAGGGAATAAGGAACTTCACATCAAGGGTATACCTGGATAAATCCTACATGGGAAATGCTAAGAAATACTTCTTTCCATAAGATATGATACTGACCTATCTAAAGGACTAACACCTCAAAATGTTAGGGAAGTGAATATTATAACTGCATGCCCTTGTGCATCAGCTATATCAAGCCTAGTGTCTGCCATTATATGAACAAAAGCCAGATATTTGCAATGTAGTAAGAGTAGTAAACTATTACTAATCCTACTATGAAGATAAAATACTTGAATGCAGTAATAAAGCATTTTTAAGGACTTAATACTATAGAGATAGTGATATCCAAGTATTCACATACCTTGAAAGACTTAAGGCTATGTCTTAGTATAACGAGATAGAGATCTCTATGCATAAAGATATTTGAAATGCCTTACTGCTTATGTTAACTTCTGAGTTGTGGTGCAAGACACTATGACTTCTTTAAGAAAACTAAGTATTGGTTGCATAAGATGCAACATTCACATTGGATGTGAGCACTGCTACTAAGAGATATGCAAGTCTATGAAAGGACTTGGCATGACCTCTTGGAATAGATTGACTAATCAACCAACTGAGCTGTATATCTACAAAGCTTATGATTGGTACACGAGCGTAGGTTTAAAGATTATCCCATTGGCTCTTTGGGACAGTGAGAGATGATTGGACATAAATGAAGGGAGTCGATTTAATAAAAATTGACTCGTGTGTCATAGAAGCGTGGAGATCGTATCATATGTGGTCTAGGTCGACTTGACGCACTAGTCGATGGGGCACCAGGAATTTAATATTTTTGATGAAACCACATGACATGGGAACCATTCCTATGTCGTTTCATCAAGACCACATGAGTATAGGCTTACTTCTTGAAGTGTGATTGTGATATCCATAGCTTCTAAACGAAGAGGCCTCATGAGTCAAGTTCGATCCGACTAGAGTGCACTTGTAGGTGCGTTGATGAGACACGTGCTTACCGCAACCCCAAGCAATGTTCCAAGTGAGGAACCTCCTGTTCATGTCTTATGAAATCCATGATCTTCTTTAAGAGCACGAAGCATCGAAGGAGATTAAGTTCCTCAAGTAATTTGTCTGATAGCATGACGACATCACGAGAATAATTGCATTCTCTACAGCCTAGATAGGGGATGACCTAGGGTTGGAGATTATGATAGTGACATGTGGTGTAGAGAATGAGGGAAAGAGAGAGAGAGAGAGAGGTTAATTATGCAACCATTGCATTTCATGTAGAGGGTTATGGTTAGCCTTTCTTTTGTAACAAATTGGATGTCCATGGACCCCAATCCATGTGCGTACATTATCAATGATGTCAATTTATTTGTACTTTCTCAATCAATGGTTGAGATTAATTTTTGCTTTCTCAAAGTCATAAAAATAATTTCTAAATTATCACTTTCAATTTAAATCAATAAGAATAATGTAGAATAGGAAGGAGAGTGCCTCCTTTTCTATTAAGTGGTGGACGATCACCATGGTGAGAGCCACCATGGCTGTCCACTCCAAATAAGGAGAGGAGAGGATCTCTTCATTTCAATTTTGCAAGATCTGAAATCTTCAACAATTCTTATACATTATTAATTAATTTAATAACATAATTATCCTCAAATAATTCCAAATTATTTGTGACAATTACAATTAGACCAATGACAACTAAGAAATATATCATTACATACAATATTCATTATAACTCATATTTACATTAAATTGTTAATACGAATATGATTCACATTAATATATTAATTATGGATCTTATTCACAATTAAATCTCTCTAAGATGTTGTGGGTCATAGTGATAAATCTGTGATTCATCACTCTAAAAGATGAAAATAGAGCTCTGTTCCCAAGTAATTAAGTTTCCTTTATTCATATATATCTCATTTTTATCATTCATGCATATGTAAATAAGATTCACATTTTAGGATGCATAATTGCAATAATAAAGAAACAAAATTCCTTGTACATGATCACCTATATATTACCATAATTTACATTATTTTCAATTATTTTTCAATAACTCAAAATCAAATAAAATCAACTTTATTACATACTTATTACTAACATTAATCAAGGAAAAACATCGAGAAATGTTATCTCTTATATTTGTCCGATAAAACCCAAATCCTAGTTTTGAGATAAAAAGTTATAAATGTGAACATCTCTCTCTTACAGTCTCCTATGGACTCCTACTCACTTTTTAATTACTGTACATTCAATTATTTACAAAATAAGACCAAATCAAAAGAATCAAAGTTCATATGTGAAACTTGAGTTTTGTGACCTTATTGTCTATTGTACATATTGACTATTTTGACCTTATTATTTTATATACAAAAATAACCTTTTGATTTATTTCTTTTTCATTTATTTATTTTATTTATATTTTAATAAATCATGTAAAAATGCAAATAAAATTTGAAGTAAAAATAGTTCTTTATTTATTCATTTATTAAAAAATAAAAAACTAGAGTAATATGTAAATATTTATTTTATATTTTATTTGATTTTCTTTTGTTTTTTATCTTTTCTAAAAATGACAAAAAATGTAAAATACAAAGATACAATATATGTAGAGTACCACAAAAAGGTACATTTTGTGTAGATGATTTCTTTTGATTTTTGCTCCTTCAAGGAAGTTGCATAAAATCTTGTTGAGATGAACAACTTTCATGAAGATCGCATTTTGATTTGACCTCAATTTGCATTTCTTTTTGATGTTTCTTCTTCTTATTTGTTTTTTTAATTTTTTGGAAGCGGCACATAGCCACTCTTAGAGCCACCACATGTAACCCCCTTTTCTTTAGGGATTTTATCACTTGTGCCCCTTTGAGATGTTGCAATATCAGTTATACCCCTATCTTTTTGGTAATATCACTTGTGCCCCCTCCAAAGTTTCGCCGTTAGCAATTGTGTCCCTCCGTAACATTGCCGTTATTGGGAATGGTCTAACCGTGGTTAACATGACTCAAGTGTGATATCCCCTTTAATTCCCAAGGTAAAATTGTAGGCAGGAGAAATTAAGGTACCCACGTGTCCTAACCCCGCGCAAGTGACGGGAGAAGAGGACTCAGAAGTACCGTTTCCCCCCAAAATCCGCATGCCATCGTCTCCCTCCCGGAGAAGCTCAACAATCTCCAACTTTTGTCCCCCGTTTTCTTCCGTATTAGGTTGAGGAGCTTCGCAAGCTGATCGAATCCTCGTAGGTGAGGATTTTCATATTGACGGCTGTAATCGAGTGGGGAGCTTCTCCATTGCCTTCTCTATGTTAGTTAGGGTTTGTGGATTTTCGTATTAATGATGTTAATCGAGTGGGGGGAGCTTATCCATTGCAATCTTACTAAATCTTATTAGGGTTTGGGGTTTACCCGTATTGATCAATTTTAGGGTTTTTCGATTCGATGGTTTTTGGGTTTTGATCATACTTTTTTGGGTTCGATTGAGAGCAATTCTTCTCGAATCAAGTTTTACGCATATAGAAGGTGCACCATATCTTTTGTTGATCTTGAATGTAGGATGGGTTGGTACAATGGAGAGAAAGGTGTGATGACGGTCCTTGTGAGACACAGCGGGCGGTTTAAGGACACCAAGGGATGCCTGGGTGAAAAATATGTGGACTTTGTGGTTGAGCTGATTGGAATCGACCCCGATTTCACTTGCTGGTTTGACCTGATCGACACTATGTCGAAGATTTTTCCTTGGGACAATTCTTCTGTCCTATCAATGCGATACAAATACCCAAAGTTGAGAGCAAGCCATTTCATTGATCTCTCCAATAAAGAAGACATCATGTGTACGTTCAATGGCCACGTAGATGGAAGTGATGTGGAACTCATTGTTGGGTTCATCGACATCGGTGCTCACTCGTCTTTTGAAGCTGAGGAGGTGGAGAAAGCGACGAAGAGCAAATTAGACTTCCAAGGACAGGGACAATCATCCAATGCAACATCAGAATAGGTGGGGATGTCTGATCTCCCCAATGACTTCTTCGATGCTCTCTGGGGAGGAGGTTATATGGATGGGACAGGGGGTGATATGTGGGGAGAAGGGGGTGATATTGGGGGGGTGGGGGAGGGGGTGTTGTTGATGAAGGTGATTTGGCACATGAAGAAGTGTGCAAAGCACTGGGTTAAATACTATAGAAGATTTGGGACATGAAGAAGTTGATGGTGGAACACATGTCAATGCAGAAACACCAAAGACACCTAGAATGCTTCGCAAAGCAATGATTACAAGGACGCCAAGGTCTGGAAGACAGAAGGCCCAAAGAGAAGAAACAACAAAGAAAGATGTTGCACAATCTGGTATTGAGAAGTCATCACAATCTGGTATTGGGAAGACACCAAGGTCTGGAAGACAACATGACGCTCAAGCTGCTGCACAAGAAAGAAGAAAATCCACTAGAGCAGGTTCAAAAAAGAGAAGGCGCTCCTTGGAAGAGGACTTTGATGCAGACCTTGGAATTGAAGATGTATTCAGTGTTGACGACAATTCAGATGACGAATGGATCGCCAATTCAACTGAAGATACATCTGAAAGTACTGATGCAAGTTTTGTTAGTGATGATGCCTTCGACTTAGAGATCGAAGATATACAGGACTATGAGGGTCCAAATTTCGAAGTTGAGAACCAGGACTTCAAAGTGGGTAGTGATTTCGAAGATCATGCGACCTTTCGCTTCCAGCTTGCTGCGTACTCCCTAAAGAACGAGTTCAAAGTAAAGTTTGTCAAGTCTGATCCAACAAGAATCACAACAAGATGTGCCGGTGTTGGGAGCGTGTAGCACATCCATGCTTCTAGGCTTGCAGGAGGAGCCACATTCCGCATCAAGACCTTGTAGGGAATTCATACTTGCAATAGTACAAATAGAGTTGATAAGGGGATGGCGAAGCAAAGATGGATTGCCAAATTTTGTGAGAAGTGATTGAGGGAAAAAACCACGTTGTCAGTGAAGGATATTTCAGGTAGATTATGGGAGGAATTCAATGTGAGAATTCCCTATCTTAGAGTTTACAGGGGAAGGAACATTGCACTAGATTCGATCTTTGGGAAGGTTGAGCTTACCTACCCTAAGGTGCTGAGTTTGGTATACGAACTATAATCGAAGAACCCAGGATCTGTGATTGATTATGTCACAGAGAAGGATGATGCATTTCTACGAATCTTCATTTGCTTCAAGGCTTCCATAAGTGGGTTTAAAAATGGTTGTAGGCCATTCTTAGGCTTTGATGGATGTCATTTGAAAGGGAAATACCTTGGTACCTTGTTGGCAACCACAACCCTTGATGGAACGAATGGAATTTTTCCCGTTGCTTTCTGCGTATGCGAGGATGAGTCCATCGATTCATGGACATATTTCATGGAGAAGTTGCATGTAGTGCTCGGGTTTGAATGTGGCAGAGGGTTGCCAATCATTTCTGATGCACAAAAGGGCCTCGAAGGGGCAATGATGAAAATTTTTCCAAAAGCAGAGGATAGGGCATGCATGAGGCATGTCTACAAGAACTTCAAAAAGGATTTTCCAGGAGAAGTTTTGGAGAGACTTGTTTGGTCGATTGCACACACATATCAAAGGAGGCATTATATACATAACATGAATGCGATTAAAAAATTATCAAAAAATGCATTTGATTATTTAGCAAGTCTCTCTCAGACATGGAGCCGACACCAGTTCCATGAAGCTGCGCAATGTGCTTATGTAACGAACAACTTGAGTGAAAGCTTTAATGCTTGGATATCCAAGGTAAGACATCTTCCCCTTTGTGAGCTCGTGGATTGGATTCGTCAGAAAATTATGACAATGATGGACGTGCGAAGATGTAGAGCAACACAACTAACGGGTGATTTGGTTCCTCTAGCATCAGAATACGTAATGGGGATCTCAAGAGATTTACAGGGCTTCATTGTTAGACGATCTAGTGACCGAGATGCATAAGTGGAGATGCCTTATGGACGGTATGTAGTTGACATAGAGGCAAAAAGTGTACTTGCAATCGATGGTAGATTTTTGGCCTCCCTTGTAGGCATGCAACTGCTGTTCTCAGCAACATTCGAGGGGTAAGGTGGGAGGATTACATCTCCAATCATTATACCTTGGAAACATACATGAAGTGCTATGAGTGTGGCATAGCACCATTACCGGACAAGGAATTTTGGACTACAGTTAAGCTTCCATATGTTGTGGGTGCACCCCGTACAAAATGGCCTCCAGGAAGACCAAAAACGAACAGAATTCGATCGAAGGATGAGATGGTTAAGAAACCTATTGTTCGTCATATATGTGCCCATTGTGGAGCCTATGGTCATCACAAGAACACATGCAAGGAGACAATTAATCAGCCATCAACTGTGCTGCCGTCCCAGAGGCAACAAGATTCACAAACCTCCAATGATGCAATTACCATGGCTAGTAGAAGGTTAGCATTCAGACATGTCTTTTTCCTATATAAACTGGCATTACTATCAAATTCCAACACTTGTAACATCCTTTACTTGGTTTTACATGTGACTTTGTAGTGGAACTACATCAAGAAAGCAGCCGGTGGCTCGACCAAAAAAAGTCACCAAGTAGATTGCATGCCAAGGCATCGTCGCCATCCTAAAAAGGCAAGCCAATCACTTGATCCCGCATCAGATTGTCCATATTGCACCCTCGATTAAGGTATTCATGACATCTAAATGCCAATTTCATCTTATTTGATTGCTAATTCTGTGAATGACTTCCCCTGATTTTTTTGTGAATCACCTCAAGGAGCCGTGGAAGTCTTGGAGTTTTTTGGTGTGAATGACTTCAAGAGCAGATTGCTGCATAATCTATAGATGCATGCACATAGCCTTCTAAGGTGGTGACTCTTTGGATCTATTTTTTGGTAGAACCTACCACAAGGCTTTCAAGGTCCTTGCAGTCGATTCTATTTTTTAAGAGCTTTAAACATTTGATACAGTGATACAGTGAAATGTTTGATGTCTGTAGTATTTCGTAAGTGAGTTGCATATCTGTTTGTAATTAAGAAGTACTTTAGAGGTATTTTTTGGGTAACGTCTGATTTTAGAATTGTATGGTTATGCATCCAAATGACTGTTTGTAATATTATGACTTTGGGGCTATGTTTTGGTATCTTCTAGTATTTGGTATGTAACAAACACAATACAAGGGAAGTCTTTGCAGCAGAACACATACACATACATATCCATTAGAGGTATGCAACCAAACTCAGATATCTTTATTCATATAAACATATGTAGCTGCAACAACCATTAAAAATATCATTATCAGCTTCATTATAAAAATCTTCTCCCTTAAATGCTTCTCTAAGGCCACAATTTTACTAGATATAACGCTAACATCCGATCTGTTCTTGGTGACTGATCCATATGTACAGGTTTCAGCCACTGAAAAAAGTTGCAGATCTTATGATGGCATGTGTAGAACTTCAATCCTCTACTTCAAGGTTTTCATGATGTTTTTACCACTGCTGGATTGTGACAAAGATACCTTATTTGGGCTCCAGAATCACCACGATATGATGTCGAACTTCGTGAAGTGGACGCCATCGAATTGCAACGCATAAGTTACCTGTTGCAGATAGCTTCAAGTGTATACATAATAATGAAATATTAAAAACTATGTAAAGAAATACCTGAAAGTATTCATGTAAACTTTCTTCTCGGTTTACTTAATGAAAGAAAGCTTTCTCATTTCTCCCTTGTTGATTCCTTCTATGTGAGGAACTGCCAAGGCTTTTGGTGCTGTTAAATAGATCCATGTCTTCCAACGGTCAAGAGCTTTGATTTCATATTTATTTAATACCCACCAACTGCCCAACAAACCCTATTAATATACTATATACAACGTCCTACTGCATTGTTGCTGTCAGTGGCTAAATGTCACATCTCACTGTCATAAACGTCCGTTTGGGAGAGATGCAAACGACAACTAACCTCAGGGGCACAATTGATATTTCTCTAAGTTTAGAGGGGCACAAGTGATATTACCAAAAAGATAGTGGTATAACTGATATTACAACAACTCAGAGGGACACAAGTGATAGAAACCCTTTTCTTTATTTGTTTATTTGTTTATTGGGTTTTTATCACTTGTACCCTCTGAGATGTTGCAATATCAGTTATACCTCTATCTTTTTGGTAATATCACTTGTGCCCCTCTAAACTTAGAGAAATATCAATTGAGCCCCTGAGGTTAGTTGCCATTTGCATCTCTCCCAAACAGACGTTTATGACAATGAGATGTGATATTTGGCCACTGACAGCAACAATGCAGTAGGCCGTTGTATATAGTATATTAATAGAGTTTGTTGGGCAGTTGGTGGGTATTAAATAAATATGAAATCAAATCTCTTGACCATTGGAAGACATGTATCTATTTAACAACACCAAGAGCCTTGTTCCTCACATAGAAGGAATCAGGAAGGGAGAAATGAGAAATCTTTCTTTCATTAAGTAAACCGAGAAGAAAGTTTACATGAATACTTTCAGATATTTCTTTACATAGTTTTTAATATTTCATGATTCTGTATATACTTGAAGCTGCCTGCAACAGGTAACTTGTGCGTTGCAATTCGATGGCATCCGCTTCGCGAAGTTCGACATCATATCGTGGTGATTATGGAGCCCAAATAAGGTGTCTTTACGATAATCCAACAGTGGTAAAAACATCAGGAAAACCTTGGAGTAGAGGATTGAAGTTCTACACATGTCACCATAAGATCTGCAATTTTTTTCAGTGGGTGGAACCTGCACATATGGATCAGTCACCAAGCACAGATCAGATGTTAGCATTAATATCTAGTAAAATTGTGGTAGTAGAGAAGCATTTAAGGGAGATAATTTTTATAATGAAGCTGATACTGATATTTTTGATGGTTGTTGCAGCTACATATGTTTATATGAATATAGATATCTGAATTTGGTTGCATACCTCTAATGGCCGTGTATGTGTTCTGCTGTAAAGACTTCCCTTGTGTTGTGTTTATTACATACCAAATAGTAGAAGATACCAAAATATAGCCCCAAAGTCATAATATTACAAACACTAATTTGGATGCATAACCTTACAATTCCGAAACCATACGTTACCCAAAAAATACCTCCAAAGTACTTCTTAATTACAAACCAGATATGCAACTCAGTTACGAAATACTATAGACATCAAACATTTCACTGTTTCACTGTATCAAATGTTTAAAGCTCTCAAAAAATGGAATCGACTACAAGGACCTTGAAAGCCTTGTGGTAGGCTCTAACCAAAAAATAGATCCAAAGAGTCACCACCCTAGAAGGCTCTTGCACGCATCTATAGATTTCACAGCAATCTTCCCTTGAAGTCATTCACACCAAAAAAACTCCAAGACTTCCACGGCTCCTGGAATTAATTCACAAAAAAATCAGGGGAAGCCATTCACAGAATAAGCAATCAAAAAAGATGAAATTGGCATTTAGATATCATGAATACCTTAATCGAGGGTGCAATATGGACCATCTGATGCGGGATCAAGCGATTGGCTTGCCTTTCCAGGACGGCCACGACACCTTGGCATGCAATCTACTTGGCGACATTTCTTTGGTCGAGCCACCGGCTGCTTTCTTGATGCAGTTCCACTACAAAGTCACATGTAAAATCAAGTAAAGGATGTTACAAGTGTTGGAATTTGATAGTAATGCCAGTTTATATCGGAAAAAGACATGTCCGAATGCTAACCTTCTACTTGCCATGGCAATTGCATCATTGGAGATTTGTGTATCTTGTTGCCTCTGGGATGGCTGCATTGTTGGTGGCTGATTAATTGTCTCCTTGGAGGTGTTGTTGTGATGACCATAGGCTCCACAATGGGTACATATATGACGAACTCTAGGTTTCTTAACCACCTCATCCTTCGATCGAATTCTGTTCTTTTTTGGTCTCCCTGGAGACCGTTTGATACGGGGTGCACCCAAAACATATGGAAGCTTAACTGTAGCCCAAAATTCCTTGTCCAGTAATTGTGCTATGCCACACTCATAGCACTTCCTCTATGTTTCCAAGGTATAATGATGGGAGATGTAATCCTCTCACCTTACCTCTCGAATGCTGCTGAGAACAGCAGCTGCATGCCTACAAGGGAGGCCACAAATCTGCCATCGATTGCATGTACACTTTTGTGCCTCTATGTCAACGACATACCGCCCATAAGGCGTCTCCGCTTCTACATCTCGGTCATTGAATCGTGTAACAATGGAGCCCTGCAAATCTCTTGAGATCCCCATTACGTATTCTGATGCTAGAGGGACCAAATCACCCGTTAGTTGTGCTGCTCTACATCTTTGCATGCCCATCATTGTCATAATTTTCTGACGAATCCAATCCGCAAGCTTACAAAGGGGAAGATGTCTTGCCTTGGAGATCCAATCATTAAAGATTTCACTCAAGTTGTTTGTTACATAAGCACATTACGCGACTTCATGGAACTGGTGTCGTCTCCATGTCTGAGAGCGACTCGCTAAATAATCAAATGCATTTTTGATAATTTTTGAATCTCATTCATGTTATGTAGATAATGCCTCCTTTCATATGCACGTGCAACCGACCAAACAAGTCTCTCCAAATCTTCTCCTCGAAAATCCTTTTTGAAGTTCTTGTAGAATGCCTCATGCATGCCCTATGCTCTTCTTCCGAAAAATTTTCATCATTACCCCTTCGAGGCGCTTTTGTGCATCAGAAATGATTGCCAACCCTCTGCCACATTCAAACCCGAGCGGTACATGCAACTTATCCATGAAATATGTCCATGAATCAATGGACTCATCCTCACACATGCATAAAGCAACGGGAAAAAGTCCATTCGTTCCATCAAGGGTCGTGGCTGCCAACAAGGTCCCAAGGTATTTCCCTTTCAAATAACATCCATTAAAGCGAGGAAAGGCCTACAACCATTTTTAAACCCTCTTATTGGAGCCTTGAAGCAAATGAAGATTCGTAGAAATTCATCATCCTTCTCTGTGACATAATCAATCACAGATCCTGGATTCCTCGATTTTAGTTCATATACCAAACTCGGCACCTTAGGGTAGGTAAGCTCAACCTTCCCAAAGATCGAGTCTAGTGCAATGTTCCTTCCCCTGTAAACTCTAAGATAGGGAATTCTCACACTGAGTTCCTCCCATAATCTACCTGAAATATCCTTCACTGACAATGTGAGATTTTCCCTCAACCACTTCTCACAAAATTTGGCAATCCATCTTTGCTTCTCCATCCCCGTATCAACTCTGTTTACACTGTTGCAAGTGTGAATTCCCGACAAGGTCTTGATGTGGAATATGGCTCCTCCTGCAAGCCTAGAAGCATGGATGCGCCACACACACCCATCACTACCACATCTTGCTGTGATTCTTGTAGGATCAGACTTGACAAACTTCACTTTGAATTCGTTCTTTAGGCAGTACGCAGCAAGATGGAAGTGAAAGGCCGCATGATCTTCGAAATCACTACCCACTTTGAAGTCTTGGTTCTCAACTTCGAAATTTGGACCCTCATAGTCCTGTATGTCTTCAATCTCTAAGTCAAAGGCATCATCATTAGCAAAACTCGCATCAGTACTTTCATATGTATCTTCGGTTGAATTGACGATCCATTCGTCATCTGAATCATTGCCAACACTGAATACATCTTCAATTCCAGGTTCTGCATCAAACTCCTCTTCCAAGGAGCGCCTTCTCTTTTTTGAACCTGCTCTAGTGGATTTTCTTCTTTCTTGTGCAACAATTTGAGGGGTCTGCTATCTTCCAAACCTTGGTGTCTTCCCAATACCAGATTGTTCTGACTTCCCAATACCAGATTGTGCAACATCTTTCTTTACTGTTTCTTGTCTTTGGGCCTTCTGTTTTCCAGACCTTGGCATCCTTGTAATAATTGCTTTGCGAAGCATTCTAGGTGTCTTTGGTGTTTCTGCATCGACATGTGTTCCACCATCAACTTCTTCATGTCCCAAATCTTCCATAGTATTCACCCCAGTGCTTTGCGCACACACTTCTTCACGTGCCAAATCACCTTCATCAACAACACCCCCTCCCCCCCAATATCACCCCCTTCTCCCCCCATATCACCCCTGCCCCATCCATATAACCTCCTCCCCAGAGAGCATCGAAGAAGTCATCGGAGAGATCAGACATGCCCACCTGTTTTGATGCTATATGGATGATTGTCCATGTCCTTGGAAGTCTAATTTGCTCTTCGTCGCTTTCTCCTACTCCTCGGCTTCAAAAGATGAGAGAGCACCAATGTCGATGAACCCAACAATAAGTTCCACATCACTTCCATCCATGTGGCCATTGAACATACGCATCATGTCTGCTCCATTTGAGAGATCAATGAAACGACTTGCTCTCGACTTTGTGTCTTTGTATCGCATTGATAGGACAAAAGAACTGTCCCAAGAAACAATCTTCGACATAGTGTCGATCAGGTCAAACCAGCAAGTGAAATCGGGGTCTATTTCAATCACCTCCTCCACAAAGTCCACATATTTTTCACCCCGACATCCCTTGGTGTCCTTAAACTGCTCGCTGTGTCTCACACGGTCCGTCAGCACACCTTACTCTCCATTGTACCAACCCATCCTACATTCAAGATCAACAAAAGATATGGTGCACCTTCTATATGCGTAAAACTTGATTTCGAGAAGAATTGCTCCCAATCGAACCCAAAAAAGTATGATTAAAACCCAAAAACCATCGAATCGAAAAACTCTAAAATCGATCAATATGGGTAAACCCCAAACCCTAATAAGATTTAGTAAATTGCAATTGAGAAGCTCCTCCACTCGATTAACATCATCAATACGAAAATCCACAAACCCTAATTAACCTAGCGAAGGCAATGGAGAAGCTCCCCACTCGATTACAACCGTCAATATGAAAATCCCCACCCACGAGGATTCGATCAGCTTACGAAGCTCTACAGCCTGATGCGGAAGAAAACGAGGGACAAAAGTTGGATATTGTTGAGCTTCTCTGGGAGGGAGATGATGGCATGCAGATTTTGGGGGGAAACAATACTTCTGAGTCCTCTTCTCCCGACACTTGCGTGGGGTTAGGACACCCGGGTACCTTAATTTCTCCCGCCCACAATTTTGCCTCGAGAATCAAAGGGGTTATCGCACTTGAGTCATGTCTAACCACGGTTAGACCATTCCCATTAACGACGGTGTTACGGAGGGGCACAATTGCTAATGGCAAAATTTGGAGGGGCACAAATGATATTACCAAAACGATAGTGGTATAATTGATATTGCAACATCTCAGAGGGGCACGAGTGATAAAAACCCTTGTTTATTTATATTATTTTAGCTATCAAGTAGTCACTCCTCAGCGTGCCACGTGGCCCCCTTCTTCCCCTTCCCTGCCTTGTGCGACGACAACCGTCATGCACATGCCTTCTTTGTGCCTCTCTCCGCACCGCCGCTTTCTGCAAAAATCACCTCTCCACCTCCAACGACCTCACCCCTCAATCTTCCCTCGATGACTGAGAAACCACCTCTCCGCCTTTCCCTATCCATCGGTCGACACTTTCGCACCATGCCCAACCACCCATAAAAGGCCATTACCACCCCGCTGCGTTAACTTATCTGCCAAATCACGAGAGAAGAGATCCATCTTCAGGGAAGTTGAGGTGACAACGAGACATTCGTATGTAGCAACAACGACGAGCCACTCTAGTGAAGGTGGTATCCAAGGTGCACAACACCTTGTTGTTTTTCTTCATTGAGGAATAACTCAGCCTCTTGATGACCTTTGCCACGCCGATTGAGGCCAAGATCGGGTTGAGATTCGCTGATCTCAAACCACCCCAGGCGATTCCATCCTCCTCTAGGTAGATTCCTTCTCCTTCTTCTCCTTCTTCCCTCTCCTTCTTTCTTCCTCGTCTTCCTTCTTGTTTCCCTTTCAAATCTTCCCTTCTTCTTCTTCTTCTCTTCCTCCTTTGCCTTCGACAACCGCTATTTTGGGCTCTATGTCGCACCACCTCACTCCTACACTCTCTCAACAATGCCTGCATGTGCTCCATCCCTTCAGCTTCCTTCACGACTACCTGAATCTTCTCCACTACACCTAGCACCGCATCAAACCCCACCAGAACCCTAACTTTGCCGCGGGATGCGCATCACTCTCCATCCTTCAAGCAACAACACCACCCTTGCCACCGAGCTTCTCTGATTTGCCTCACCAGACCTTCACCACCACGGTTGAACTCCTCCTTTATTGTTGAGAATATGTCGCCTAGGACCTTGCACAAGGGTTGCCTCCACCTTCTCTCTTGCTGAGCGCTACCACCTTCATCGCCGAGCGTGTGTTGCCTGGGACCTCGCATAAGGGTTTCCTCCACCTTCTCCCTTGTCAAGTGCTACTACCATAGTGAGGAGCCACCGATGGCCTCTAGCTTCGAGCTCCACGCCTCTCATCGTCTGCCAGCTAAGCTTCTTAAGGCATGTGCTTTGCACGTGGGCGCAAGGGCAACTTTCAGCCAACCCTTACAGTTCCATGAAATAATGCAAAGTTCCCAGATCCTGAAGCTCACGTGCAGGGCACACATTCCCTGGAAAAATTATAAATCGAAGCTTGCAGCCTGTGGTAATTAAACAAGAGCTCCCTGCTCCTTTTATTTATTTTGCATATTATTTATTTTGTTTACAATTAGAACCTCCTGTTTGAGTCTTAATTTGAATAATCATGTCTCATCATATCTTTATTCTAAAATTACACTTTGTAGAACCATTAATTCTCTACCTTGTAAATGATTGATTTGATTTTTGTGAGCATTCCTTGATTTATTAATATTTGTGGAAACAATTGCCATGTTTTGCCATATATACTTTGGAAATTCACAATAAATCATTAATTGCTCTAAAAATACCTGAAAATTCACATTTTATAGAATTAAATATGCTCTGTATTGTACCAAAAATTGTCCACTTTGTATATATGTCGAGGGTAAGAATTATTTTGTGATATGCGTAAATGATTTTTAGATGATTCATAGTGTAATATTTTAAGGATTTAAAAAATTTTCTGGATTTGTCATTATCAGAGCTATTTGTGATAATTTTAGTTCGGGAAATTATTGAGTTTTGGTATTTATTACAATTAATTATTCAAAGTCCAACAATATGCATATTTAATTCATTATACATTCATCGTACATCCAAAACAAATCCAAAAATCATAGTAACTTAATTTCATCATTATAACATTTTGGTCAATTTTAGGGTTTTAGACTTCATTTTACTGAAATTTCTATTTTAATCCCTAAACTTAGCCAAAATTACATTTTCATCATTAATTGTATAAAAAATTACGTTGAAAACATAATTCCTAATCAATCTAAAAATTGACTGAAGGAGATAGATACCTTCCTAAGTTTGACCTTGGGCTTGCTAAAGTAAAAATAAATTTGACCCCTCACATTTAGTGGGAATAATAATTTAAGTGATCTTTTTGATTTATCTGTGATTACCTATTTGCAATGAACACATCGCATTAATTTCACCTAATTAGCGAATGGCAATATTATGGTTCATCAAATGGTGTTGTTATCGGGGAGACATGACTTAGATTGACTTTTAGACATTTTAGAAATTAGGTTCTCCATCCCACAGGTAGTCTGATCCTCAGGTTTTCTTCTAATTATCGCTTCATTTATTTTTCTTGCATTTTTTATTTAGTCATTTCTTTATTTTTTAAGTAATATCTCTAACCACCATCTTATTTTTTTTACAAGGGAACCAACGCGACCCGAGCACCTGCTTAGGTAGCTGAGCAACTCATAAGCATTAGAGGCTTGCTTTTCGGGAAATAAACCAGCTGAACAAACACATTAAAATAAACCAACTCATAAGCATTAGAGGCTTGCTTTTCGGGAAATTTAAGATCGAGTTGGGTCATGAGAGAGTGTAGAGTTCTTAGAATTTATTTCTTCATTTTATTCATTTTTAAATTAATTTGTAATTAATTATCTATTTCCTACAATATCTATTTCGGATTTCGCATGTGTAACCTGAACTTTGGACATTCTTCTGCTATCTGTGGTATGTTGGGACCTGTTTCACTCTCGTGTTGAGAGTGGGGTTCGACTTGAGTGGTTCATGGGGTAGATCTTCACTCGTAGCTCTTAGAGCATTTTCATTAGAATATTATATTACTTGTGCTCGTACTCTATTAGGACCACACTTCACATTAATATGACACACCTTAGATCATTCAATTTAGTCAAATTCAAATCCAATTCTTCTCGACTAATAGAGCTTTCTAATAGGAGCAGTTTTTATTGGCACGCATCTCATTTAGAATAAACTTTCAATTAATAGTTTTCATCCCACATGAAGAAAGAGGGGAAGCACTATAAGTCTCCTTAATTGAGCATGCCATCAATGTTTTCACATGCATTAGCTTTTCTCAATTCCTCCCCCTGTTTCTCACTTAAATGAAAAAGGAATTATGAGTGGACGGTAGGCGTGATTATTTTGTCTCATTAAAGATTTCAGTGACAACCATTTTAAATTTGGAACTACTAAACAAGGTCGATTTAAACAAAAGCAATAAAATCAAGAATTGTATTTCGGAAGAGTAACCCTTTGGATACATGTACTTACCCCCATATAGAGTGGGTAAGGACACAACCACTAAGGTTAGAGCTCAAATCTCTGGACTTTCCCCACAAAGTCTCCATTTCTAACTCTTGTGGATTTGGGAGTTGCATGGGCTTTTCTTCGACCTTAGTATACATTTCAATTGTGTAATCTTATGTGTCTCCTTTGGGGTATGATATTGAACCCGAGAGACTGGGTAGATCACCTCATTGATTGGGAGCATACAGAGTACCACTAGGCGTAAGGCAACTCACCTTGTGTGCGTGCGTAATGAGATTTTTATATCACTTAACCAAAACCAAAAAGATAAAGGTCGGACCTTTGCGACCATCACAGTGTTAATGTTTGTCAGTGTGTGTTCTCCATATGTGCAATTATACATTTTCACCCAGTCCACTTTCATTTCTTTCCAAAGATGTTGGCTTATTGGTATCCATACTCGAACTCTACAGGTCATTTCTCCTCAACTGAACCATTTTCACTATATCTCTCTTCCATGTACCCTCCACCCCATTCTAGCTACGAAGTCCGATCTCCGACCGACTTTCGTCCTAATAGAACCATCTCTTTGAGATGGTTCTTCCTTAATCCTCTTTCTTCTCCCCACCCCACTAAAAATATGAAGTCAAAGCTTCGACTGACTTCTCCACTTCTTCACACTTCTCACCTACCCCATATTCTTTCACCCTTGATCCATTTCCATCATAGGCTAAGTCACCATGTTCTCGAGAGCTTGCTAGAATCAAAGAACCATTCGAAGAGCAAGCCACTGCTGAGACGAATGAATGACAGAGTTATTTTCCCCAACATACCTCATTCTCTCCTCATATGAATGTTGGGGCATGCCAACAATGGGACACCCACGGATCCAGGTTACCCATTTACACATCACTCACAATATCATGTTTGCTATTGATCGCATTAGGTTACTAAAATTTAGGGAAATTTTTTCAAGATTCGAAATAACATTCACAATTAACTAACAAGCCACAGAACAACAACACATGATCAAATTTTCATATAAATTTACATGTAACAAAAGATGATGCATTATGTACATGTATCCCAAAATAAATAGAAGAGAAAGAAAAACATTAATATTATCCTGAATAAAAACTATAACATGTGTACTCGTCGAGAGGAACTGCGGAAGCTCAAGTTCAACTGTCAGGCTACTACAATGCATGTACTTTTTCTGCAATCCATGTTCTAGAGAGAAAAGAATATCAACAAAAGTTGATCACAATATAATTAGTTAAATATAAGAGGTAATTTAGTATATAAAGCAAGTAGATAGAGTTTGATAATTAAAATTAATGAACTACTTGCATGGAAATTGGTTTTCAAGTTGTTCTGTATATGCATCCCAAGTTTGCCCTTCATACCTTTTCCCGTAATTACTATTTTCCCATATTGACTATATGATTCATATGCAATTTTTCATCTTTTCATTTCTTGTCAATCATATTGATGATTCTTGGTGATGTAGATGATGAGGCTCATGTTTTGATCTTTGTCTTTGTCAAATCATCATGCTTAATGGATAATATTTGATCTTGATCTGAGTGTGATCTCACACTATAACTTTAAAGTGTGAATAATACCTTAGGATTGGATGGGCTCTGTAGGCATGCAGTGGACTGTAAAGCATTCTAATAAAGTTCCTAACACATCCACTAGATCCATATAACAATCGTAGTTTCCAATATATAGCAGTATAAGAATTCCACTCTTCCCCATCCTATTTCAAGTCTCAAAGGCTCATTGATTCTTTGATTTATTAAATGCTTATTATGATTGAAGTGATCCAAATATCTTTCCAATGTTTATGAGTCATTTTGATGGATCTTAGTAGGATAGATGATGTGTCTCGTGTTCTGATTATTTTCTTATTAAATTTATCATGCTTAGTAGATAATCTGTGGTCTTGCTCTAGATCAGACCACATTATGACTCTAAGGCAGTAAGGAAGCCTTAGGATTGGAGTGCCTCTGTATGCATGCAATGGGGTAAAATGCATCCTAACTAACTTTCCAACACGTCCACTAGCTTCTACGATAACCATAGCGGTATCTCTTAGTTTGATAAGGAACCTGTTTATAATATAATCCTTTCTCTTCGTCAGAACTTACTGGTGGAACAGTAACCAGCTCAACTGAAACCAAGCTCAACTGTAACTAAACTCAACTGTAGCCAAGCTCAATTTGTAAATAACTCAACTGCAACCAACTCTCAACTGTAACCAACTCCCAAGAACAATATCCAAAACTCAAGCAGTGAGGACGCCTCTGAAGAGACCCTTCCGTCTTGCCCTCCTAGTGGAAGTGTGGTCCATGAGAGGACTAGGCCTACTCCAAAACTACATCCATGAGATGGGGGAGAGACTTTTCCGAACAAGTCACTCAAAAAATGGGCTCGATTAGTACAAACAAACGAGATCGTAGAGAAAATAAAAATCGAGAGTCCTCCAGCCTAGGCACACAAAAGAACATAATGTCATCGGAACTGGTCTAAAAAGAAAACATGTGGATTCCATATAGGTGTACAGCTGCAAGCAATCGTAAAAAATCAAGAAAAAGACTGGGATCCTAGACTCGTGCACCAAGCGTCCAGTGCCCTAACTGGGCTTCCTATCTCCCACCTAGTTGATGGTCACAGTACCCTCACAAAGTCAGGTGTAAGGATCACTGTGATTGGTACTTTTAATTATCCGTCCTCGCTAAATCACAACTGCTGACTTGAATCCTCACCCTTTCTCAATCCTTTCTGTGGTCGACCATACTGATCTAGATCATTTGTCAATAGTTCTGTCAATACTGATCTATACTCAGTAGAATATGAAGGATATGGGAAAAATACTCGGTACAATCCCAAGATTCATGATCAAGTTTGTTAGTTTCTAGTAGTGACCCCTACTCACTAAAATCAATATAACTCGATCAATTTAAATCCAATTATTGCAAACTAAATTTATTTTGTTCGCCAATTTGATTTAAAACAGAACGCAAGTGATAATTATGCATTTCCAGGCATTTAGGACCCGTAATTAACTCTTTAATTATGTCACTAACTACCATCCCTGAAATAGTGGATATATGTTCAATAAAATGAGCATAACTAGAGTTATCGGATTCCAAATCACGCAAACTCAAATCACATGATTTCCTTAATTAACGGAGAACATTATTCCAATGATATTTTCAGGTTTAAACATTTTAAATAGGGCTGAAAATTATCACAAAACATGGCTGCAAAAATAGAAATGCAATAAAATTTTCACGAACCCTAACGAGCCCAAATTTTCTTAGGTTTATGGATCGTATCCAAAAACTCCAACCTGGATCTGATACCACTTGAAGGATATGGGAAAAATCCTTAAGAGCATCACAGAAGCTTGATGATCGCATCTAAAGCGATCGGAGCAACTAGTCGTACTAATTGCTCGGTGTAACAGAATTTAAAATTTTAAATCATATGATGAAACTACATGATGCCAAGAACATTTCTCGGATCATTTCATCTAACCACAATGTATTAGAAATACCTCTTGAAGCGTGGTTGCGATCACTTGATCTCTAAAGTATGAGATCCTCCTGACTCAAGTTCGATCCACGAAGATGGCACTTGCGGGTGCGATGATGAGACACGTGCTTTCCGCAATCCACGATGAAGATCCAAGCCTTGAATCTCCGGATTTCGTCCAACGAAATCTGACGTCTTCTACTTGTGCTAGAACCACCAAGTAAGATGGAGATCTGACAGCACGATGGCGTAGCGACGACTGTAGTTCTCTCAAGAACTCAGAGTGGACGACCAATCTTAGAGAGAGATGGGGCGTGAGAACGAGATAAGGAGAGAGAGCAACTTAATGCGTATGGGAAGAAGGTCTAGGGTTTCCCCTTCTTATATAGTGGTTTGGGAGTCCATGGATCACAATCCATGGGATACACAAAATCAAAGGTTAGATTGATTTGTATTTTTAATCAATGGTCATGATCATTGCTGTTTACAAAAATAACAACTATTAATTTATATTTAATTAAATATATGTTGCATTACCATCAACATAATTTTACTCAATAAAATTAATCAACAGAAGATAATAAAGAGGATAATAATCTCCTCGTAAAAAAGGGGGGCGTCACCCTTAACTAATTCAAGGGTGACATCACCTTTTTTATTTGGTGATTTTTATCCCCTTTATATTATCTATTTATCTCTTAATTATTTGCAACAATATTTATTGCAAATATATTCACTAAATTAATTCCAAATTAATTAGTGAATATTTCAATCATACCATTGAAAAAATGTGAATCATATTCACAATCCAAAACAAAATGTAAATTATATTTCCAATTAATTGCTTAATGTGAATCTAATTCACATTAACAATCAACTAGTAAATATATTATTTACAAATGTGCTCTCTCCAATATATTATAAATCATATTTATAATATAAATTGATATTATGGATAGCATGGATAGTACTATCCATATTATGCATTTCCTGATAATTAAATCTCACTTAATTATCTTGAATAATCACTCTCATAATATAAATCTCATTCATATTATTCTTGATAATTAAATCTCATTTAATTATCAATATCTTGTTGGTTGGATACATAATTCATGAAAGGAATTATTCTTGAACTCTTTCAAGAATAGTGTGCTTTCTCCGTAGATACATGGAGATAAGGACAGGGCGATTGTAGTGTTTCACGTATAGTGACTTGGACATTGAGATCATATCTCAAATCCAGATATTATGAACCTCCCATAGATGCTTTATTAAATCAAGTCCATAAACTTAATCTTCTCATTGCATCTGAATCTCATTCAGATCAATGTCCAACACTTGGACTAAGATCAAGTTACTTCTCTACTGAGAGGAGTCACTAAAATCCAGACATGTTTCATCACTCCCTCGGAATGGAAGAGTCGTGGTTATACAATCGTTTATGATCACATCACCCTCAGGTATTACCAATACATGTACATCATGTATACTGGAAGACCTTGAATAAACCCGAAGTTATATATCTCCTCTAGACTGTCACCTTCAAGGTTTTATCATTAAGATTCTCATTTGATCATTTGGATTTGGTATCGATCATATGCTTTCTAAAAGCATATATCATATCTCTAAATTCTGTCAAAATTCATAAGTGAGACGACCATGCATGGAATTTATCAATCCCAATATCTCATGAGTGAGCTCATGTCTTCCGAATCAGAAGTGAACCTGTATGATCCCTTTGAGAGATCGGTGTTACTCATATGCCCTTATATGCACACCAGCTCGCTAGTATATAGACCTTGATTATGCCATCAACCTATTGGTCTACCAAATGTACATACTTAGACATATAGTAACACATCTGTCTCCGATCAGAGGATGTGTGCCTATATCGCGATACCATACGATGTAGGACTTTCGTTATCTCGATCTCGTTAAGTCAACTCTTTGATCTAACTAATCTGACACCTCCGAATCTCTATTCTTATGTATGGGACCTGCATCAAGAGGTCGGTTAAATATCAACCTTTAATGATAGGATTTCCATCTCCCACTTAGGCTGGAGATCACATCTTGATGATCATTTGACGGTGCTTGATTTGTCCTCAATCTAACTCTTTAGATATTCATCCAAGCACCAGCCTATATTGATTCAACAATTAAAATCAACAGCTTTATGATGTCAAGACAGTCATGGTACATAACCCTAATTGTACTAAGGATCCTATTATGCAAATTAGTTATTCTTCATTTCATATCAGGGAATGATATTTGCAATAAAATTTATTGCATAATGGCTCGTCGTGGGCTCGCATGTCCAACAATCTCTTACTAGCCCAAAGAGCCACTAATGGGTTAATCATTTAAACTCACACTCATGTGATAATCATAAGATATCTAGAGAAATAGCTAGGTAAGTGATGAATCTGTGATTCATCACTTCAAAAGTCAAAAATAGAGCTTTGTTCCCGAGTAAATAGAGGCATATTTCCCTTTATAATGCATAAATAGCATTCATGCATACATACATAATACATACATTCTAGCAGTCCATTTGCATTTAAATAAGAAGCCAAAATCCCTTGTAAAATATCCACTTACTAAAATAACCTCTTCCTTATAATATGTACTCCTCAGTTAATAATATAGGAAGAAAGCCAAAAATCCCCCTTGTAAATTAGTCAATAAAGCCCTAGAACCCCTGGAAAAAATACACATAGACTCCTCACGCAAACTCCAAAATAGGTCTACTCACTCTTAGAATACTACACATTAAAAGACCTTTAAAATGAGATTAATTTCATCCAATTTGGAGCTCGTATGAGAAAGTTGGGGTTTTGGGCTACTTTGTATACTACATATATGTATAAATTGTATCTTTGTATTTTTTGCATCATACTTGACCTCATCTCCGTCTTTGGTCAACATGAAACACGTAGATCTCATCAAGATCTACAACGTTCATGTTTTGAGTTAAACCAAATTCGACCTCCTTCTCCCTCGACACTCATTTCTTTTCGCAGCCAATCACAGCTGGCCACGTGGCGCCCTCTGGTTGCGCCACGCGGCCCGCTCCCCTTGCCCTAGCCGCCCGCGCCCACAGCCGTTGGATCTTCATCCCGATCCAACGGCTGTGCCATCTTCACGTGCGTCCTTATCCCCCACCGTCAGATCACCTCCCATCTCAGATCTGATCCGCCCGTTCGCGCCTCTTCCACAATGCGCCACGTGGCGCGTCTTGCGCCTTCCAATCTCGCCCCCATCTCTTGATCCCTGCCGTTCTTTAGCGCCAGATCCTTAGCCATCCGATCGAACCCCTGGGCCCATCTCCACCGTTCACCAGCGTTGCTCCCATAACGCGACGCATGGCGCATTCAGCGCCCTTGATCACCTCGCCTCAGATTTAATCCACTCCGTCCACTCGTGCCTCGCCTTCGACGTGCCACGTGGCGCCATCACGTCCCTTGATCAATACGCCCTTGATCAAATCCAAGCCGCTCCATGGCGCTACGATCTGGGCCGTTGGATCACAAGATCCAACGGCCAGGACTTCGTCTTCCACCTCCGGACGCCCTCTCTCCCACGATCTCGACCTTACGCCACACGCTGCCCCTTTCTATTTTCGCCTCCACTCCTGTCACCCTCTCAGACCACCAATGCCGCCACTATCTTCACCACTCTCCCCTCATCCTCGCCGGATCCCTCACTCCCCACGACTTCCACCAGAGTCGCTCCACAACGACCACAAACCTCACCTCGCCTCCAGCCCTGTTGTCACCTTCACTCTATAAAACCTCCACCTCCGGCCACATTCAGACCGATCCGCCACTCCAGAGAGCTTCCCTGAGCTCAGAGCGTTCTTTTGGTGACAGCAATCGAGTGCCTCTTCGAGCGACGACCGGTTTCTTCTCCGACGAGATCCATGGCGAGCTCCGCCGTGTCGCAGCCCTCCTCCGCGAAGCTGCTTGAGCTCGGGGCCCTACCGATCCCTAGAGCGACGACCCTGGAACTCGAGACCGAGCTCCGATCCCCAGGTGACCCCCTCCATCCTCTCCGATCTCTTCTAAATTTTTTTCCTTACTTTTCTCCGATTTAATAGCACCGCCATCATCATCTTCTCGCTTCACAATCACCTTGCCGAGCTCCGCAACGGAGCTCTGACCTTCACACTCCATTTATCGCCCTCCGACAACACACTTCACCCTCCATCGACTCCAGCTCCGCCACCTGGGCGGAGCACCATCGCCGGAACTCCCTCGCTTCGCTTTAGGCCTCGCCGTCCACCCTTCGCATCTCCACGCACTACCTCGTGCTTCGGCTATATCCCTAACACCTGCAGACACTCACATCCTTCATCGGCCGGAAGCTCATCGGAGCTACTTTCGCGCTTCATCGCCACGGTGCTCCAGCACCCCTCTTCCACTCCTGAAGGCACCTGGAGCTTCGCCGCACCGCCGCGCATCTTCCGGGATATCTCCGAGCCCCCGGAGAGCTTCACCGATGCCAGGAGGATCGGGCGGAGCCAAGCCCGCTTCGTCGGAGACCCGCCAACTCCTCCGCAGGTGGCGGAGGACCGTTGAGGACGAAGAACAGTCACCGTTCGATCATCTTGATCGAACGGTCCAGTGCCATCCACTTCGTCCACAACCGGAGCAGCACATCACCGTTGGATCCATCTAGATCCGGCGGTCCATAGAGAGCCACGTCGACATCAGCCTGAGCTACAGCGACCGTCGATCGTCACCGGGATCGCACGGTTGTGAGCACGCCACATCACCATCTTCAGCGAGCGTTATCCACCGTTGGATCAGTATAGATCTGATGGTTGTTGATCATCCACGCGCCAGCCACCGACAGCCGTTGGATCGACCTTGATCCAACGGTTTCCATCGCGCCACGTCGACGGGTCCGAGCCTCTTCCCCGACCTCTAGGCTCGGACCACCCGAAGCTTCGCCGAGCCTCACTCCAGACCTCCAGAAGTGCCCGAGCCGAGCACCGAGTCTCCGCAGTTATCCGAACCTAGGCCGCCCACGTGAGGAGCACGTGCGGCCTGGGAAATTTACACTGAGGCCCTTGGAACTTTCAAATATTGCAAAAAGGTCCCTGTAAAGCAGACCCCACGTGAGGAGCACGTGCCTTGTGGAGAAATTGCACTCGAGTCCCCATCATAATAGGTAATTGCACTTAAGTCCCTGTCAGCATATTTACTTTATGTATTTTTATTTTCTTGTATTGCATTTACACCCCTATGTTTGCACGCATCCCTAGGTTGCATTTTACATTATTTTTCAATTCTAAAAGTTGCACTTTGTTGAGAAACTTGTCCTCTGTCTATTGGGCCATGTGTCATGTTTTTGTAATTTCAGTGGATTTTAAATGAATTAATTTGTTGATTTGTGGAATATTTTACCCAGTGACACCTTTTAATTTCTAGATTATTCTCTGTGATTCCAAAAATCCTAAAAAATTCAAAATAGCTTTAGGACAGTGAATTTAACATGCCATAAAAATTTCATGTCATTTGCACACATATCGAGGCCTAAATAAATTGTCGAGTGATTTTCTCAATTTAATTTTAATAAATTCATTTCACATTGAAATTAAGATCTGTCAATTTTCCTGGATTCCTTATCATTAGTGCTATCTAGGATAATTTTATCTCTTGAAGAAATTGTGATTTTTATTTATTAAAAATTAAATAGTGAAAATCACCCTGTCTGCATATTTAATTCACAGTAAATTCATTTAGTGTATAAAAATTACAAAATAATTAGAGTAGCTTAATTTTATCCCATTTCATAATCTGGCCAAGTTTCATAATTTTTGGAATTAATTTGACCATCTTTCTGAATTAACATTTAATTTGGCCTGATTTTGCATGTGTATTGCATAAAAACCCGAAAAAGACCAAAAATATTCCCTCCGAAAATCTCACACTTGGATTTTACTAAAATTTGACCTAAGGAGACAGCTGCCACCCTGAGTTCGACCTTGGAGTTCCACCAAGTAAAAAAATCACCGCTTGAAATTGACTTAAATCTGATTAAAAGTGGTTTTTGATTAGCCTCTCGTATCCGACTGCAACGAACGACGTTTAATTAATTTGGACATTAATTTGCTCGAATTAACATAGGGTGCGAGGCGGTTCATCAAAATGGCGCCGTTGCCGGGGAGGTACGGCTTAGGATAATTTTTGGTGAAATTTTGAGTGTTTGATTTTCTATCTCCGGGTAGTCTGACCCCCGGTTTTTCTTGTGAATATTTCTCTGTTCTTTAAAATTTTGCATTGTTTTCAAGTCGTTCTCTCTCTGACATCGAAATTATTTTCGTGCGAGGAACGCGAGGAGTCGAAGACGCTTCGAGGAATCGACATTATTCTTTGAGTGAATTGAGAGAACTTGTAAATTTCAATCATTTCCACATCTTTTGCATCATTTCCAACGGTTCCCGTTTGGGTTCTCGCGTGTGTAAAAATAGTGGAACTGTGTCCCTGTGTGCTGTCTGGGTGAATGTAACTTAGCTTGCACTAGCGGCTCCCCGAGCCAATCTAGCAATTGCTTGTGCTCGTAATCATTAGGACCACACAAATCACTTAAAAGACGCACTTAGACCGTAGTACTTAGCCAAATTAAACTGTTCTTCACGCTAATAGAACTGCCTGTCTAGGAGCGGCTTTCATCGCCTGCATTTGCATTTAGATAAAATTTTCAATTCTGTTCTGCATCCTACATAAAAAAGCGAAGGGATCACTGTAAGTCTCCTGAACTCAGCATATCATCATTGTTTTATCTTGCATCGGCTTTTTCTCGATTTCTCCCTCTGATTTTCACATTTAGTTAAACGGAAATTGGGACTGTCCGATAGGCGTGCTGCGTGGTTGACTTAATCAGTGATAACTTAACTTAAAATCGGGACTGCTAAACAGTATTGACCAAAAAAAGAGAATAAAATCTGAAAATTGTTTGCGGGAGACCAATCCCCGACCTTGTTTTCAGGCTGAGTGAGGGTACTTGAGTGTGTGTGAACACCTTAAGGCAGAGCCCAAATCCCCGCCTTCCATATCACAGGCCAACTGATCCTAGCAAATATCACGAGTTGGATAATTTTAGCTCATTGACAAGTACCAAGTAGCCTCCGCCTTTGCGGGTAGATAGGGGCGAACGAGCGGTACTCTGCGACAAGGCCTAGCTTTGTCAGCCTCCGCCTGCTTGCAGGTAGATAGGGGCACGTCTTTGAGTCCCCAACTCCGGATAGGAGCGAAGAAAGGGAGGATCGGCGGTATCTTAGGCGACAGGATAAACAGGGAAGACGCATCCGGCTCTGAGCCGATTTCCCTATAGGCCGCGTAATCCTTGCTATCTTGTTTGAACAATCACACTTAAAAATTACAAGATTAATCGGACTCGATTTCGAGTCCTTCACTGTGTTGAGTGTGAACCCAGGGTTTTGGATTGATCTGCTTGCTTCAGGTAGGAGTAAAATCCTATCTTCTTCTCGCCACATCAAGATGAGTAACTGGGGAGATCTCGACGCGTTATTCACCGATCTCTCTATGAGTCCCCCAAGTGACTCATCTTCATCGGTCCAAGCGCACCTTGGACCACCCAGGACTCATGACCCTCTTGAGTCTTGGTTCCCTCATTCTCAGGGTGGTTACTCTCAAACCAACCCTTTCATCTCCTCATTGATTATCGAGGAAGATCATCGCCTCGGTAATCCTTTCCTTGATTTATCCTCTGACACCGATCTTACTTTCCCCCCAGGACTAGAGGACGAGATGCCGCCAAAAGTACCACCGGATGAGGAACAAATACGACAGATTCTTGCCCTCCTTGCCGAAGCCGAACAAAAGAATGCAGATCTCACGGCGCAGATGGGACAGATTATAGTAGCAGGAGGAATCGACCGACCAATGGTCGATACCTATAACCCGGCGGAGAACGAGATTCATAACTGGTTGGCACCTACAGTTCCCGCCCAGGCATTTGAGCTGAAGCCCCACTTCCTTAGTCTGCTTCCGAAGTTCAATGGAAACCTAAATGAAGAACCATACACTTTCCTCCGTGACTTCGAGCTGGTGTGCAACAATCTTAGCCATCCCAATGTTGGCCAAGATTATATTCGACTGAAGGCCACCCCTTTTGCCTTAGGAGATAAGGCTGCTCATTGGCTGAAGAACCTAGGGGTGGTATGCACTACCTGGATGCAGTTCAAGAACCTATTCTTGAAAAAGTTCTACCCTCTCAGTAGGACAAACCAGATGAGAACGAAGATCGCCAGCTTCGCCCAAGGACCTAGTGAACCTTTCCATGACGCTTGGGACAGGTTCAATGATTTAGTACAGAAATGCCCCTGCCACGGCATTTCAAAGGCGATCTTAGTCCAGACCTTGTTCTGTGGTCTAACCCCGAAGATGCAGGGGTTAGTCAGTGCCGCCTGTGGAGGAAGCTATCTGAACAAAAACGAGCACGCTGTATGGAAGATCCTGGAGCAGATGGCGGAAACAGGCAGGTCGCAGGACGCCAGGGCCTATCAGTTGTCTCCCTCAATCCTATCCAATGAGAAAACCCGAAGGACTGTAGCGGATCTGACCGAGGACCTCATGAAGGATATGGTTAGATCCTCAAGCGCATCACGGAAGCGTGATCGTCGTATCGAATACGATGAAGAACGACTAGTCGCACTAGTTGTTCTATGCAGCGGAAATTAAAAAATTTTCATGTGACGAAACCACATGATCCAAGAACACTTCTCGGATCGTTTCATCTAAACCACAACCAAGTATTAGGTTTACCTCTTGAAGCGTGGTTGCGATCAAGTCTCTAAACGAAGAGACCTCCTGTCTCAAGTCCGATCCGTCGGAGGAGACGCTTGCGAGCGCGGGGATGAACCGCGTGCTTCTCGCAATCCATGTTGATGATCCAAGCGGCGGATCTCCTGATCTCGACACACGAGATCCGATGTCTTCTTCACGAGCGGGGCGCACCGAAGGAGACGGAGATCCACGAGCAAACCATCGGGCAGCATAACGACGATGCCGCGGCGATGGAGAACCTCTCTAGGGCATCCATGGTGGACGGCCACATGAGAGAGATGGAGAGAGGACGTGTAGAGAGAATGAGAGAGAGAGAGAGATTTGTTGCCTCAACTTATGTGTCAAGAAGAGCAATGGGGTGCCTCTCCTTTTATAGGGTTTTGGGATCCATGGATCTCAATCCATGTGTCAACACAAATCCAATGGTCCACATCAATTTGTGTTTCTTTCAATGGTCATGATTTGTTGCTAAAAACACAACAACAATTAATTTAATTTAAATTAAATATATGTTGATAAATCAACACAATTTAATTACAAAATTAAATCATCAATACATGGAGATAATGAAAGGAGAGATAGCCTCCTTCCATGTGGAGAGGGGGGACAGCCTCCCTTTCCTAATGGGAGTGGTGGCCGTCCACCCTCCTCCATTAGGAAGGTGGCTATTTCACCTTTTATGTAATCTCCATTATTTGCAACAACTTTTGTTGCAAATTATTTCACAAAAAATAAATCCAATTTATTTTGTGAACATTGCAATCATGCCATTGAAAAATTGTGAATCACATTCACAACCCAAAACAAAATGTAAATTACATTTTCAATTTGATGTCCAATGTGAATCCAATTCACATTAACATTTAATTAACAAATGTAAATTACAAATAGCTCTCTCTTATATATTATAAATCACATTTATAATATATATGACTAATATGGATATTGCTATCCACATTATTCATATCCATGATAATTAAATCATATTTAATCATCTTGGATCTCTATTCTCTTGTGTCCAAATAATATGAATCACATTCACATTATTTACATCTTTGATAATTAAATCTCATTTAATTATCTAAGATAACTCTCTTTATAATATGAATCAAATTCATATTACTCATGATAATTAAATCACATTTAATTATCCATTTTCTCAATGCTCGAATACATATATCAACAATAGAATTATCCATGAACTCCTTCAAGGATAATGCGCTTTCTCCGCAGATACTTGGAGATAAGGACAGGGCGATTGTATTGTTCCACGTATAGTGACATGAATATTGAGATCGTATCTCAAATCCAGATCGTGGGCCTCCCATAGATGCTTGATTAAATCAAGACCGTAAATCTAATCTTCTTATTGCATCTGAATCACATTCAGATCAATGTCCAACACTTGGACCAAGATCAGATCACTTCTCTACTGAGAGGAGTCACTAAAATCCAGACCCGTTTCATCACTCCCTAGGAATGGAAGCGTCATGGTTATACAATCGTTTATGATCACATCACCCTCAGGTATTCCCAATACCTGTACATCCTGCATACTGGAAGACTCAGACTAAACCCGAAGTATTCGATCAACTTTATACTGTCTACTTCATGGTTTTATCAGTAAGTTTCTCATTCGATCATTGGGAGTCGGTATTGATCATATACTTTCCAAAAGCATATATCATACCTAGGTCTTGATCATATACTTTCGAAAAGTATATATCAAACCTACAAATTCAGTCAAGCTTCCAAAGCGAGACGACCGTGCGCACGGAATTTGATTCTTCCCAATATCTCATGAGTGAGCTCATGTCTTCCGGTTCAGTAACTGAACCTGTATGATCCCTTTGAGAGATCGTATTACTCATATGCCCTTATATGCACACCAGCGCGCCTGTGTATAGACCTTGATTAGGTCATCAACCTATTGGTCTGCCAAATGTACATACTTAGACATATAGCAACACATCTGTCTCCGGTCAGAGGATGCGTGCCTATATCCTGACAACATACGATATAGGACTTTGGTTATCTCGATCTCGTTAAGTCAACTCTTTGACCTAACTAATCTGACACCTCTGAATCTCTATTTCTATGCAGAGGACCTGCATCAAGAGGTCGGTCAGATATCAGCCTTCAGAGATAAGGATTGCCATCTCCTACTCAGGCTGGAGATCATCTCTTAACAATCATCTGACGGTGCTTGATGAGTCCTCAATCTAACTCTTTAGATATTCATTCAAGCACCAGCCTCTATGATTCAATAGTTGAATCAACAGCTGTATGATCATCAAGATGGCCATGGTACATAACCCTAATTGTACTAAGGGACCTATTATGCAAATTATGTATTCTTCATTTCAGATTAAGGAGTGAATTGCAATAACATTTATTGCATAATGGCTCGCCGTGGGCTCCCATTTCCAACAATCTCCCACTAGCCCAAAGAGCCATTAATGGGCTAATCATTTAAACCCGCACTCATGTGACAATCATAGGCTATTTAGAAAATAGCTAGGTAAGCTGATCAGTCACTCTGTTCCCGCGAGACTATGCCAAGTCCTTTTACGGCACTTGCATATCCCCAGTAACAGTGCTCGCATTTAATGCGAATGTTGCATCTCATGCAACCAATACTCAATCTAGTTGGTTACAGTGTCCCTGACATCATAACCAGTATCCCCATAATCCTTATTAGAATACCTTCATTCCTGGAGATCTCTATCTCCTAAGGTATCTATAGTTTAGACCTTTATAGATCACTATCTATATGTTCTTAAACTTTTGAAGATAAGACTTTGAGATTACTATCTCAAAAATCTCCTCATCTATGAAGATTTTGTTATTTCTGCAATCAAGTGTTTTATCTCTACAGTAGGATTAGTAACAATTTACTACTCCCACTGCATGACAGACATCTGGTATTTGTACACTCTAGCATACACTCAGCTTCTCGTAACTAATGCACAAGTGCAAGTAGTTGTAGCATTTACTTCCTCAACTCTTTGAGTTGCTATCCCTTAAGATAGGTCAGTACCATATCTTAAGGGTTAGAAGCCTTTCTTGGAATTTCTATGAATATAATACGTCCAAGGTATACTACAAATGTGACAGTCCAATTATCCTCTTCTCTTGGCTTCTGAACAACTTCAGAACTAAGATCTAAGAGGTATCTTTGAAATCATATTTCAAGATATGGAATAACCAGATTATAAAACACTTATTATTATCCTTATATCATTTTGAATGATCAGGATATCATCTACATTCAGCAAGATGAACACAAAGGCACTCCCACTAAGCTTCACATGGCTCATCAAGATTCTATCTGAAATCATAACAATTATAATTCCATCAAATCTTATGGTCCAACTTCAAGAAGCTTATTTGAGTCCATAGATGGATTCCTTAGTTTGCACACCTTGCTTTCCCCAACCATGAAGCCCTGGGGCTACTTCATGTGAATATCCTCAAAGAGGTATTCGTAGAGGAATGCAATATTGACTTACATCTTAAAGATGCAATAGTCAAGTTGTGTAGCTAAGGTTAGCAACATTCTGATGATTTTAAGCATGGTCACCGAAGAACAAGTCTCATCGCAAGCAATGTCTTCTCTTCCGATGTGTAGCTCACGGCTACGAACCGTGCTTTGAAGGTCTCCACCTTCTCATCAGGTTCCCATTCTCTTGAAGATCCATTTACACCTTTACAGGTATTACCCATATAGGTGGATCCTCGAGGGTCCATATACAACACTTGTATATGAAGTTTACGTTAGACTTCTATTGCTAAAATCCATCTTTCCATGTCATGATCCTTAGGAGCTTCATCACATGAAGTCCGATCATTGTCAGACTTAACTGACACATGGAATACATCCTCAAACTTATTTGAAGAGGTTTTAGTGTTTCATCTTCAATTATCCTTTTAGTTTCCAATTTTAGGAGCCTCATTATCTTTTCAAGATTAAATGAGTTCCTACACTTCATTTTTATCTTGATTCTCAAGAGTCTCAACCTCCAAGAATCACATTCTCAGAGATGAGATATTTCAAGAATCTCAAGATCATAAAGTAGGTATCCAATACCATCCTTTATTTTCCTAATGAAGCAGCACTCTCAAGTGCTAGATTCCATCTTGCATGAAACCTTATTAAGGATATACATTGTAGTCTCTACTACAGATATATACCTGGAAACTAAGGGATAATTATGCTAAAATTCATCATTGATAAGATCATGTCACACATGATCCAATTGTATCTGCCTATAACTCTATTGAGTTAAGGTGTGTTAGGAGGATTGAGATAGAAATGATATTCATATCTCTATAAGGTATTCTTTGAATTTATCTAACAGGTACTTGCTACCTAGATTAGATCAAATTCATTTTATCTTCCTTCAAACTTTTGGTTTTAAACCAAAAAAATTGAAATCTTTGAACATTTCAAAGGTTTCTTAGGTGAAGAGAAGAAATCTCATATCATACATAATCATCAACAGATATCACATATCCATAATGTTTACTATGATATAGATGATCTACATACATCAATATGTATGAGATCCTGAATACCTTGACATCTTACACCTTTCTCTAAGAAGGGTGTATTGGACATTTTTCTTTGAATACAATATTCATAAGTATGTAAGTTTTGAAATTTTAGACATTCTAAAGTTTCATCTCTTACTAGTCTATTGATCAAATCAATAGACAAATGTCCAAGGCTTGATGCTAGATCATTGTCAAATGATCTTCATCCTCCTATTGATCTTAAGGTTTAATTTCAGTATTTAGAAATGTTAATGAACCATTCATTAATTTTCTAATTTAGTGGAGTCCACTAGATTTTAGATTACTATCTGAAATATCTCCATCATAACTTTTTATGATAGTTCTACCTCAGAATTCATGTTTATTTCCAACATTTAGAAACAAACAATGAGTGTATTCTTATATCTAGGTCATAGAGACATTCTCTAAGACTAAGGACTCTCCCACTGAAATTAACAAGTCTATCAATCCAACAGAGATTGTTGCAACAATTGCATCAATATCCATGTGGATAACTATAAACCTTTAAGATCAAATTTTCCAGTCTTCTAAAACATATGCAACCTATTGCAAATGTCATCAGAAGATTGAGATACAATTATTTGACTTTATCTTATCGATGATTTATGTAGATTAATCTGATGCTCCATCCGAGTCCTTCTCTAAGGATTCTAGATAGACTTGATAGTCATACTATCAACACATCAACTTATTGCAGTATTGGCATTCATCCAACTCTTCGGATGACATATGGAAGTCAAAGATGTATAGTCAACTCTTTGACCATACTTCTTACTCGGGTCCAACCCATGCTTCCACTGCGCTCCCTTTATCTATAAGCAACCATTGCTTAAGACTAAGGATCTCTTATGTAAGAGCATTTCAACATTTATACATGCTTCATTAAATTCATACAATATGAATATTATGAAGCTTCATGAATGACCAGAGTATAGATAGTAGAATGATGACACTCATCATCTACATCCATCTAAACTCTTAAAACATAGGTTCAGGTAGGTACTCAAACAATTTGAATACACCATCTCTTATAGAGCCACCATTCTGCATGATGCAGTGAACCATCTCATTCATGTTAAATGTCAAGAGCACATATGTATGCCCGAATATCTTCATAAATTTTATAAGGATTATTTGACAATTATGATCATCATCAACATGTCACTTCCAAAGTACATTTGATGATAGATCAAGACTATAGAGACACACAAACCCTAGGGTTGTAGTCCTATTATCTATTTAATTGTCATTCCTCAATATTATGAGGAAACTTGCACATTGCAACCACATACATTACGTGTCCAATTGCAAGTACAATATCTGGATCATGAGTCCAATCCATGATATTTTACTGGTTATTATTGAGTATATCATTGAGTGGGTTTTAATGAAGGATTATCTGAAATAAGAAATTTGCATAAATATATAAATATATATATTTTACTTTGATTCAGGATTTTTATATCAAAGTTGTCTTGTCTTGTCAACACTGAAAGTTCATTCCCTTAATCACTTTCAATGTAAGAGATATACTTACCATTATATCTCAACAAGATCTGGGATCTCCTTCCTTATCTTTGTTACATCCCAATAATATGAGAATCTGCAACTCGGATAAAAAGAAGCGGGAACACATTCCGCTTTGCAAGTCCAACTTGCATTTCCCAATTCGGTCTTTAACACCCGAGCCCACCACCCCTAAGGCGATGTTGACCCGTCGTTAATTGAACCAACCGTCAACAGGAATAGTACTCGCTATACACAATCCAATATCGCCCCAATAATATGAGGATCCGATATTGGGGTCACTACGTATACGGCCTTACTCTTTCGAGAAGCAAAGAGCCCGATCCAGATGCGCTTGCATACAGGAGCTGTCACTTCGGACAGGCGTCTCCCACATACAATCCCTGGCGACGGAACCCTTCGCCTTGACGGGAGACCATGGATGTCACTTATGTGATCCTCCACCTCATATTCAAATTTTAATTAATTATCGTGAATCACATTCACATAATTAATTCTTCCAAGGGAATTATTAACTCTAATAATATTAGAGTATTTCAATCGTAATTGGATTCCAATTAATCTAATCATATTAAATTAATGATCCAATTAATATCCAACAAACATTTTAATAGTTACTTGAATAATGGTATTATCTCAAATACGTATTATTTCGAATTTTAATAATTAGAAAAATACATCTTAATCCCTCGGACATTATCCCGGCCCTACCCGCTGTCATGGCCAGTACCGACGAGAGTGGGACGGACCACATACGTTGCAACCCGCAACCCCAATGCTCTCCGACTAGGCACCATATCCGCCTCGGGAAAGGATAATGCCAAATTGATTAATTTGTACTTGAGATGATCATCGGTTCTTCAACCGAAATTGTACCATATAGTAATAATCAAAACATTTTTGATTAACATTATAATGAGATTTGCTAAACAAATCCCAAGTCCTATTCAAGCAACATGTTTGTTGGAATGTTGATCATGTAGATCATGTAACCAATCTTGATCTAGATCACATCTAATCATTTGTTGGTTAGGGCAAAGTCATTTAAGGACATAATTATCATTAAATATTTCACAAATATTTATGCATAATTATTCCAGGAAATTAAACAATTTAATTTCACTAATTAATTAAATGACAATCACTAGGTTCTTGATTAGGAAAGTATTTTCAGCAGTGACCCTCACTTACTAAAAATACCATATCTCAGTCAATTTAAATCCAAATTAAGCAAAGTAAATTTCTAAAGTTTGCTAACTTGATTTACAACAGAACCCAAGTGATTTGCACGCATTTCAAGGCGTATCAAATCCGCAATTAACATCTTAATTACGTCATGATCCGCAGTCCCCGAAACAGTGGATACATGTTCACTAAAATGAGCATATCTAGAGCAAACGGAATCGAAATCACGCAAACTCAGATCCTACGGTTTCCTTATTTAATGGGGAATAAAATCCAAATATTATTTTCGTGTTTAAACAATTTAAACAGTGCCGAAAATAATATCAAAATAGAGATGCGAAAATGAAATGCAAGAAAACTTTCGCATACCCTAATGAACCCAAGTCGTCCTCGGTTTATGGATCATATCCAAAAAACACCGACCTAAGGCTCTGATACCACTTGAAGAATATGGTTAGATCCTCAAGCGTATCACGGAAGCGTGATCGTCGTATCGAATACGATGAAGAACGACTAGTCGCACTAGTTGTTCTATGCAGCGGAAATTAAAAAATTTTCATGTGACGAAACCACATGATCCAAGAACACTTCTCGGATCGTTTCATCTAAACCACAACCAAGTATTAGGTTTACCTCTTGAAGCGTGGTTGCGATCAAGTCTCTAAACGAAGAGACCTCCTGTCTCAAGTCCGATCCGTCGGAGGAGACGCTTGCGAGCGCGGGGATGAACCGCGTGCTTCTCGCAATCCATGTTGATGATCCAAGCGGCGGATCTCCTGATCTCGACACACGAGATCCGATGTCTTCTTCACGAGCGGGGCGCACCGAAGGAGACGGAGATCCACGAGCAAACCATCGGGCAGCATAACGACGATGCCGCGGCGATGGAGAACCTCTCTAGGGCATCCATGGTGGACGGCCACATGAGAGAGATGGAGAGAGGACGTGTAGAGAGAATGAGAGAGAGAGAGATTTGTTGCCTCAACTTATGTGTCAAGAAGAGCAATGGGGTGCCTCTCCTTTTATAGGGTTTTGGGATCCATGGATCTCAATCCATGTGTCAACACAAATCCAATGGTCCACATCAATTTGTGTTTCTTTCAATGGTCATGATTTGTTGCTAAAAACACACAACAACAATTAATTTAATTTAAATTAAATATATGTTGATAAATCAACACAATTTAATTACAAAATTAAATCATCAATACATGGAGATAATGAAAGGAGAGATAGCCTCCTTCCATGTGGAGAGGGGGGACAGCCTCCCTTTCCTAATGGGAGTGGTGGCCGTCCACCCTCCTCCATTAGGAAGGTGGCTATTTCACCTTTTATGTAATCTCCATTATTTGCAACAACTTTTGTTGCAAATTATTTCACAAAAAATAAATCCAATTTATTTTGTGAACATTGCAATCATGCCATTGAAAAATTGTGAATCACATTCACAACCCAAAACAAAATGTAAATTACATTTTCAATTTGATGTCCAATGTGAATCCAATTCACATTAACATTTAATTAACAAATGTAAATTACAAATAACTCTCTCTTATATATTATAAATCACATTTATAATATATATGACTAATATGGATATTGCTATCCACATTATTCATATCCATGATAATTAAAATCATATTTAATCATCTTGGATCTCTATTCTCTTGTGTCCAAATAATATGAATCACATTCACATTATTTACATCTTTGATAATTAAATCTCATTTAATTATCTAAGATAACTCTCTTTATAATATGAATCAAATTCATATTACTCATGATAATTAAATCACATTTAATTATCCATTTTCTCAATGCTCGAATACATATATCAACAATAGAATTATCCATGAACTCCTTCAAGGATAATGCGCTTTCTCCGCAGATACTTGGAGATAAGGACAGGGCGATTGTATTGTTCCACGTATAGTGACATGAATATTGAGATCGTATCTCAAATCCAGATCATGGGCCTCCCATAGATGCTTGATTAAATCAAGACCGTAAATCTAATCTTCTTATTGCATCTGAATCACATTCAGATCAATGTCCAACACTTGGACCAAGATCAGATCACTTCTCTACTGAGAGGAGTCACTAAAATCCAGACCCGTTTCATCACTCCCTAGGAATGGAAGCGTCAGGGTTATACAATCGTTTATGATCACATCACCCTCAGGTATTCCCAATACCTGTACATCCTGCATACTGGAAGACTCAGACTAAACCCGAAGTATTCGATCAACTTTATACTGTCTACTTCATGGTTTTATCAGTAAGTTTCTCATTCGATCATTGGGAGTCGGTATTGATCATATACTTTCCAAAAGCATATTCATACCTAGGTCTTGATCATATACTTTCCAAAAGTATATATCAAACCTACAAATTCAGTCAAGCTTCCAAAGCGAGACGACCGCGCACGGAATTTGATTCTTCCCCAATATCTCATGAGTGAGCTCATGTCTTCCGGTTCAGTAACTGAACCTGTATGATCCCTTTGAGAGATCGTATTACTCATATGCCCTTATATGCACACCAGCGCGCCGGTGTATAGACCTTGATTAGGTCATCACCTATTGGTCTGCCAAATGTACATACTTAGACATATAGCAACACATCTGTCTCCGGTCAGAGGATGCGTGCCTATATCCTGACAGCATACGATATAGGACTTTGGTTATCTCGATCTCGTTAAGTCAACTCTTTGACCTAACTAATCTGACACCTCTGAATCTCTATTTCTATGCAGAGGACCTGCATCAAGAGGTCGGTCAGATATCAGCCTTCAGAGATAAGGATTGCCATCTCCTACTCAGGCTGGAGATCATCTCTTAACAATCAACTGACGGTGCTTGATGAGTCCTCAATCTAACTCTTTAGATATTCATTCAAGCACCAGCCTCTATGATTCAATAGTTGAATCAACAGCTGTATGATCATCAAGATGGCCATGGTACATAACCCTAATTGTACTAAGGGACCTATTATGCAAATTATGTATTCTTCATTTCAGATTAAGGAGTGAATTGCAATAACATTTATTGCATAATGGCTCGCCGTGGGCTCCCATTTCCAACACCTCATCCCCAGCATGGGGATGATTGCCGACAAGCTTACCATGGTCGAGCAGATCCACAAGAGGGTCGCAGAACTGGAGTCTCTTTCGCGCCTACCGAAGCAAGTGGAGGAACTTTCTGAGAAGGTAGCTAAGATAAAGCTACCTACCCCTTCTGCACCACCTGTACCTGTACATCGAGTCCATCTTGTACAGGAATAGGCACCGGGGTCTCAGAGTAGCTGGGATCAGACTTACACCCAGCAGAACCAACATGCACCCCCACAAGTGGAGACAGGATACGAGGAGCCTCCGCAAGTGTACGAGATCAACGGGCTTTGGTATAGCCGTGACCCGATTGTCAGGCAGGTCGAAATGGGGAAGGATCAGCCACACCGCCCATCCCCAGCCTACCAAGAAACCGGGCCCGTTCCTACACCGCGCTTTCAGTCCAGGCCAGAACAAGGGTACCAGCAGCAGCAGCGCACGTATCAGCAGGGCCCAGCACCGTCACACCCGCAGCAGCAGTATCGGCATGGCTAGCAGGGCCACTACCGAACCTCATCCGCACAGCAGCCAGCCCAGCCCACCGAATTGGAGTCTCTCACCTTGGCGATCCAGACCCTGTCTGATAGGGTCCAACAGATGCAAAATGACTACCTGGACATGAGAAACGACATCAATCGGGTCTCTCGTACCCAGGACCAACAGATGGCGCCAAAGACCGCAATTCCCGTACAGGTTCAGGCCAACCCGAATAGCTTACACCATGGACAGAACCGACCTCGAGATCAGGTATATTATTCAGATAATTATTTATCTGAACATGAGATCCTTTCGTACGATAATGTAAATCATATGTCCCTCAGGAGCGGAAGGACCGTGACCATACCTGATCGGGCACGGGCACATAAGGAAGAAGCCTCCGAGACTCTATCTGAGGGGAACTCGGAGGAAGAAAAGGAGGAGCACTACCACCATCGCCGGCAGAAGAAGAGGACATCTGAGTCCTCAAAGCAGCATTCTCGCATCCACATGGAGTCCGACGAAACCGATGAAGAGCCCGCACCTCCATCTGGGGAGGATCGTCCAACAGTCGCGGAAGAAGCAGCACCGGTTTCGCCTCAGCATTTTCATTTCAGTCAGAGTCAGAGTCCTAGTTTGTTTCAGAGTCAGAGTCATGCAAATAAATCAGTTCCTGATCTTAATGAGAATCTTTCAGTTTCCGAACATGAGTTGGAGTCAATAATCCCTTTCCCCCGAGCTCTCAAGGGTGGAAAGAAGAAAACCAAAAAAATCCAAAAAGATGACCCTGAAATGACAGAGTTCTCTAATAAACACATCAAGGTCACAATCCCCTTTGACAAGTTCGTGGAAATGACCCCTGCATTCCAAAAATACCTTAAGGTGAGATGCACACCTACTAGGGTTAGCAGGAAAACCAAAAGCCGTGTTGAGAAACACGTTTTATCAGTAGCCACGACTTGTGCAATAAAGAACTCGTTTCCTAGGAAACGAAGAGACATGGGTGCACATTATGTAGTGAGTCATGTTGATGACATCACGTTTGTACGCACTCTCCTGGACAATGGTTCCTCAATCAATCTGATGCCTACAGCCCTCTATGAGCGGCTTAATCTCGGACCTCTTAGGAAATCTAGAGCTCTTCTACAGTTTGCTGACAAATCAACCAAGAGGTCCCAAGGAGAGTTAAGGAACATTGTGATCAAAGTCGAGGGGCAAGAATACATGGTGGACTTCACTGTCCTGGATATGGAGACCCTTCGTGATTGGAGAGATTCCCAGATCATTCTAGGTAGGCCTTCCTCAGAACAACAGGGGCCTTATTTGACTATAAGATCGGGAAAATTCAGTTCCAAACTCCAGGAGGAGATGAGGAACTTGAAATGAAGCAGACAAGATGGCAGAGACCGGATTCAGAATCCAGCACCGAGTACTCTTCTACCGGAACAGACTGCGAGCATATAGACTCAGTGGGGCCATGAAGACAGAACCCAGCCAGCACCGATATGTCCATCTCCTCCGAAGATGATCCAGTGCATAAGTCAGTCTGCGAGATCCTCAGGAACGAGTACAGCTCTGAGCTTGCATCGCCCTACATCTTCGATGACATAGAGGCCCAGTTGGGCCTGTCAGTCCTTACATCTCTAGGACAATCGGAAGATGAGGATGACGAGTCGGACGAGGCGCTTGCCGATTATATGGAGATCTTTGACGATCCGACTCCAGAGCCAAACCTGGTGGCAGCTATCACAAAGAACGATCCAGCCACTTCTAACACCGAGCCAGATCAGATTGAGCCAGACTTCTTAGACGATCACACTATTCCTGAGCTCAAACCCTTACCCACAACCTTAAAATACGCCTTCCTTACGGGTCAGAACAAGAAATTTCCTGTCATCATCAGTTCGCGACTGACCGAGGAGTAGGAATCTCGCTTACTAGAGATCCTAGAGAAAAACCGCAAGGCGATAGGCTGGAGCATTTCCGATCTCCACGGGATAAATCCCGCTCTGTGTTCGCACCATATTTACCTTGGAGAATGAAGCCAAACCCTCTCGTGAATTCCAACGTCGGTTGAATCTAAATTTACGAGAGGTCGTGAAGAAGGAGATAGAAAAATGGTGCAACGCGTGTCTCATTTACCCAATCTCCGACTCTAAGTGGGTGGCCCCAATTCATGTTGTCCCGAAAAAGTCGGGAATTCAGACGACCACCAATGAGGATGGAGAGGAGATCGTGACGCGAGTACCCACGTCGTGGCGTGTCTGTGTGGATTACAGACGCTTGAATGCCGCGACGAAGAAGGATCATTTCCCCCTACCATTCATTGATCAGATCTTAGAGCGACTAGCGGGAAAAGAGTTCTTCTGCTTCTTAGACGGGTTCTCGGGCTACAATCAAGTAGCCATAGCTCCAGAGGACCACGAAAAAACCACATTCACATGCCCCTTTGGTACCTATGCTTTCAGGCGCATGACTTTTGGGCTATGCAATGCTCCAGGTACTTTCCAAAGGTGCATGATTGCTGTATTCGCCGAAATGGTCGGCGAATTCCTGGAAGTCTTCATGGATGACTTCTCGGTCCACGGCGATTCCTTCGATTCCTGTCTTAGGAATCTGGACCGAGTCCTAAAAAGATGTTGTGAGGTTAATCTGGTGCTCTCCTGGGAGAAAAGTCACTTCATGGTGACGGAGGGCATAGTGTTGGGGCACGTTATCTCCAAGAGAGGAATGGAGGTTGACCCTGCCAAGGTGGATGTGATCAGACGACTCCAGCCACCAACCAACGTAAAGCAGTTGCGGTCGTTCCTCGGGCATGTTGGATTTTATCGGAGATTCATTAAGGATTTTTCTAAGATTGCCCGACCGCTAACTGAGCTTTTAGGCAAAGACATGGAGTTTGTTGTTGATCACAAATGTCTTGAGGCCTTTAAGCTTCTACAAGGAATGATTATGGACGCACCTATCCTACAAGCCCCAGATTGGTCTCTACCTTTTGAGATCATGACGGACGCCTCAGACTATGCTGTTGGGGCTGTGTTGGGACAAAGAAGAGATGGCATTCCGTTCGCAATTTACTACGCAAGCAAAGTGCTTGATACTGCTCAGCGTAACTATACAGTTACGGAAAAAGAAATGCATGCGGTAGTGTTTGCCTTGGACAAATTCAGATCTCACCTAATCGGATCCAAGGTAACGGTGTTCACTGACCATACGGCCCTACGATACTTGATGGAAAGAAGGACGCGAAGGTGCGTCTTCTTCGTTGGATTTTACTCATCCAGGAGTTTGATTTGGACATCCGTGATAAACCTGGAAAGAAAAATGTAGTGACCGATCATCTTTCTCGTCTCGAAGATCTTAATACTTCCGAGGTTTCACTAATTTGAGACTCCTTTCTTGACAAGTCGATTTTTGTTATCGACTCACTCCCATGGTATGCCAATATCGTGAATTATCTTGTCTCCAAGAAGGTTCCCGAAGATTGGCCCAAGAGCCAAATCGACCGACTGAAGTCGGACGCTAGACACTACCATTGGGAGGATCCGATCCTTTTCTTCGAAGGACCGGATTGTGTCTGGAGACGATGTATTCCTCAGGAGGAATACCAGAGTGTCCTTTCTTTATGCCACAGCTTAGAGGCAGGAGGACACCACTCTGGGAAGAGGACCGCATGGAAGGTACTTCAGTGTGGCTTCTACTGGCCGACTCTGTTTCGCGATGCCACCGCCTTCGCGAAGTCGTGTCCAGTATGCCAGAGAATGGGAGGAACCATCGGTTCCAAGGATGAGATGCCAATGCAACCGGTCATCATTTGTGATGTCTTTGACGCCTGGGGCATCGATTTCATGGGCCCATTCCCAGTCAGCCACGGGTTCGAATATAATCCTTCTTGCGGTTGATTATCAATCCAGATGGGTGGAGGCTATCCCGACCCGAGCCGCAGAGAGGAGAACTGTCTGTAAATTCATCAGAGAGCACATCATCTCTAGGTTCGGGATCCCCAAAATGTTGATATCAGACGGGGGTAGCCACTTTGTGAATCGGGAGGTGAAGAAACTCCTGAAGGACTACGGCATTGAACACCGTGTCGCGAGTCCTTACCACCCACAAAACCAATGATATGGCTGAGGTGTCAAATAGGGAGGTGAAAACCATATTGCAGAAGCTTGTCCGCCCGGACAGGAAGACTGGTCTCAGATCTTGGATCAAGTCCTCTGGGCGTATAGGACGGCTTACAAGACACCGTTAGGCACCTCCCCATTCCGAATGGTATTCGGAAAGCCGTGCCATTGCCCGCAGAGTTAGTGCACAAATCAGAATGGGCAATTAAGAAGGTCAACTGGAACACACACCTGGGACAGGAAGCAGAGAAACATGGATCTGAATGAGCTTATGGAAGTCAGAAACCGCGCATACGACAACAGTTTGGTGTACAAGGACAAGGTGAAGCGTGGCATGATAGATATATCAGACGAAAGACCTTTGTTCCTGGACAGAAGTTATGGTTGTTTAATGCTAGGCTGAAGATCTTTCGAGGCAAGTTGAAGTCCAAGTGGACATGCCCATTTGTCGTCCGTACGGTGCATGATAGTGGATGTGTCGAGATCTCAGATCTCGCAGATGACGCACCGACATTCCTTGTGAATGGACAGCTGTTGAAGCACTTGTCGAATCCAATGAGCAGTTAGTCCATGTTGAGGAGATTGTATTCATGCGCGAGACAGATTCAACAGATACACCTCGAGCCGCGTATGAGGCCTTGCAGCAGTGAGCTCCAGCCATCCGCAGCATCTCTAAAGATTCAAACCAACTCATTTGTATATACCATCTTTTACATCCTATCCTCTCTCCCTCGCGACTCTAGTAACCCATCCCCGCCTCATTAGATCACTATCTTGGACTATACTTAGGATAACCAGATCCTAAGTATAGGGGAGGGGTCACCTGAGTCAGTTCATTGTACATTCTCTAGATCACATTGGTCCTCATACTCACTTCCGTCCTATACTTAGGCTGACCTGAGCCTAAGTATAGGGGGGACCGATGCCCGCATTGTATAATCATCCATTCTCCTCTTACCCTCGTCTGCCTCATTTTTGATCTTCTTCTACACTTAGGCTGTCAAAGCCTAAGTATAGGGGGTGGTGCGACTTCTATACGATTTTTGTAATTTTAGCTCTCCTACGCTTAGCCTGAGCTCTGTCTTTTTAGTCGCTTTTCGTGCTCTGAGGACATAGCACACGCTAAGTATAGGGGGGCGTGTATACATTACATATATATATATACTTTACCCATAGCTTGTACTTTCACATATTTTCACGTGTTTTTGTATATATTATGCAATAATTATGGGGTGGGTAAAAATTGAAAAAAAATGTGTGTTGTATACTATGTATATTATTATAAAAGTTGTTGTATAAAATGAAAATGTCAAGAATAAAGGCTTCTTATTTACTCTTGCATACCATCTCTGCATCTAAAAAGAAAAGAAAAAGAGTCTTGCATTTTCATAGCATGACATCTCATCTGCATACTTTGCATATGCAAAGTGAAAAGCTAGTGGGTTCTGAACCAAGTTATGAGTAGATATTGAGGATGGACTTGATTTGACTTAATCCACCTAATTTCAGAGGAACCTTATAGGAACCGGAGTTAAGATTTCTCAGGTCAAGTGACTTAATTCTTTGAGTCCGCAAGTCAATGTTCACATGTCATCTTGATTAGTCTAAGTAGAATATCTCGTGCACACGCATGATTCTTTTAGATAGTGACCTAACTTGTGACAAAGCACAATGCACGTAGCTCTTCATTGATGAGGTGGTGAGGAGGTAGAATCCTTTAGCTTGGAGTAGCACACGGGTGGAAACATCCGTCCTCCTCTAGGGAGGGTAATGCATCTCAACCTAGACTGGTGGTGTTGAAGTCTAAGGACGGGACGCTGTGGGTTGCAATAATGCTTCAAAAGAGGGATAGTCTACTGGCTCAAGAGGAAAAACTCCTGATGTACATGCTGCACCTTGTATATAGTTCCAAAAAAAATAGATAGGCTAAGGAAAAAGAAAAAATGCCTATCGGAGTATGTATATTAGCAAGAAGTCTGCAGCTGGATGACTTGGCTACATTGGTTCAGGCATCCCGGGATAGGTTAGCTACATTAGCTTTCGTCCATTCTTTATTCTTTTCTCTACCCCCTCCTCTTGAGTTGGTCACACTTGAACTTAGAAGGGAATACCCCGCTCCTCGAGGAAAGAGTTGCTAGACCGGGTTATTGAGTTACCTTGTTAGAGGAGGCTGGTTCTGAGCCATTTCTGATGTGGAGAGCTATTTATCACTTACACAGTACAAGTAAGAATCACAGTCATCAGAAATTTGCGTTTGAGGATTTGTTCTGACCTGACTATTGAGGCGTCTTGAATAGAAGACTTGTGGAACTTGAAGTCTGTTAGGTCTTAAATTCAGATCCCAATAAGGTTCCGCCACATAATTAATCCAAAGGTCGAGTCAAGCTCCATTTTTAACTTTTGTTCATGACCTTGGTATGGAACCCAAAATCATTTCACTCTTGCATTTCATTTAGTTGCTCGGGGACGAGCAAGGTTTAAGTATAGGGGGTTGATGAATCTGTGATTCATCACTTCAAAAGTCAAAAATAGAGCTTTGTTCCCGAGTAAATAGAGGCATATTTCCCTTTATAATGCATAAATAGCATTCATGCATACATACATAATACATACATTTTAGCGGTCCATTTGCATTTAAATAACAAGCCAAAATCCCTTGTAAAATATCCACTTACTAAAATAACCTCTTCTTTATAATATGTACTCCTCAGTTAATAATATAGGAAGAAAGCCAAAAATCCCCCTTGTAAATTAGTCAATAAAGCCCTAGAACCCCTGGAAAAAATACACATAGAATCCTCACGCAAACTCCAAAATAGGTCTACTCACTCTTAGAATACTACACATTAAAAGACCTTTAAAATGAGACTAATTTCATCCAATTTGGAGCTCGTATGAGAAAGTTGGGTTTTTGGGCTACTTTGTATACTACATATATGTATAAATTGTATCTTTGTATTTTTTGTATCATACTTGACCTCATCTCCGTCTTTAGTCAACATGAAACTTGTAGATATCATCAAGATCTACAACTTTCATGTTTTGAGTTTTTCCAAATTCGGCCTCCTTCTCCCTCGACACTCATTTCTTTTCGCAACCAATCACAGCTGGCCACGTGGCACCCTCTGGTTGTGCCACGCGGCCCGCTCCCCTTGCCCTAGCCGCCCGCGCCTACAACCGTTGGATCTTCATCCCGATCCAACGGCTGTGCCATCTTCACGTGCGTCCTTATCCCCCGCCGTCAGTTCACCTCCCATCTCAGATCTGATCCGCCCGTTCGCGCCTCTTCCACAATGCGCCACGTGGCGCGTCTTGCGCCTTCCAATCTCGCCCCCATCTCTTGATCCCTGCCGTTCTTTAGCGCCAGATCCTTAGCCATCCGATCGAACCCCTGGGCCCATCTCCACCGTTCGCCAGCGTTGCTCCCATAACGCGACGCGTGGCGCATTCAACACCCTTGATCACCTCGCCTCAGATTTAATCCACTCCGTCCACTTGCGCCTCGCCTTCGACGTGCCACGTGGCGCCATCACGTCCCTTGATCAATACGCCCTTGATCAAATCCAAGCCGCTCCATGGCGCTTCGATCTGGGCCGTTGGATCACAAGATCCAACGGCCAGGACTTCGTCTTCCACCTCCGGACGCCCTCTCTCCCACGATCTCGACCTTGCGCCACACGCTGTCCCTTTCTATTTTCGCCTCCACTCCTGTCACCTTCTCCGACCACCAATGCCGCCACTATCTTCACCACTCTCCCCTCATCCTCGCCGGATCCCTCACTCCCCACGACTTCCACCAGAGTCGCTCCACAACGACCACGAACCTCACCTCGCCTCCAGCCCTGTTGTCACCTTCACTCTATAAAACCTCCACCTCCGGCCACATTCAGACCGATCCGCCACTCCAGAGAGCTTCCCTGAGCTCAGAGCGTTCTTTTGGTGACAGCAATCGAGTGCCTATTCGAGCGACGACCGGTTTCTTCTCCGGTGAGATCCACGGCGAGCTCCCCCGTGTCGCAGCCCTCCTCCGCGAAGCTGCTTGAGCTCGGGACCCTACCGATCCCTAGAGCGACGACCCTGGAACTCGAGACCGAGCTCCGATCCCCAGGTGACCCTCCATCCTCTCCGATCTCTTCTTAATTTTTTTCCTTACTTTTCTCCGATTTAATAGCACTGCCATCATCATCTTCTCGCTTCACAATCACCTTGCCGAGCTCCGCAACGGAGCTCTGACCTTCACGCTCCATTTATCGCCCTCCGACAACACACTTCACCCTCCATCGACTCCAGCTCCGCCACCTGGGCGGAGCACCATCGCCGGACCTCCCTCGCTTCGCTTTAGGCCTCGCCGTCCACCCTTCGCATCTCCACGCACTACCTCGTGATTCGGAAGCTCATCGTAGCTACTTTCGTGCTTCATCGCCACGGTGCTCCAGCACCCCTCTTCCACTCCTGAAGGCACCTGGAGCTTCGCCGCACCGCCGCGCATCTTCCGGGATATCTCCGAGCCCCTGGAGAGCTTCACCGACGCCAGGAGGATCGGGCGGAGCCAAGCCCGCTTCGCCGGAGACCCGCCAACTCCTCCGCAGGTGGTGGAGGACCGTTGAGGACGAAGAACAGTCACCGTTCGATCATCTTGATTGAACGGTCCAGCGCCATCCACGTCGTCCACAACCGGAGCAGCACATCACCGTTGGATCCATCTAGATCCGGCGGTCCATAGACAGCCACGTCGACATCAGCCTGAGCTACAGCGACCGTCGATCGTCACCAGGATCGCACGGTTGTGAGCACGCCACATCGCCATCTTCAGCGAGCGTTATCCACCGTTGGATCAGTATAGATCAGATGGTTGTTGATCATCCACGCGCCAGCCACCGACAACCATTGGATCGACCTTGATCCAACGGTGTCCATCGCGCCACGTCGACGGGTCCGAGCCTCTTCCCCGACCTCTAGGCTCGGACCACCCGAAGCTTCGCCGAGCCTCACTCCAGACTTCCAGAAGCGCTCGAGCCGAGCACCGAGCCTCCGCAGTTATCCGAACCTAGGCCGCCCACGTGAGGAGCGCGTGTGGCCTGGGAAATTTACACTGAGGCCCCTGGAACTTTCAAATATTGCAAAAAGGTCCCTGTGAAGCAGACCCCACGTGAGGAGCACGTGCCTTGTGGAGAAATTGCACTCGAGTCCCCATCATAATAGGTAATTACACTTAAGTCCCTGTCAACATATTTACTTTATGTATTTTTATTTTCCTGTATTGCATTTACACCCCTGTGTTTGCACGCATCCCTAGGTTGCATTTTACATTATTTTTCAATTCTAAAAGTTGCACTTTGTTGAGAAACTTGTCCTCTGTCTATTGGGCCACGTGTCATGTTTTTGTAATTTCAGTCGAATTTTAAATGAATTAATTGGTTGATTTATGGAATATTTTGCCCAGTGACACCTTTTAATTTCTAGATTATTCTCTGTGATTCCAAAAATCCTCAAAAATTCACAATAGCTTTAGGACAGTGAACTTAACATGCATAAAAATTTCATGTCATTTGCACACATATCGAGGCCTAAATAAATTGTCGAGTGATTTTCTCAATTTAATTTTAATAAATTCATTTCACATTGAAATTAAGATCTGTCAATTTTCCTGGATTCCTTATCATTAGTGCTATCTAGGATAATTTTATCTCTTGAAGAAATTGTGATTTGTTATTTATTAAAAATTAAATAGTGAAAATCACCCTGTCTGCATATTTAATTCACAGTAAATTCATTTAGTGTCTAAAAATTACAAAAAAATTAGAGTAGCTTAATTTTATCCCATTTCATAATATGGCCAAGTTTCATAATTTTTGGAATTAATTTGACCATCTTTCTGAATTAACATTTAATTTGGCCTGATTTTGCATGTGTATTGCATAAAAACCCGAAAAAGACCAAAAATATTCCCTCCGAAAATCTCACACTTGGATTTTACTAAAATTTGACCTAAGGAGACAGCTGCCTCCCTGAGTTCGACCTTGGACTTCCACCAAGTAAAAAAATCTCCGCATGAAATTGACTTAAATCTGATTAAAAGTGGTTTTTGATTAGCCTCTCGTATCCGACTGCAACGAACGACGTTTAATTAATTTGGACATTAATTTGCTCGAATTAACGTAGGGTGCGAGGCGGTTCATCAGTAAGCTGATCAGTCACTCTATTCCCAAGAGACTACGCCAAGTCCTTTTACGACACTTACATATCTCGTAGTAACAATGCTCACATCCAATGCGAATGTTGCATCTTATGCAACCAATACCCAATATTGTACGTTGTAGTGTACTTAACACTATAAATTAATTATTATTATAACCAGTAAGTCATTTTCATTATCCTTATTAAAATACCCTTATTCTCGGAAATCTCTATCTCCTAAGGTATCCACAGTTAAGACCTTTTAGATTACTATCTATAGAGTCTTAATTTCTTGAAGATAATACATTGAGATCACTATCTCTAAGCCTTGTCATCTTTGAAGATATTGTTATTACTGCAATTAAGTGTTTTATCTCCATAGTAGGATTAGCAAAAATTTACTACTCCACTGCATGGCAGACATCTGGCTTTTGTACACACCTAGTATACACTCAGCTTCTCATAACTGATGCACAAGGGCAAGCAATTTTAGCATTCACTTCCTCAACTCCTTGAGGTGTTATTTATTCAGATAGGTTAGTACCATATCTTAAGGGAAGGAAGCCTTCCTTGGGATTTTCCAAGAATGGAATATGTCCAAGGTGTACCAGAAATGTGACAGTTCCAATACCCTCTTCTCTTTGCTTCTGAACAACTTCAGAACCAAGACATACTCAAGGTATGGAATAGCCAGTCTATAAAACACTTACTATTATCCATATATCGTTCCAAATGATTAGGATATAATCTACATTTAGCATGATGAATACAATGACACTTCCACTAAGCCTCACATGGTTCATCAAGATTCTATCTGAAATCATAACATTTATAGTTTCATCAAATCTAGGGTTCCAACTACAAGAAGCTTATTTGAGTCTATAGATGTAGTTCCTTAAGCTTTCACATCTTGCTTTCCTCAACCATGAAGCCTTGGGGCTACTTCATATGAACATCCTCGAAGAGGTATTCATAGAGGAATGCAATCTTGACTTCCATCTCGTAGATGTCAAAGTCAAGTTGTGTAGCTATAGTCAGCAATAGTCTGATGGGTTTAAGCATGGTCACTGAAGAACAAGTCTCATCGCAAGCGATGTCTTCTCTTCGATGTGTATCTTGTGAATACGAAACGTGCTTTGAAGGTCTCTACCTTCTCATCAGGTTTCCTCTTTCTCTTGAAGATCTGTTTACACCTTAATGGGTCTTACCCATATAGGTGGATCCTTGAGGGTCCACATATAACACTTGTATATGAAGTCTACTTTAGACTTTATTGCTAACATCCATCTTTCCATGTCATGATCTTTCAAAGCTTCATCACATGAAGTAATATCATTTTCAAATTTCTCTGACACATGGAAATTCATCTTCAAACGCATTTGAAGATGTATGCATGTTTCATCTGTAATTATCCTTTTAGTTTCTGATTTTAGGAGCCTCATTATCATCTCAAGATTAAATGAGTTTCTTCACTTCATTTTCATCTTGATTCTCAAGAAAGTTATCATCTAAGAATCATATTCTCTGAGATGTAATTCTTTAAGAATCTCAAGATCATAAAGTAGGTATCCAATACCATCCTTTATTTTCCTAATGAAGTAGCACTCTCTGGTGCTAGATTCTAGCTTACTTGTATGGAATCGTATTGAGGATATATATTGCAGACTCTACTAAAAATATATACCTTGGAAACTAAGAGGTAATTATGCAAATATTCATCATTGATCAAATCATGTCACCCATGATCCAATTATATCTCCCTAGAACTGTATTGAGTTTAGGAGTATTAGGAGGAGTGAGATAGAAATGATATTTCCATTTCCATAAGGTATTCCTTGAATTTATCTAATAGGTACTTGCTACCTTGGTTAGATCAAATTCATTTAATCTTCCTTGAAACTTTGGTTCTAAACCAAAATTGTGAAATCTTTGAACAATTCAAAGCTTTCTCAGGTGAAGGGAAGAAATCTGATATCACCAATAATCCTCAAATGATATCACATATCATCAATGCTTATTGTGTTACAGATGATCTACATACATCAATATGTATGAGATCCTGAATACCTTTGTATCTTACACCATTCTCGGAGATAGGTGCATTGGACAATTTCTACTTTTGAATGAGATATTCATAAGTATGTATGCTTTAAACCTTTAGACAATCTAAAGTTCAATATCATACTAGTATATTGATCACATCAATAGATATATGTACAAGACTTGATACCAGACCATTGTCAAATGATATTTGTCCTCCTATTGGTCATTAAAGGTTTAATTTTTAGTATTAGAAATGTTAATGAACTATTCATTAATATTCTAATTTAGTAGAGTCCACAAGATGCCAGATTACTTATCCGAAATATATCCATCATAACTCTTTATGATAGGTCTATTCCAGAATAATGTTCATTTCCAACATTTGAAAATGTAATCAAATATCTAGGTCATAGAGACAAGCGTCACCTATATACAACCCCTGGCGACGAAACCCTTCGCCTTGACGGGAGATCATGGATGTCACTTATGTGATCCTCCATCTTATATTCAAATTTTAATTAATTACCATGAATCCTATTCATGTAATTAATTATTTCAAGAGAAATGCACATCTATTCATAATAGAGTGCTTTTAATTGGAAACAATTAATTTAATCATATTAAATCAATTATTCATCCAATTTAATCAACCAATAAACTAGTTTTTGTTACTTGAATGGATGTTATAATATCAAAATATGTATTATTCGGATTTTAATAATTAGAAAAATACATCATTATCCTTCTAACATCATCCCTTCCCTGCCCGTTGTCATGGCCAATACCGACGAAGTGGGAAAGACCACACACGGTGCCTGCTACCCCAACGCTCCCTGACTAGGCATCATATCCGCCTCGGGAAAAATAGAATGCCGAGTCAATCACTTTGTACTTGAGATGTTCATCGGTTTTCAACTGAAGTTATATCATATAATATTTATCAAAACCATTTTGATAATATTATAAGGAGATTTGCCAAATAAATCTCCAATCCTATTCAGGCAACATGGTTTTGCATGTAAAAGTTGCCCTACAACTATTGTAGGATAAACTAGAGTTTTCATGAAAACAATGTTTGTGGGAAATTTCATATTAACCAATTGTGATCAAGATCAACTATCTTATCATTTTGGTTAATGCAATGTCATTAAAGGAAATAATTATCATCTTTAAATATTTCATAAATATTTATCAATAATCATTCCAGAAAATTAACAGTTAATTTCCATTAATTTATTTGAATGACAATCACAAAGTTTATGATCAAGTATGTTAATTTCTAGCAGTGACCCCTACTCACGAAAATCAACATAACTCGATCAATTTAAATCAAATTATTACAATATAAATTTATTTAGTTTTCCAAATTGATTTAAAACAGAACTCAAGTGATAATTATGCATCTTCAAGCATTTAAGACCTGTAATTAACTCTTTAATTACATCACTAACCACCATCCCCGAAACAGTGGATATATGTTCAATAAAATGAGCATAACAAGAGTTATCAGATTCCAAATCACGCAAACTCAAATCACATGGTTTCCTTAATTAATGGAGAACATTATTCCAGTGATATTTTCAGGTTTAAAATTTTAAACAGGGTCGAAAATTATCACAAAACAGGGTCGTGAAAATAGAAATGCAATAAAATTTTCACGAACCCTAACGAGCTCAAATTTTCTTAGGTTTATGGATCGTATCCAAAACCTCCAATCTGGCTCTGATACCACTTTAAGTATATAGGAAAAATCCTTAAGCGCATCACGGAAGTGTGATGATCACATCTAATGCGATCAGAGTGACTAGTCGTACTAATCGCTCGATGCAACGGAATTTAAAATTTTAAATCATACAGTGAAACCACATGATCCCAAGAACATTTCTTGGATCGTTTCATCTAACCACAAAGTATTAGAAATACCTTTTGAAGCGTGGTTGCGATCACTTGATCTCTAAAGCAAGAGATCCTCCTGACTCAAGTCCGATCCATGAAGATGGCACTTGCAGGTGTGATAATGAGACACGTGCTTCCCGCAATCCACGATGAAGATCTAAGCCTTGAATCTCCTGATTTCCTCCAACAAAATCCACGTCTTCTACTTGTTCTATAGACACCAAGGAAGACGGAGATCCGACAGCATGACGGCGTAGCGACGACTGTAGTTCTCTCAAGAACTCAGAGTGGATGGCCACTCTTAGAGAGAGATGGGGCGTGAGAATGAGAGAAGGAGAGAGAGTAACTTAATGCATATGTCAAGAAGGGCTAGGGTTGCCCCTTCTTATATAGTAGTTTGGGAGTCCATAGATCACAATCCATGGGTTATACAAATCAACTGTTAGATTGATTTGTGTTTTTAATCAATGGCCATGATCATTGTTGTTTACTAAAACAACAACTATTAATTTATATTAAACTAAGTATATGTTGCATTATCATCAACATAATTTAACTCAATAAAATTAATCAATAAAAGATAATAAAGAGGATTATAATCTCCTCCTAAAAAAGGGGGCGTCACCCATGACAAATTCAAGGGTGACATCACCTTTTTTATTTGGTTATTTTTTATATTATTTATATTATCCTATTATCTCTTAATTATTTGCAACAACATTTATTGCAAATATATTTACTAAATTAATTCTAAATTAAATAGTGAATATTTCAATCACGCCATTCAAAAAATGTGAATCATATTCACAACCCAAAACAAAATGTAAATTATATTTCCAATTAATTGCTTAATGTGAATATAATTTACATTAACAATCAATTAGTAAATATTATTTATAAATGTGCTCTCTCCAATATAATATAAATCATATTTATAATAGACATTGATATTATGGGTAGCATGGATAGTAGTATCCATATTCTGCATTTCCCTGATAATTAAATCTCATTTTATTATCTTGGATAATCATTCTCATAATATGAATCTCACTCGTATTATTCTTGATAATTAAATCTCATTTAATTATCAATATCTTGCTGCTTGGATATATAATTCATCAAAGGAATTATTCTTGAACTCTTTCAAGAATAGTGTGCTTTCTCCGCAGATACTTGTAGATAAGGACATGGCAATTGTATTGTTCCACGCATAGTGACTTGGACATTGAGATCATATCTCAAATCCAGATCTTACAGACGTCCCATAGATTCTTGATTAAATCAAGTACGTAAACTTAATCTTCTCATTGCGTCTGAATCTTATTCAGATCAATGTCCAACACTTAGACTAAGATCAAGTTACTTCTCTACTGAGAGGAGTCACTAAAATCTAGACCTGTTTCATCACTCCCTCGGAATGGAAGCGTCATGGTTATACAATCGTATATGATCACATCACCCTCAGGTATTCCCAATACCTATACATCCTGCATAATGGAAGACCTTGAATAAACCCGAAGTTATAGATCTCTTTTAGACTGTCACCTTTTGGGTTTTATCATTAAGATTCTGATTTGATCATTGGGATTTGGTATCGATCATATACTTTCCAAAAGCATATATCATACCTCTAAATTCTATCAAGCTTCTTAAGCGATACGACCATGCATGGAATTTATTGATCCCAATATCTCATGAATGAGCTCATGTCTTCCGGTTCAGAAGTGAACCTGTATGATCCCTTTGAGAGATCATATTACTCATATGTCCTTATATGCACACCAGCTCGCCATTATATAGACCTCGATTAGGCCATCAACGTATTGGTCTACCAAATGTACATACTTAGACATATAGTAACACATATGTCTCCCGTCAGAGGATGTGTGCCTATATCGCGACAGCATACGATGTAGGACTTTGTTTATCTCGATCTCGTTAAGTCAACTCTTTGACCTAACTAATCTGACCCCTCCAAATCTCTATTCCTATGCAGAGGACCTGGATCAAGAGGTCGGTGTGGGAGATCACATCTTGATGATCATTTGACGGTGCTTGATGAGTTCTCAATCTTACTCTTTAGATATTCATCCAAGCACCAACTTCTATGATTCAACAATTGAATCAACAACTTTATGATGTCAAGACAGCCATGGTACATAAACCTAATTGTACTAAGGTACCTATTATGCAAATTAGTTATTATTCATTTCAGATCTGGGAATGATATTTGTAATAACATTTATTGCATAATGGCTCGCCATGGGCTCGCATGTCCAACAATCTCCTACTAGTCCAAAGGGCCATTAATGGACTAATAATTTAAACTCACACTCATGTGATAATCATAAGCTATCTAGAGAAATAGCTAGGTAAGCTGATCAGTCACTCTGTTCTCAAGAGACTACGCCATGTTCTTTTACGGCACATGCATATCTCGTAGTAACAGTGCTCACATCCAATGCGAATGTTGCATTTTATGCAACCAATACCCAAGATTGTCAGTTGTAGTGTCCTTGACACTACAACTCAATTAATATTATAACTAGTATGTCATTTTCATTATCCTTATTAGAATACCCTTATTCCCGGAGATCTCTATCTCCTAAGGTATCCACATTTAAGACCTTTTAGATTACTATCTATAAAGTCTTAATTTATTGAAGATAAGCCATTGAGATCACTATCTCTAAGTCTTGTCATCTTTGAAGATATTGTTATTACTGCAATTAAGTGTTTTATCTCCATAGTAGGATTAGCAACAATTTACTACTCAACTGCATGACAGACATCTGGCTTTTGTACACATCTAGCATACACTCAGCTTCTCATAACTGATGCATAAGGGCAAGCAGTTTTAGCATTCACTTCCTCAACTCCTTGAGGTGCTATTTCTTCATATAGGTTAGTACCATACCTTAAGGGAAGGAAGCCTTCCTTGGGGTTTTCCAAGAATGGTATATGTCCAAGGTGTACCACAAATGTGATAGTTCCAATACCCTCTTCTCTTTGCTTCTGAACAACTTTAGAACCAAGACATACACAAGGTATGGAATAGCCAGTCTATAAAACACTTACTATTATCCATATATCATTCCAAATGATTAGGATATCATCTACATTTAGCATGATGAATACAATGAAACTCCCACTAAGCCTCACATGGTTCATCAAGATTCTATCTGAAATCATAACATTTATAATTTCATCAAATCTAATGTTCCAACTACAAGAAGCTTATTTGAGTCCATAGATGTAGTTCCTTAAGCTTTCATATCTTGCTTTCCTCAACCATGAAGCCTTAGGGCTACTTCATATGAACATCCTCGAAGAGGTATGCAATCTTGACTTCCATCTCGTAGATGTCGAAGTCAAGTTGTGTAGCTATAGTCAGCAATAGTCTGATGGGTTTAAGCACGGTCACTGAAGAAAAGTCTCATCGCAAGCGATGTCTTCTCTTCGATGTGTATCTTGTGAATACGAAACGTACTTTGAAGGTCTCTACCTTCTCATCAGGTTCCCTCTTTCTCTTGAAGATCCGTTAACACCTTAATGGGTCTTACCCATATAGGTGGATCCTTGAGGGTGCACATATAACACTTGTATATGAAGTCTACTTTAGACTTTATTGCTAACATCCATCTTTCCATGTCATGATCTTTCAAAGCTTCATCACATGAAGTAATATCATTTTCAAATTTCTCTGACACATGGAAATTCATCTTCAAACTCATTTGAAGATGTATGTGTGTTTCATCTGTAATTATCCTTTTAGTTCCTGATTTCTGGAGCCTCATTATCATCTCAAGATTAAATGAGTTTCTTCACTTCATTTTTATCTTGTGTCTCAAGAAAATTATCATCTAAGAATCATATTCTCAGAGATGTAATTCTTTAAGAATCTCAAGGTCCTAAAGTAGGTATCCAATACCGTCCTTTATTTTCCTAATGAAGTAGCACTCTCTGGTGCTAGATTCTTGCTTACTTGTATGGAATCATATTGAGGATATATATTGTAGTCTCTAATACATATATACCTTGGAAACTAAGAGGTAATTATGCTAATATTCATCATTGATCAAATCATGTCACCCATGATCCAATTGTATCTCCCTACAACTCTATTGATTTTTGGTGTACTAGGAGGAGTGAGATAGAAATGATATTTCCATTTCCATAAGGTATTCCTTGAATTTATCTAATAGGTACTTGCTACCTTGTTTAGATCAAATTCATTTAATCTTCCTTGAAACTTTGATTCTAACCCAAAATTGTGAAATATTTGAACAATTCAAAGGTTTCTCAGGTGAAGGAAAGAATCTCATATCACCAATAATCATCAAATGATATCACATATCATCAATGCTTATTGTGATATATATGATCCACATACATCAATATGTATGAGATCCTGAATACCTTGGTATCTTGCACCATTCTAGGAGAAGGGTGCATTGGACAATTTCTACTTTTGAATGCGATATTCATAAGTATGTAAGCTTTGAACCTTTAGACAATCTAAAGTTCAATATCATACTAGTATATTGATCACATCGATAGATATATGTCAAAGACTAGATACCAGACCATTGTCAAATGATATTTGTCCTCCTATTGGTCTTTAAAGGTTTAATTTTCAGTATTAGAAATGTTAATGAACTATTCATTAATATTCTAATTTAGTAGAGTCCAGAAAATGCTAGATTACTTACCCGAAATATATCCGTCATAACTCTTTATGATAGGTCTATTCCAGAATAATGTTCATTTCCAACATTTGAAAATGTACTCAAATATCTAGGTCATAGAGACATTCTCTAAGACTAAGGGCTCTCCCACTGAAAATATGACATTATCTATCCAACAGAGATTGTTGCAACGATTGCATCAATATCTATGCGGATGACCATTAAACCTTAAGATAAAAATTTCTTATCTTCTAAAACATATGCAATCCAGTTGTAAATGCCATCAGAAGAATGAGATACAATTATCGGACTTCAATCTTATCTTATAAGCAAGTCCTCTTCAATGATGAAATGTAGATGTAGATTATTTCGATGCACTATCTAAATCCTTCTCTAAGGATTCTAGATAGACGTGATAGTCATACTATCAATACATCAACTTTTGTAGTATTGGCATTCATCCAACTCTTTGGATGTCATATGGAAGTCATATAAATAAGGTCAACTCTTTGACTTTCCTTCTTACTTGGGTCCGACCCATGTTTCCACTACGCTCCCTTCATCTTTAAACAACCATTGCTTAAGATAAAGGTTCTCTTATGTTGAACTCAAAAGATTTGAACGTAAGAGTATTTCAACATTTATATATGCTTCATTTTAATTCATACAATATGAATACTATGAAGATTCATCTATGACTTGAGTATAGATAGTAGAATGATGACACTCATCATTTCTACATCCATCTTAATACAAAGACTTTGGTTCAGGCAGGTACTCAAACAATTTGAATACATCAACTCTTATAGAGCTACCATTACGCATAATGCAGAGAACCATGTCATTCATGATTAAATGTTGAGAGCACATATGTATGCCAAATTACCTTCTTAGGTTTTATAAGGATTATTTGACAATTATGATCTTCATCGACATGTCACTTCCAAAGTACATTTGATGAGAGATCAAGAATATAGAGACATACAGACCCTTAGGTGATGTCTTACCGTCTATTTTAATTGTCATTCCTCATCATTATGAGGAAACTTGCATATTGCAACCACATACACTATGTGTCCAACTGCAAGTACAATATCTTAATCATGGATCCAATCCATGACATTCTACTGGTTTTTATTGAGTATAATAATGAGTGGGTTTAGTGAAGGATTATCTGAAATAAGAAATTTGCATAAATACTTTACTTTGATTTAGGAATTTTTATATCAAAGTTGTCTTGCATTGTCAATACTGAAAGTCCATTCCCTTAATCACTTTCAATGTAAGAGATATACTTACCATTATATCTCAGCAAGATCTGGGATCTCCTTTCTTATCCTGGTTATATCCCAATAATATGAGAAACTGTAACTTAGATAAAAAGAAGCGGGAATCCATTCCAGCTTGCAAGTCCAACTTTCATTTCCCAATTCGATCTTTAACACTCGGGCCCACCACTCCTAAGGTGATGTTGACCCGTTGTTAATTGAACCAACCGGCAACTGGCTTAATACTCACTATGCACAATCCAATATCGCCCCAATAATACGAGGAATCGATACTGGGGTGACTACGCATACGGCCTTACTCTTTCGAGAAGCGAAAGGCCCGATTCAAGTGAACTTGTATGAGGAGCTATCACTTCGGACATGCGTCTCCTATATACAACCCCTGGCGACGAAACCCTTCGCCTTGACGGGAGACCATGGATGTCACTTATGTGATCCTCCACCTCATATTCAAATTTTAATTAATTACCATGAATCCTATTCATGTAATTACTTCTTTCAAGGAAAATGCACATTTATTCATAATAGAGTGCTTCTAATTGGACATAATTAATTTATTCATATTAAATAAATTATTAATCTAATTTAATCAACCAACAAACTTATTTTTTTACTTGAAAGGATGGTATAATCTCAAAATACGTATTATTCGAACTTTATTAATTAGAAAAATACATCATGATCTTTCTAACATTATCCCTTCCTTACCTGCTATCATGACCAGTACCGATGGGAGTGGGACATACCACACACGGTGCAACTTGCTATCCCAACGTTCCCGACTAGGCACCATATCCGCCTCAGGAAAAAAATAGAATGCTGTGTCAATCACTTTGTACTTGAGATGTTCATCGGTTTTTCGACCGAAGTTATACCATATAATATTCATCAAAATCATATTGATAATATTATAAGGACATTTGCTAAACAAATCCCCAATCCTATTCAAGCAATTGGGTTTTGCATGTAAAAGTTGTCCTACAACTATTGTAGGATAAACTAGAGTTTTCATGAAAACAATATTTGTTGGAAATTTCATATTAACCAAGTGTCATCAAGATCAACTATCTTGTCATTTTGGTTAATGCAATGTCATTCAAGGAAATAATTGTCATATTTAAATATCTCATAAATATTTATCAATAATTATTTCATAAAATTAACAATTTATTCCCATTAATTTATTTGAATGACAATCACAAGGTTAATGATCAAGTTTGTTAATTTTCAGCAGTGACCCCTACTTACTAAAATCAACATAACTCGATCAATTTAAATCAAATTATTGCAAACTAAATTTATTTTGTTCACCAATTTGATTTAAAACAGAACTTAAGTGATAATTATGCATTTCTAGGTGTTTAGGACCTATAATTAACTCTTTAATTACGTCACTAACCACCATCCCCAAAACAGTGGATATATGTTCAATAAAATGAGCATAACTAAAGTTATCGGATTCCAAATTACACAAACTCAAATCACATGGTTTTCTTAATTAATGGAGAACAATATTCCAGTGATATTTTCAGGTTTAAACATTTTAAACATGGCCGAAAATTATCACAAAACATGGCTACGAAAATAGAAATGCAATAAAATTTTCACGAACCCTAACGAGCCTAAATTTTCTTAGTCTATGGATCGTATCCAAAACCTCCAACCTGGCTCCGATACCATTAAAGGATATGGGAAAAATCCTTAAGCACATCATGGAAACGTGATGATCGCATGTAATGCGATCGGAGCGGCTAGTCGTACTAGTTGCTCAGTGCAATGGAATTTAAAATTTTAAATCATATGATGAAACCACATGATCCCAAGAATATTTATTGGATCGTTTCATTTAACCACAACGTATTAGAAATACCTCTTGAAGCGTGGTTGCGAACGCTTGATCTCTAAAGCAAGATATCCCCCAGACTCAAGTCCGATCCACGAAGATGGCACTTGCGGGTGCGATGATGAGACGCATGCTTCCCGCAATCCACAATGAAGATCCACGCCTTGAATATACTATTTTTCTCCAACGAAATATGACGTCTTCTACTTGTGCTAGAGCCACCAAGTAAGATGGAGATCCGACAGCACGACGGCGTAGCGACGATTGTAGTTCTCTCAAGAACTCAGAGTGGACGACCACTCTTAGAGAGAGATGGGGAGTGATAATGAGAGAAGGAGAGAGAGCAACTTAATGCTTATGTCAAGAAGGGCTAGGGTTTCCCCTTCTTATATAGTGGTTTAGGAGTCCATGGATCACAATCCATGGGATACACAAAATCAACGGTTAGATTGATTTGGGTTTTTAATCAATGGTCATGATCATTGTTGTTTACTAAAATGAAAACTATTAATTTATATTAAATTAAATATATGTTGCATTATCATCAGCATAATTTAACTCAATAAAATTAATTAACAAAAGATAATAAAGAGGATAATAATCTCCTCCTAAAAGAGGGGGTGTCACCCTTGACTAATTCAAGGGTGACATCACCTTTTTTATTTGGTGATTTTTTTTACCTTCTTTATATTATCACATTATCTCTTAATTATTTGCAACAAAATTTATTGCAAATATATTCACTAAATCAATTCCAAATTAATCATTGAATATTTCAATCATGCCATTGAAAAAATGTGAATCATATTCACAACCCAAAACAAAATGTAAATTATATTTCCAATTAATTGATTAATGTGAATCCAATTCCCATTAATAATCAATTAATAAATATTATTTACAAATGTGCTCTCTCCATTATATTATAAATCATATTTATAATATACATTGATATTATGGATAACATTGATAGTACTATCTATATTATGCATTTCGCTGATAATTAAATCTCATTTAATTATCTTAGATAATCATTCTCATAATATGAATCTCATTATTATTGTTTTTGATAATTAAATCTCATTTAATTATCAATATCTTTTTGCTTGGATACATAATTCATCAAAGGAATTATTCTTGAACTCTTTCAAGAATAGTGTGCTTATTCCGCAGATACTTGGAGATAAGGACATGGCGATTGTATTTTTCCACTTATAGTAACTTGGACATTGAGATAATATCTCAAATCCAGATCTTACGGACCTTCCATAGATGCTTGATTAAATCAAATATGTAAACTTAATCTTCTCATTGCATATGCATCTCATTCAGATCAATGTCCAACAGTTGGACTAAGATCAAGTTACTTCTCTACTGAGAGGAGTCACTAAAATCCAGACCTGTTTCATCACTCCCTTGGAATCGAAGCATCATGGTTATACAATCGTTTATAATCACATCACCCTCAGGTATTCCCAATACCTGTACATCCTACATAATGGAAGACCTTAAATAAACCCGAAGTTATAGATCTCTTTTAGACTGTTACCTTCAGGGTATCATTAAGATTATCATTTGATCATTGGGATTTGGTATTGATCATATGCTTTACAAAAGCATATATCATACCTCTAAATTCTGTCAAGCTTCATTAGAGAGACGACCATGCATGGAATTTATCGATCCCAATATATCATGAGTGGGCTCATTTCTTCCGGTTCCGAAGTGAACCTGTATGATCCCTTTGAGAGATCGTATTACTCATATGCCCTTATATGCACACCAGCTCGCCAATATATAGACCTTGATTAGGCCATCAACCTATTGGTCTACCAAATGTACATACTTAGACATATAGTAACACATCTGTCTCTGGTCAGAGGATGTGTGCCTATATTGCGACACCATATGATGTAGGACTTTGTTATCTCGATCTCGTTAAGTCAACTCTTTGGCCTAACTAATCTGACACCTCCGAATCTCTATTACTATGCAGAGGACCTGCATCAAAAGGTTAGTCAGATATCAACTTTTAGAGATAGGATTGCCATCTTCCACTCAGGCTGGAGATCACATCTTGATGATCATTTGACGGTGCTTGATGAGTCCTCAATCTAACTCTTTAGATATTCATCCAAGCACCAACCTCTATGATTCAACAATTGAATCAACATCTTTATGATGTCAAGACAACCATGGTACATAACCCTAATTATACTAAGGGACCTATTATGCAAATTAGTTATTCTTTATTTCAGATCAGGGAATGATATTTGCAATAACATTTATTACATAATAGCTCACCGTGGGCTCGCATGTCCAACATAATATACCCAAACGAATAATTTATGAAGATGATCCATCATTGTTGTCACATTTATCACTTTTTAAATCATAAGATTAATAGTGATTCATTGGATATGGATCTTATTTCATTTTTATGTAATTCCCCCAAATGTTTTTTATCTTTAAATCATGAGATTTATATCTACTTATTACATTCGAGTTTAAATTCATTGCTACTAATATTTTAAGTCTTTAATGATGAACATAGTAGCTAAATTAGTGACCTTAAGTTGGGTCTAATTTATATGTTCATCACCCGAAATCTCTTAATTCTAGCATGGGAATCACAATCAAATCTATACATCTTATGATGAAGTTAGATCATAAATAGTGGTTTGATTTCCAGATCTTAATACTTGAAATTCATCCTCAATTTTCGATCTTTCAAAAATCCAAGATTTGGCTAAAATCTGATAATAAATTTAGATCTAAGATTCATAATTTAACAACTTTTAGAGAGTAAATTCTTCATACAAAACCCCCAAATTGGATCACAGTTCAGACATGGAAATCTGTGGCTTATTGGTTTGAAGTTTAAATTCAAATTGCATGTTAATTCATCTCCATATCATCATATTTTGAGTATAAATATGGAACTACCAATGTTCTGAAATCAGGTTTCTAATATATGCAAATCACTCCTAAATCCTTTACATTTATGCATGAAATCAGATCATAACTGTCGTTTGAATTTAATGTTAAATACATGCCAAATATCTCCAATTCTTCCTTTTTACTAAAACACCTTCAATCTCTCATATTTTTAGGCATACAACTTTAGATTATCCTTGGTCTGAATTTCAATCAAATTCCATGTAATACACTCCCAAATCTCTCAATTCCTATCACGAAATCATGGGCATATGATATGGTTTGAAGTTCGATCTAATTATATGTAACTCAACCCCAATTTTATCAGATTATATCTTGAAATCAAAGTATAGCAATGATTTGAAATTTAATCTAAAAAAATGCAGGAAGGCAATATGAGAAGAGGATGATTATACATGGAAATCTCCGAATTTTGAAGATTAAAACCGACATGCAATTGGTTGAATTGATAGCCTTCTGCAGCAGCTTTTAAGTGGATTTAAAGTTCCACCATGAAACTAGAATCAAAACTCTAAGGGAGAGGAGAGAAACTCCCAAAAATTAAGGAGCAACAACTCCATTTGTGGTGTTGCTTATAACAACTTGAAGATGTTGCAGCAGTGAGCTGCTGCCCTGAAACAACATCATCTTGATGAAGTTGCAGCAACTCCAAGATGCAACAACATCAACAACAAGCTGAGAAAGGGATGTTGGATATGCTCCAGCCAAACCAATCTAGCAGCAATTGTGCTGCTTGGAGCAAAGTTTCAGGACAAGCAGGGCCCCTTTGGTGGTATTTTTTTAGAGAAATAGAGAGAACAAGGGGGAAGGGGTTGGTGTTTATATAAGGGAAGAGGGACTCTTGATCTTGACAAGTGGGAGGATAATAAGCCAAGTGGAAATAAGAAGGGCCAAATGGAGGGACAATAGGAAAACAACTGCTGCTGTTGTTATGAAATTTCAAGTTATTTTTTTATATTCTCTCTCTCTCTCTTAGTTGAAATAACAAAGTCATCCGCATTCGTACATCAAGTCTCAGATTCCAATGTGCAATATCTTGTTTTGATCATCTATGCTAGATGATCTAACGATATAAAATTCATATTTTCCTGATCCAAGATGTATTCGGAATTGGCGAAATATGGTCTTGAATTGTGGCTAAATTTTGTGATTTAAATTATCAAACGACCTTCGATCAATGAATGATCGATTTTGTTGTTCTTAGTTTGCCTAATCAAATTTTCTGGTGGTCTCGGTTTCTTTTGTAGTTCGGATTTTATGTAGTGGCATTTTGCAATGGCACGTATTACGATGCGTTCAACTTTTGATCGATTATGCCTGAACAAGATTCTGTCTGCGATATATAGATCGATATGAGGTTAGTCAATATTAATTGAATATTATTTGATCATACAAGCCCTTAATAGAGCCAGATTCAGTTTATTCGAATCCGTGTGTCACAAATATAAAAACCTCAAAGGGAGTCTCATCCTCTAGACTCGCGTCAAGGTCACTATGTGTTTTATTTGACTTTCCTTTTACCATAAAAGCCCTCAAAGGATTTCGAACCCAAAAAACCTTTAAGGAAAAATAAGCCATATTATTTCAATATATAATTAAATAGGTTTGTTTTGACAATTACCTGAAAAAAGGTGCGGGTATCGTGCCTGCATATCACCCTCAATCTCCCATGTCACCTCTTCGATACCAAGTCGCTGCCATAATACCTTGACTAGGGGAATATCTTTGCTACGAAGATTATTTACAGCACCATAGAGTATCTGCACTGGCCCTCCTCTTATGTCAAGTCTGGCTTCATGTCAAGGTTCTCGTAGCCCGTGACATGTCGAGGGTCATGCACATACTTTCCTCAGGTTGGATATTGAAAAGTCGAAAAATTCTATTAGTCTTGTGTTCCACAAGAAGCGGGAACATAATCGTCGAAGCGACTGATGAGAACCTCAGACTAATTCAACAATTAAACCACAATATATAAAGTAATGAAAAACAAAATATATGGAGTTAAAATTTATTATAACTCTACAATGGATGTGCATATGTGTATGTAGGTAGAGTATCAAACACATGGAGCAAAAGGCATATCAGGGAAATGAATTCAAAATTTGTATTCTCCTTGTCTATGTTTTTGTGGTTTTTTATTTTTATTTTTTTGGAATTTCATTATATACTTATTGATTTTTTTAATTTGCCATTTTTTACTTTCTTTTTTTATTTTTGATTTTTGTTTTCTTTTTATTTTTAACTATATATAAGAATATATAAGGCTATATATACAATATAATGTAATATAGTTAGAAATACAACTAAAAATAAAAAAAGTGTAAAATAAAATATTTTAGTTTTTAAATAATTTTACTATTATTGTGATTTTTAGTTAATTTTACTAATTTCTATATATTTTAAAGTTAAAACAAATCCCAAAATAGGGATTAAATAAATAGGTCACATTATTTTAGAAATTAAAAATAGAAAATAAAGTTAAAATTCTATAAAAGTATTTTAATTAATAACATGTAATAAAAAGAAAATTCAGAGACAGAAAAAGATATTTGTGGATAAATTATGTTTTTGTAGAGATTTTGGAGCTTTTTAATTTTTATAGTTTTCCTTTTCTATTTTCGAGATTTTTGGTATGGAGTTGATAAACAAGATAATAAATAAAATATAATGTTTTGGTATTTTTTCAAAGCATTTTTATATTTTCAAATAGGGGCAAAATGCTCTCTTTTTGAATTTTAATAAATATTAAAAGGCTTAAAATCAAAATCCAATAATATAGCATGAATGTACATGCGGGCAGGAACCTATCCCTATTTTTTTGAGAAGTTTTGGAGCACAAATGCTTGTTTTAATATATAGAAAACATGCACAAAAATTAATGAATTAGCAGGAGCATAAATGCAAATAAAGATAAATACATGGAATAAAATGCAAATATCATGAAATATTATAACTATCAATTAGGTTTATGGACTAAAACTAAATACCAAAATGTGTAAGGGCCTAGGGCTTAACTGCAAAATGTCACCTCACATGTGACGACACATAAGGTGATGTGGCCAGGACCAAAGTACGAATACAATGAAGTACATGGCGTTGCTTGCAAATTTCATGAATGTTTTAAACTAAATAAATAAGTTACATAATTGAAACAAAAAGCCAAAATGTGTATGTGGGGGGGGGGTGGATTTTGTAATTTAGACACTGAGGTGCTATCCAACGATTGGGAACAATTCACTTGACACGTGGCGGACAGAGGATGTGCGATGCCACTTCACAGTTGGCGGATGTGGTTTGATCCTCAGATAGATCCAATGGTACATGAGAGCTACAATCAAACAACCCAGGTTAGAACTGGGAGGCGCCTACAATTCGACGGTGGTGAAGGTGCCTCGATGAGCTGGGAAGAACACGAAGTGTAGTCGCTTCAATCCAACGATTCTCCTCGCTCAACGAGTCTCCTATGTTGCCAAGATGCTTGATGGATTCCTAGAAGGAGTCCGCAGCCTCAGGTGGTCGCCGGTAGGTCTAGGACCCACTGGAAGGGGCCTGGAAGTTGAAGAAGATGCACAACCTGGAGACCTTCAGGTAAAATCGATTTGAGCCTAGATGGGCTCCTTTTAGCTCGAGACCTGCATAGATGGAACATAAGGTTGAGGGTAAGTGCCTCTACCAATAAGCAGGAGGAATGATGGTGTTGGGAGTCACGGTGGAAGAGAACCAATGGTGCGGAGGAGATGGAGCTCGGGAGACTCGATCTAGAAGGTTTGAGGTGAATGGAATGCACCGGTGAATTGAGAAGAAAAGAGAATGCGAGATGAGGTGGAAGCGGGTTGGAAACAGTGAGGTTCAAGGTAAACAGGGTGACCATAGCTCTAGAGCTTCAGCGAGGTTTAGTTCTAAATCCTAGGCTAAACAAGAAATTAAAGCATGAAATAAAATGTGAAATCAAGACTATAGCTACACCTAATCTAGAAAGCAAAGGAGAAATCACCTCAAGCGATGTTGGCCGCGAGATCAACCGCCGGGAGTACAACTCCAGCAATGGGGTTGGGAACTCCTTCTCAACACTCCTCCACATGCCAAGAAGCAAGGCAATGGAGCTCTCACCTCCCTCTAGCCATCACACGTCAATTGGGATGAAGAAAGTGGAGAAAAGGGGAACAAAAAAGAAGAAGGAGAACGAGTGCTTATGTACATGAGACTGAGGAGAAGAGTTTGAGGGAAAATTACACGAGCGTAGATGATCCTCTGTCGTAGGAGACGAGTCGGCGTGGATGGTAGATGAATAGTTGTCAAAAGCTATGAAGAAATCTAGCCTCCTTGAGCAACGCATCATGAGATAGAAAATCATGAAGAGGGACAAGTACTCGGTTCTGACAGGGCTAGAGTTCAGATTAGAAGAGTTGAACTAGGTCAACTCACGTTGCAATCTGCTTGGTCCACGTGGACTAATCAGGAAACCAACCCCAAAATTATTTGTAAAATCAATACTAATTTGTAAATGATTTAATTAAAATAAAGTTATAAACTAAAAAATGTTTATTATTTTCTGTAGTATTCTAATATGATTGTTATTTATTTTTATGAACTTATTTATTACAAGTTACTTTTTAAGGGTATATTTATATGTATATTTACCTATGTTTTGGGTTTTTTATTTCTATTTTGTATTTTTGATTTTATTATTATATACAATTACAAATTATTTTTATATACGTAAATAAATATAGGTATTTTATTATTATAGTCTTGTGTTACAAATTATTTTTATTTTTATTGTATTTTTTTGATTTAATATGTACACTTAAATAAATATAGGTATATAATATAATATAGGGAAAAGGGAGTATGCACCAAGGTGCATGTAATTTTACATGCACTGGGGTTTATATCTTCCACGTTTTTCTACTTTTTTGAAACATATCACCATGTATATTCATCCCTATATCCCTCCTATATATCATTCCAATTTTGTCAGAAACAGAGACTCCTATGCCTTCCATCTAGAACTAGTAAATTTAACGGTCTTAGAATTGTTGTAATCGACCTGTTCTACATGGAGGGCATAGGAGTCTCTGTTTCTGACGAAATTCGAATAGTATAATGGAGGGATATATAGATGAATATACATGATGATATTTTCCAAAAAAGTAGAAAAACGTGGAAGATATAGGCCCCGGTTCATGTAAAATTACATGCGCCTGGGTGCATGCTCCCCAACCCCATATATATATGTATAATAAAAGTATATATATTTCATCTATGTATTTTGTATATTATTTTATTTTAATATTTTATTTATGTTTTGATAGTCTAAATATGTATGTATACTATAAATAGTATTTTCAAATTATAAAAATATAAAATTACAAAAATAATAAAGAATAAATAAATGAATATTTTATTCAGGTAAACTATACAATAGGGGTCCAAAATCTAGCGTTCACACCTTAATTACAAAATAATGAAACCACCTTCATTAAATAGCATATTTAAAAGTTATATAAAATGAAATGTTATTTTTATACATTTCGAATTTTAATTGAGCACATATGGGTCTCGAAAGTTTGGATTTTGACTTTTTATTTATAGTATAAAAGGTGTACTGTATATTATTTTTATATGAAATCAATTTCGTATATATTTGTATTTTTATCTACAACTTTAATGAACAAAGTTTATTTATTCGAACTATATAATATAAAAAATAGAAAATAAAATAGGTCCTAAAAATGCAATATTGATGAATACAAAATTGAGATATATTGGAGTTTTGGACTTTATCTCCCCCTACTTTATTCCTCATCGACCCAGTCATCAAGATACCTAGGTCTCAAGGTTTAGGGTCATAAAATTCCTTCAGAAATTTATTCTTTTTTCCTTTCCTTTCCTTTTCTTTATTCTATAATTTTGGCATTAAAAATTGTATTTCATATACAATAAATAGAATACATAATGAATGTTATTTTTTACAAAATAATGCTATGCATTAGCTAGGGGTTTTAAGGCTAAAATGACGTGTTGAGGGTCATGCACATACTTCCTCAGGTTGGATATATGAAATACATCGTGTATAACTAACATGTGTGGAGGTAGGGCTACTTGACAAGCAACCTTCCCCATACGATCAATAATTTCAAATGGTCCAACATATCATGGCGTTAACTTGCCACAGACACCAAATCTATGTACTCACTTCATGGGTCATATTTATAGGAATACCCAATCTCCTTCCTATGTTTATAGGAATTTCCATCAATACGAAAGATTAAGTTGATTATTGATAAGTCATATTTTGAATGGATCAAAAGATGTTCAGATTACCTAAAACTCCAAACCTCTTCTCCAATTATATGCATGGCTTTTCTGACAGTTCTGCGTCGTCAGAAGATTTTGCCTTACAAGATCAATAATCCTCGTAGTCTCCTCCAATAGATCTACGTAGTAAAAAGTGTGATCACCTACCTTACGCCAACTGAAAGGTGTGAGACATCTCCGCCCGTATAGGACTTCGATTTGTGCTAGATGTTGTTTTACGTGAACTCTACCAGTGGTAGGTGGTCCTTCTAGGACCCTTTCCACTCCAGAGTACACACACATAGCAAATACTCAAGTGTTTGAATGGTGTACTCGCTCCGTCCGTCGGTCTATGGATGATATGTGGAACTCATCTTCAACTCTGTTTATAGTGCTGACATGAACTGGTGCCAGTAGTGAGATGTAAACTTTGAGTCTCTATCAGACACTACCTCACGTGGTATACCTTAAAGCTTTATAATGTTCTGCACATACAATCTAGCCAACCTAGAAGGAGTGTAGGTCATGCTGATAGGTATGAAATGGTCTAACATGGGCAATCTGTCAACAATGACTTAAATAGCATCGTGACCACCTGGTGTCCTCGACAGTCCAATGATAAAATTCATATAAATACTCTCCCACTTCTATTTGGGAATGGGCAGAGACTGTAATAACCTTGGTGGTCTCTTGTGCTTAGCCTTGACCATCTAACAAGTCAAGCATTTATTAACATGATGTGCCACATCGTGCTTCATCCCATCCCATCAGAAATGTTGGCGCAGATCATGATACATTCTCATGCTACCAGCATGAATAGATAATCGTGAACTGTACCTCATCAAGAATATCTTTGCGCAACTGCTTATCGTTGGGCATAGTTCCATGTGCATATTTCAAATTTCTAAATGCCAACTTGCATGAGAGAAGCACAAGAAACAGAATTGAAATGTTTCCATTCAATATAAGTATCGACATATATTATCCATGTCCACATATGAAGTAGAATGCATTAAATAATGTTCATACGTATATGCATGTATATTAGAAGAGATGCATAATTGAAAGTGGAAAGTACATAAATAGTATATTTACAACAAAAAATGTATGTACCCTACGATGAAGCTATCACTAGAACTGTCCAAACCATGATTGTTTCAATACTACATGTGCTCCTAAACACATGTTAGATACACACAAATAGGTACATTATGAGGAACTTCTTAATATTATATTTAACGAACATAGAAAGAAAGGGTAAAGCTGTAAAGTGCACAAAAATACCACAATGATAAACTACTCACAACTGCGAAACCACCTCGACAGATGCAACCCAACCTACAGGGGGCGCGACTCAGACGATTGTGGAAACAATAAACGATGCTCAATGTACACATAGCAAATCACTACAACAACCCAAGTCAAATACTCATTAGTAAAAGCCTTCATAGGGTATTAGTGGGCACAAGATCACCAAGATCATAACCTATAGTAGGAAAAGCCAAGAACTACCACTGTATTTCATTGTACATAGGAGAACCCAGTACACTCATCACTCTTCGATAACCACATATCTTGGAACTCCCCTAATAGCGATACCCCTTGGAATGCTAATTAGTATGGCCAAACACTATTCATAGTCTAAGCGTTAACCGTTTGCCTAAAAGATAAACATAGACTACCAACCACAACTACTTGTCTAGCTCACTCATCATTAGATAAGCATCACGTGCAACAAGCAACATGTCTCCAAATCAACATAACTCCTAGGTTTTCGATATCTAATTTTCTACTCGAGACTCCAATGGTGCATGCCCTCCCCAGGAGGTGTCTACTCCATAAACCTATATGTCTTAAAGGTGAAACCTTTGTGGCATGGAAAATATTTCACCATATGAAAACTCATCTGTTGAACTCGAGTACATACAATAATACAAGATCTGGTATCATATATTCATATGTAAAGGATGCTCTCACTAAGGAATTTCACCGCATAAATTTTAACATATAAAATAAGGTTGGAGTTATTTCATTTCCTTTGAACAATTAAATTTTCTTACTGGATTGATTGATGAGCCATTGGGGTGGTAGATAATACCAATTATAGTCTCATTTTGGTGCGTAAATTTTTATCTCTGGTCGTGTATCCGATCACATGCATGTATAGTACTACTCTCCCACATCCATTTGTGAAAACATCATTGTGATCAAACAATCAGATAGTTCGAAGTCGTTCTTGAACTTTATGATACAATTTAAAAATTGCTAAAACACACCCCTCATAAAACAACTCCAACCGTTGGTCTGAACATAATAATCACCATTCCAACCTCATAACCAGTATATAATTTTTATTTTTATATGATGCCCGGATCTCTCAGATTTACCCCAAACACGCTAAGTACAAAATGGAAAATCCTAAAACACATATTGCGTGAAACCACCTGGATCTTTGATTCAATATATGCATGTAATCACCTTTCAACTCACATGACATTGATATAATTTTTATTGACATGCGACACCTTGATATCTCAAAGTCACCACAAATAGGATGCGATACAAAATGAAAAATCTTCAAAACACGCTCCATGTGAAACTACCCTGATCTTTGATTCGGGTATATGCATGTAATCACCTTTAACCCATATCATTGTGATATAATTTTATTTACATGCGATACAAGATCTTATAAACTTATCCCAAATATAACATGATACATATATAATTTCACCCAAAACATGTCTGATCACAAGAAAAATACTATCTACAAGTAACAAACTATGACCCGGACCCAAGGTGTGAAAATTGCATGAATCCAAATTGTACCTTTTAGGTGGTTCTAAAAAATAAGGAAGAAACCTTAAGTACATAATGGAAGCATGGAGATCGCATCATATGGGATTGAGAGCGACTAGTCGCACTAGTTGCTTGGGGTAGTGGAATTTAAAAATGTTAAAGCGATGATGAAACCACATGACCTGAGAACACTTATCAGATTGTTTCATCTAAACCACATACGAGTATTAGGGCTATCTCTTGAAGCATGGTTGCGATCGTGTCTCTAAAGTAAGAGACCTCCTGTCTCAAGTCTGATCAAATAGAGGAGATGCTTACGAGAGCGTTGATGAACCACGTGCTCCTCATAATCCTTGTTGATGATCCAAGCGGCGAATCTCCTGATCTCGTCTCATGAGATCTGATATCTTCTTCACGAGTGAGGCACACCGAAAGCGATGGAGATCCACGAGCAGTCGAAGCAGCAGCACACCGGCATAACGACAACGAGGACGACTCTGTCTAGGGCACCAAGATGGACGACCACAATGATAGAGAGAGAGTAGGCATGTAGAGAGAGATGTATCTCATCTTGCATATGTTAAATAAAGGCGAGATATACCCTTCTATTTATACTATTTTAGGTGTCCATGGATCAAATCCATGTACTCACAAATTCAATGGTTAAAATTGATTTGTGCTTTCAATCAATGGTCATGATCTTGTTGTGTTTTAATTACCAACAAAAAATAATCAATTTATAATAAATTAAATATATTAAATTATATTCAATAAATTTAAAATCTACTAAATCAATTCATATGACATATTATGGAATGGAGTGTAGCCTCCTTCCATACACAGAGTGGACGTCCACCATTGAGATATTTTCTTGTGACCGTCCGTACCATGTATGGTATGGTGACTATCTCCTTTCAATTTGGTGAGATCTCATATGTCACCAAATATTCCACATGTGCAACAACTATTATTGTAAAATTATTCACCAAAATGATTCCAAATTATTTGCGATAATTTCAGTCATGCCTTTTGATAAATTGTGAATTATATTCACACATCCAAAATAAAATGTAAATTGCATTTATAATTAAATGTTCAATGTGAATCCAATTCACATCAACTATTAATTTCTAAATACAAATTAAAATTATCTCTCTCTAACATTTTATAAATCACATTTATAATGTCCATGAATAACATGGATAATACTATCTACGTTATTCACATCTTTGATTATTAAATCACATGTAATCATCTTGGATGTCCATTCTCATGAGCCTAAATAATATGAATCACATTCACATTATTCATAATAATTAAATCACAATTATTATCTATTTTGTTCAATGCTCAGTTACATTAGCAACAATGAAATTATTCTTGAACTCTTTTAAAAATAATGCACTTTCTCTGTGGATACTTGGAGATAAGGGTAGGGAAATTGTATGTTCCATGTATAGTGACTTGGATATTGAGATAATGTCTGAAGTCTAGATCTCGAGGACCTCCCATAGATGTTTGATTAAATCAAAGCCGTAAATCTAATCTTCTCATTGCATCTGAATCATATTTAGATCACCTTCCACATTTGAACTAAGATTAGATTACTTCTCCATGAGATGAGCTACTAAAATCCAGACCTTTTTCATCACTCTATCGGAATGTAAGCATCATGGTTATACAATCGTTTATTGATCACATCACCTTCAGGTATTCCTATTAGATGTACATTCTGCATGCTGGAAGATCTAGAATAAATCCAAAGTTATAGATCTTATTAAGGTTGTCTCCTTGAAAGTTTCATCATTGAGTTTCTCATTTGATAATTAGGAGTTGGTATCTATCATATAAACTTTCCAAAAGCATATATCATACCCAGGTATTAATCATATACTTTCCAAAAGCATATATCAAACAAATTCAGTCAAGCTTCCAAAGAGAGATGACCGAGCACAAAATTTGATTCCCAATATCTCATGAGTGAGTTCATGTCTTCCAGTTTAGTAATGAACATGCATGATCCCTTTGAGATATTATATTACTCATATACCCTCGTATGCACACCTGCTCGCCGGTGTATAGACCTTGATTAGTCTATCAACCTATCGGTCTGTCAAGTGTACATACTTAGACATATAACAATACATCTATCTCTGGTCAAAGGATGCATGTATATATTATGACACATAAGAATTGGTTATTGGTTATCTTGATCTTGTTATTTCAACTCTTTGACCTAAGTTATGAAACACCTCCGAATCTCTATTCCTATGCAGAGGACCTACATCAAGAGGTTAGTTAGATATCAACCAAAATAGAAAGGATTGCCATCTCCTACTCAATCTGGATATCATCTCTTAATAATCATTTGACGGTGCTTGATGAATCCTCAATCTAACTCTTTAGATATTCATCCAAGCACCAACCTCTATGATTCAATAATTGAATCAACAGTTGTATGATCGTTAAGATGGTCATGGTACATAACCCTAATTGCACTAATCAAACTATTATACGATTCAAGTATTCTTTATTTTAGATTAGGGAATGATATTTGCAATAACATTTATTACATAATGGCTCACCGTGGGCTCTCATGTCCAACAATCTCCCACTTTTTAAAGAGCCATTAACGAGCTAATCTTTAAACCCACACTCATGTGTCAATCATAAGCTATTTAGAAAAATAGCTTGGTAAGCTGACCAATCACTCTATTCCTGAGAGACTATGCCAAGTCCTTTTACGATACTTGCATATCTCCTAGTAACAGTGCTCGCATCTAATGAGAATGTTGCATCTTATGCAACTAATACTCAATCTTGTTAAAGTAGTTCTAGTATCGTTGACATTACACCTCAATAATCATTATAACCAATATGAAATTTCAATTATATTATCAGAATGAACTTATCTCGGAGATCTCTATCTCGTAAGACTAAGACCCAGTCTTAAGGTATCTACAGTTAAGACCTTTTATATCCCTATATATATATATCTTAAGTTCTCAAAGATAAGACTTTGAGATCACTATCTCAAAATTCTTATATTTTTTGAATATATTATCATTACTGCAATTAAGTGTTTTATCTCCATTTTAGGATTAGTAACAATTTACTATTCCCAAGCATGGCAAACAATTGGATTTCGTACACATCTAGCACTCACCACGCTTCTAGTAACTAATGTACACGGGCATGCAGTTTTAGCATTCACTTTCTCAAATCCTTGAGATGTTATCCCTTCAGATAGGCCAGTACCATATCTTAAGAAAAAGAAGCCTTCCCTAGATTTTTCCAAAAATGGAACATGTCCAAGGTGTACCACTAATGTAATGGTCCTAGTGCACTTTTTCCTTTGCTTCTGAACATCTTCAGAACTAAGATCTAAGAGGTATTCTTGATATCATATCTCAAGGTATGTAATAATCAGATTATAAAACACTTATTATCATCCTTGTATCAATCCAAATGATTAGGATATTATCGACAATTATCACGATGAACACAATGACACTCCCACTAAGTTTCACACGGTTCATCAAGATTTTGTACGAAATCATAACTATTATGATTTCATTAAATCTGATGTTATGACTACTACAAGCTTATTTGAGTCCATCTATGGAGTTCTTTACTTTCACACCTTGATTTCCACAACTATGAAGCTTTAAGGCTGAAGGATATGGAAAATATCCTCAAGCGCATCACGGAAGCGTGATCGTCGTATCGAATACGACGAAGAACGACTAGTCGTACTAGTTGTTCGGTGCAGCGGAATTTAAAAATTTTATTCGATGAAACCACATGATCCAAGAACCATTCTCAGATCGTTTCATCTATAACCACAACAAGTATAATGCAATACCTCTAGAAGCGTGGTTGATCAAGTCTCTAAAGAAAGAGACCTCCTGTCTCAAGTCCGATCGTCGGCGAGACCGCTTGCGAGCGCGGGGATGAACCGTGTTGTCCTCGCAATCCAAGAAGATGATCCAAGCGTGGTTGCTCCTGATCTCGTCGCACGAGATCAAACGTCTCCTTCGTGGGCGTAGCACACCAAGAAGACGGAGAAACCGAAAAACGTCGAAGCGGCAGCGCGGTGGCGATGGCGACGACGATTCCCTTCTCTAGGGTATGGTGGACGACCACCAACAAGAGAGGGAGAGAGGGCTGGCGTGTATGAAGAAATGAGGGAGAGAGAGAGCTCCAATATTGCAAGTAATTAGAGAGCATAGTATGCCTCTCTATTTATAGGGTTTTGGGATCCATGGATCTCAATCCATGGGACACATAAAATCAATGGGTGAGATTTATTTGTGTCAATCCAATGGACAAGATTGTTGTTGTCAAAAGCAACAAATTTAGGTCAAAATATATTTGACAAAAATCAAATATAATTTATTCCTAAATCAACACAACAAATAAGGAGAGAAGATACAAGGAGATTTCATCTCCATGTACCTTCCAAGTGGACGGCCACACATTCCTTATAGGAATGTTGTGCCGCCCCTTGAGATTGCATGGAGATTGCAATCTCATGGAAATTCATGAGATTGCATATCTCCTTGGAATCTCTCTTATTTACTTGCAACAAATTTATTGGGTTTTATTCTTCAAAAAATAATTCACAATTATCTTTGAGAATATTGCATTCTTGCCATGGAAAAAATTGTGAATCATATTCACAACCCCAAACAACATATAATTCATATTGTTAATTAATTACACAATGTGTATCCAATACACATAATAATTAATCAATACATATAAATTATAATTAGCTCTCTCTAATACATTATAAATCACATTTATAATATATTATGAATAATTGGATATTTCTATCCACATTATTCTTATCCATGATAATTAAATCACATTTAATTATATTGGATAATTTCTTCATACATTAAGACGATTAAATCACATTTAATCATTATTTCTTCATTGCTTAGATCTTATGGAATTATTCTTGAACCCTTCAAGAATAATGCAATCTCTCTGCAGATACTTGGAGATAAGGACAGGGCGATTGTATTGTTCCACGTATAGTGACATGGATATTGAGATCATATCTCAAATCCAGATCGCGGGCCTCCCATAGATGCTTGATTAAATCAAGACCGTAAATCTAATCTTCTCATTGTATCTGAATCACATTCAGATCAATGTCCAATACTTGGACCAAGATCAGATCAGTTCTCTACTGAGAGGAGTCACTAAAATCCAGACCCGTTTCATCACTCCCTAGGAATGGAAGCGTCATGGTTATACAATCGTTTATGATCAAATCACCCTCAGGTATTCCCAATACCTGTACATCCTGCATACTGGAAGACTCAGACTAAACCCGAAGTATTGGATCAACTTTATACTGTCTACTTCATGGTTTTATCAGTAAGCTTCTCATTCGATCATTGGGAGTTGGTATCGATCATACACTTTCCAAAAGCGTATATCATACCTAGGTCTTGATCATATACTAAAAGTATATATCAAACCTACAAATTCAGTCAAGCTTCCAAAGCGAGACGACCATGCGCATGTAATTTGATTCTTCCCAATATCTCATGAGTGAGCTCATGTCTTCCGATTCAGTATCTGAACCTGTATGATCCCTTTGAGAGATCGTATTACTCATATGCCCTTATGTGCACACCAGCGCGCCGGTGTATAGACCTTGATTAGGTCATCAACCTATTGGTCTGCCAAATGTACACACTCAGACATATAGTAACACATCTGTCTCCGGTCAGAGGATGCGTGCCTATATCATGACAGCATATGATATAGGACTTTGGTTATCTCGATCTCGTTAAGTCAACTCTTTGACCTAACTAATCTGACACCTCCGAATCTCTATTCTTATGCAGAGGACCTGCATCAAGAGGTCAGTCAGATATCAGCCTTCAGAGATAGGATTGCCATCTCCTACTCAGGCTGGAGATCATCTCTTAATAATCATTTGACGGTGCTTGATGAGTCCTCAATCTAACTCTTTAGATATTCATCCAAGCACCAGCCTCTATGATTCAACAGTTGAATCAACAGCTGTATGATTATTAAGATGGCCATGGTACATAACCCTAATTGTACTAAGGGACCTATTATACAAATTATTCATTCTTCATTTCAGATCAGGGAATGATATGTGTAATAACATTTATTGCATAATGGCTCGCCGTGGGCTCGCATTTCCAACAATCTCCCACTAGCCCAAAGAGCCATTATTGGGCTAATCATTTAAACCCGCACTCATGTGACAATCATAGGCTATTTAGAAAATAGCTATGTAAGCTGATCAGTCACTCTGTTCCCGCGAGACTATGCCAAGTCCTTTTACGGCACTTGCATATCCCCAGTAACAGTGCTCACATCCAATGCGAATGTTGCATCTTATGCAACTAATACTCAATCTTGTTAGTTATAGTGTCCTTGACACTACAGCTTAACAATTATCATAACCAGTATTTCCATAATCCTTATAAGAATATCCTTATTTCTGGAGATCTCTATCTCCTAAGGTATCTTTAGTTAAGACCTTTTAGATCACTATCTATAAAGTCTAAAACTTTTGAAGATAAGACTTTGAGATCACTATCTCAAAAAATCTTGTCATCTATGAAGATTTTGTTATTACTGCAACCAAGTGTTTTATTTCCATAGTAGGACTAGTAACAGTTTACTACTCCCACTGCATGGCAGCCACCTGGCTTTTGTACACATCTAGCACACACTTGGCTTCTCAGAACTGATGCCCAAGGGCAAGTAGTTCCAACATTCACTTCCTCAACTCTTTGAGGTGTTATCCCTTTAGATAGGTCAGTACCATATCTTAAGGGTTAGAAGCATTTCTTGGAATTTCTATGAATAGAATATGTCCAAGGTGTACTACAAATGTGACAGTCCCATTATCCTCTTCTCTTTGCTTCTGAACAACTTCAGAACTAAGATCTGAGAGGCATCTTTGAAATTATATCTCAAGTTATGGAACAACCAGATAATAAAATACTTATTATCATCCTTATATCATTCTAAATGATTAGGATATTATCTACATTTAGCACGATGAACACAAAGGCACTCCACTAAGCTTCACATGGCTCATCAAGATTCTATCTGAAATCATAACAATTATAATTCCATTAAATCTTATGGTCCAACTGCATGAATCTTATTTGAGTCCATAGATGGATTCCTTAGTTTGCACACCTTGCTTTCCTCAACCATGAAGCCCTGGGGCTACTTCATGTGAATATCCTCAAAGAGGTATTCGTAGAGGAATGCAATATTGACTTACATCTTGAAGATGCAATAGTCAAGTTGTGTAGCTAAGGTTAGCAATATTCTGACGGTTTTAAGCATGGTCACCGAAGAGCAAGTCTCATTGCAGGCAATGTCTTCTCTTCCAGTGTGTAGCTTATGGCTACGAACCGTGCTTTGAAGATCTCTACCTTCCCATCAGGTTCCCTGTCTCTTGAAGATCCATTTACACCTTTACAGGTCTTACCCATATAGGTGGATCCTCGAGGGTTCATGTACAACACTTGTATATGAAGTCTACATTAGACTTTTATTGCTATCCATCTATCCATGCTATGATCTTCAGAAGCTTCATCACATGAAGTTCGATCATTGTCAGATTTTTCTAACACATGGAATCCATCCTCAAACTCATTTGAAGAGGTATTAGTGTTTCATCTTTAATTGTCCTTTTAGTTTCCAATTTCAGGAGTCTCATTATCTTCTCAAGATAAAATGAGTTCCTATACTTCATTTTCATCTTGATTCTCAAGAGTCTCAACCTCTAAGAATCACATTCTCGGAGATGAGATATTTTAAGAATCTCAAGGTCATAAAGTAGGTATCCAATACCATCCTTTATTTTCCTAATGAAGCAGCACTCTCAAGTGCTCAATTCCAGCTTACTTGCATGGAATTATATGCAGTCTCTACTACATATATACCTGGATACTAAGAGGAATTTATGCTAAAATTTCATCATTGATTGAATCATGTCACACATGATCCAATTGTATCTCCCTACAACTCTATTGAGTTTAGGTTCATTAGGAGGAGTGAGATAGGAATGATATTCCGTTCTCTATAAGGTATATCATGAATTCATCTATTAATCTAATAGGTACCGATTACCTTGATTAGACCAAATTCATTTTATCTTCCTTCAAACTTTGGTTCTAAACCAAAATTATGAAATCTTTGAACATTTCAAAGGTTTCTTTAGGTGAAGAGAAGAAATCTCATATCATACATAATCATCGATAGATATCACATATCCATAATGTTTTATATGATATAGATGATCCGTATACATCAATATGTATGAGATCCTGCATACCTTGGCATCTTACACCATTCCCAAAGAAGGGTGTATTGGACATTTTACTTTGAATACAATATTCATAAGTATGTAACTTTTGAAATTTTAGACATTCTAAAGTTTCATCTCTTACTAGTCTATTGATCAAATCGATAGACAAATGTCCAAGGCTCGATGCTAGATCATTGTCAAATGATCTTCATCCTCCTATTGATCTTAAGGTTTAATTTCAGTATTTAGAAATGTTAATGAACCATTCATTAATTTTCTAATTTAGTGGAGTCCACTAGATTTTAGACTACTATCTGAAATATTTCCATCATAACTCTTTATGATAGTTCTATCTCAGAATTCATGTTTATTTCCAACATTTAGAAACAAACAATGAGTGTATTCTTATATCTAGGTTATAGAGACATTCTCTACGACTAAGGGATCTCCCACTGAAATTAACAAGTCTATCATTCCAACAGAGATTGTTGCAACAATTGCATCAATATTCACATGGATAACTATAAATCTTTAAGATCAAGTTTTCCAGTCTTCTAAAACATATGCAACCCATTGCAAATGTCATCAGAAGATTGAGATAAAATTATTTGACTTTATCTTATTCAATAAGTAAGTCAATATCAGTGATTTATGTAGATTATTCTGATGCTCCATCCGAGTCCTTTTCTAAGGATTCTAGACAGACTTGATAGTCATACTATCAACACATCAACTTATTGCAGTATTGGCATTCATCCAACTCTTTGGATGTCATATGGAAGTCACAGAAGTCCAGTCAACTCTTTGACTTTCCTTCTTTCTTGGGTCCAACCCATGCTTCCATTGCGCTCCCTTTATCTATAAGCAACCATTGCTTAAGATTAAGGATCTCTTACAATAAATTCAAAAGAAGTCAAAATAAGAGTATTTCAACATTTATTTATGCTTCATTAAATTCACACAATATGAATACTTTGAAGCTTCATGAATGACTAGAGTATAGACAGTAGAATAATGACACTCATCATCTACATCCATCTAAACTCATAAAACATAGGTTCAGGTAGGTACTCAAACAATTTGAATACATCATCTCTTATAGAGCTACCATTCTGCATGATGCAGAGAACCATGTCACTCATGATTAAATGTCAAGAGCACATATATGTATGCCAAAATATCTTCATTGATTTTATAAGGATTATTTGACAATTGCGATCATCATCGACATGTTACTTCCAAAGTACATCCAATGAGATCAAGACTATAGAGACATACAAACCCTAGGGTTGTAGTCCTATTATCTATTTAATTGTCATTCCTCATTAGTATGAGGAGACTTGCATATTGCAACCACATACATTATGTTTTCAATTGCAAGTACAATATCTGGATCATGAGTCCAATCCAAGATATTTCACTGGTTATTATTGAGTATATCATTGAGTGGGTTTTAATGAAGGATTATCTGAAATAAGAAATTTGCATAGATGTATGTATTTATATATACATATTTTACTTTGATTTAGGAATTTTTATATCAAAGTTGTCTTGCCATGTCAACATTGAAAGTTCATTCCCTTAATCACTTTCAATGTAAGAGATATACTTACCATTATATCTCAAGCAAGATCTGGGATCTCCTTCCTTATCTTTGTTGCATCCCAATAATATGAGAACCTACAACTCGGATAAAAAGAAGCGGGAACACATTTCGCCTTGCAAGTCCAACTTGCATCTCCCAATTCGGTCTTTAACACCCGGGCCCACCACCCCTAAGGCGATGTTGACCCGTCATTAATTGAACCAACCGTCAACAGGAATACAACTCGCTATGCGCAATCCAATATCGCCCCAATAATATGAGGACTCGATACTGGGGTCACTACGCATACGTCCTTACTCTTTCGAGAAGCGAAGAGCCCGATCCAGATGCGCTTGCATACAGGAGCTGTCACTTCGGACAGGCGTCTCCCACATGCAATCCCTGGCGACGGAACCCTCCGTCTTGACGGGAGACCATGGATGTCACTTATGTAATCCTCCACCTCATATTCAAATTTTAATTAATTATCGTGAATCACATTCACATAATTAATTCTTCCAAAGGAATCATTAACTCTAATCATATTAGAGTATTTCAATTGGACATAATCAACTTAATCATATTAAATTAATTATCAATCCAATTCAATCAATCAAACTTGATTATTTTACTTGAATACATATATGGTAATATCTCAAAATACGTATTAATTCGAATTTTAATAATTAGAAAAAGACATCTTAATCCCTCGGACATTATCCCGGCCCTACCCGCTGTCATGGCCAGTACCGACGAGAGTGGGACGGACCACATACGTTGCAACCCACAACCCCAATGCTCTCCGACTAGGCACCATATCCGCCTCGAGAAAGGATAATGCCAAATTGATTAATTTGTACTTGAGATGATCATCGGTTCTTCAACCGAAATTGTACCATATAGTAATAATCAAAACATTTTTGATATAAGGAAAGTTGCTAGACAAATTCTCAAATCCTATTCAAGCATCAAGTTTGAAAGATTGTGGTTTCCAATTATGATTTAGATCACATCTTAATCGATTAATTGGTTGGGGCCAAGTCATTTAGGCAAATAATCATGTTTCAATATTTCATAAATATTTTGAAATTAACAATTAATTTCACTAATTGACAATCACTTGGTTCTAGATTAGGAATGTAATTTCAGTAAGGACCCCTACTCACTAAAATTAACATATCTCAATCATTTAAATCCAAATTAAGCAAACTCAATTTTCATATATTGCTAATTTGATTTAGGACAGAATCCAAGTGATGTTACACGCATTTCGAGGCAAGTCTAAACAGTAATTAACATTTTAATCACGTTCAGATCTACAGTTCCCGCAACAGTGCATACATGTTCATTAAAACAACCATATCTAGAGCATACAAAATCCGATTTACGTAAACTCAGATCCTATGGTTTCCTTATTTAGTTGGGAACAAAATCCAAGTATTAAATTCGTGTTTAAACAATTTAAACAGTGCCGAATTTATTTACTAAACAGATCTGCGAAATCAAATGCGATGAAAACTTTCGCGACCTAAACGAACCCAAGTCGTCCTCGGTTTTTCGAATCATATTCGAAACCGTCGACCTAAGGCTCTGATACCACTTGAAGGATATGGAAAATATCCTCAAGCGCATCACGGAAGCGTGATCGTCGTATCGAATACGACGAAGAACGACTAGTCGTACTAGTTGTTCGGTGCAGCGGAATTTAAAAATTTTATTCGATGAAACCACATGATCCAAGAACCATTCTCAGATCGTTTCATCTATAACCACAACAAGTATAATGCAATACCTCTTGAAGCATGGTAGATCAAGTCTCTAATGAAAGAGACCTCCTGTCTCAAGTCCGATCGTCGGCGAGACCGCTTGCGAGCGCGGGGATGAACCGCGTTGTCCTCGCAATCCAAGAAGATGATCCAAGCGTGGTTGCTCCTGATCTCGTCGTACGAGATCAAACGTCTCCTTCGTGGGCATAGCACACCAAGAAGACGGAGAAACCGAAGAACGTCGAAGCGGCAGCGCGGTGGCGATGGCGACGACGATTCCCTTCTCTAGGGTATGGTGGACGGCCACCAACAAGAGAGGGAGAGAGGGCTGGCGTGTATGAAGAAATGAGGGAGAGAGAGAGCTCCAATATTGCAAGTAATTAGAGAGCATAGTATGCCTCTCTATTTATAGGGTTTTGGGATCCATGGATCTCAATCCATGGGACACATAAAATCAATGGGTGAGATTTATTTGTGTCAATCCAATGGCCAAGATTGTTGTTGTCAAAAGCAACAAATTTAGGTCAAAATATATTTGACAAAAATCAAATATAATTTATTCCTAAATCAACCCAACAAATAAGGAGAGAAGATACATGGAGATTTCATCTCCATGTACCTTCCAAGTGGACGGCCACACATTCCTTATAGGAATGTTGTGCCGCCCCTTGAGATTGCATGGAGATTGCAATCTCATGGAAATCCATGAGATTGCATATCTCCTTGGAATCTCTCTTATTTACTTGAAACAAATTTATTGGGTTTTATTCTTCAAAAAATAATTCACAATTATCTTTGAGAATATTGCATTCTTGCCATGGAAAAAATTGTGAATCATATTCACAACCCAAAACAACATATAATTCATATTGTTAATTAATTACACAATGTGTATCCAATACACATAATAATTAATCAACTCATATAAATTATAATTAGCTCTCTCTAAAACATTATAAATCACATTTATAATATATTATGAATAATTGGATATTTCTATCCACATTATTCTTATCCATGATAATTAAATCACATTTAATTATATTGGATAATTTCTTCATACATTAAGATGATTAAATCACATTTAATCATTATTTCTTCATTGCTTAGATCTTATGGAATTATTCTTGAACCCTTCAAGAATAATGCAATCTCTCCGCAGATACTTGGAGATAAGGACATGGCGATTGTATTATTCCACGTATAGTGACATGGATATTGAGATCATATCTCAAATCCAGATCGCGGGCCTCCCATAGATGCTTGATTAAATCAAGACCGTAAATCTAATCTTCTCATTGTATCTGAATCACATTTAGATCAATGTCCAACACTTGGACCAAGATCAGATCACTTCTCTACTGAGAGGAGTCACTAAAATCCCGACCCGTTTCATCACTCCCTAGGAATGGAAGCGTCATGGTTATACAATCATTTATGATCAAATCACCCTCAGGTATTCCCAATACCTGTACATCCTGCATACTGGACGACTCAGACTAAACCCGAAGTATTGGATCAACTTTATACTGTCTACTTCATGGTTTTATCAGTAAGTTTCTCATTCGATCATTGGGAGTTGGTATCGATCATACACTTTCCAAAAGCGTATATCATACCTAGGTCTTGATCATATACTAAAAGTATATATCAAACCTACAAATTCAGTCAAGCTTCCAAAGCGAGATGACCATGCACATGGAATTTGATTCTTCCCAATATCTCATGAGTGAGCTCATGTCTTCCGATTCAGTATCTGAACCTGTATGATCCCTTTGAGAGATCGTATTACTCATATGCCCTTATGTGCACACCAGCGCGCCGGTGTATAGACCTTGATTAGGTCATCAACCTATTGGTCTGCCAAATGTACACACTCAGACATATAGTAACACATCTGTCTCCGGTCAGAGGATGCGTGCCTATATCATGACAGCATATGATATAGGACTTTGGTTATCTCGATCTCGTTAAGTCAACTCTTTGACCTAACTAATCTGACACCTCCGAATCTCTATTCCTATGCAGAGGACCTGCATCAAGAGGTCAGTCAGATATCAGCCTTCAGAGATAGGATTGCCATCTCCTACTCAGGCTGGAGATCATCTCTTAATAATCATTTGACGGTGCTTGATGAGTCCTCAATCTAACTCTTTAGATATTCATCCAAGCACCAGCCTCTATGATTCAACAGTTGAATCAACAGCTGTATGATTATTAAGATGGCCATGATACATAACCCTAATTGTACTAAGGGACCTATTATACAAATTATTCATTCTTCATTTCAGATCAGGGAGTGATATGTGCAATAACATTTATTGCATAATAGCTCGCCGTGGGCTCGCATTTCCAACAAAGGCTACTTCATATGAATGTCCTTGGGGATGTATTCATAGAGGAATGCAATCTTGACATCCATCTTGTAGATGCCATACTCAAGTTGTGTAGCTATAGTTTGGAATATTATGATGGGTTTAAGCATGGTCACTGAAGAGTAAGTCTCATCGCACACGATGTTTTCTCTTCATGCGTACCTTGTGGATACGAGCCGCTAGGGATGCAAACGATCGTATACAGATATGGATATAGGTATTACCATATCCTTATCCATTTTTTAATACGAATACGGATGCGGATACGGATATTGACGGATATTAAAACTATATTACCATATCCTTAAAAGATGGATACAGATGTAAAACGGATACAGATCGCACACGAGTAATGTTAGAAATACTCTATAGAATCAACTTAAATATATAAGAATTGGATGGAAAATACATGATATTAATTTACTAAATATGTTTGTATCATAAAAATTATATAAATATGGTAAAAGAAGGTACATAATTATATTATATATGGTTTAAAATAATTTATGACTATATTTATATATGAAAACGGATATACGGATACGGATACAGATGTTTGTGGATATCAAAACGATATCCATATATGTATCCCTTTTTAAAACGGATACGTATACGGATGTCAAAATCTGTATAAAAGTGATACGGTGACCGGATCGGATACGGATATATTCGTATCCGTTTGCATTCCTACGAGCCATGCTTTGAAGGTCTCTACCTTCTCATCGGGTTCCCTCTTTCTCTTGAAGATCCATTTACACTTTAATAAGTCTTAACCCATATAGGTGGATCCCCAAGGGCCATATACAACATTTGTATATGAAGTCTACTTTAGAACTTATTGCTAGCATCCATCTTTCCATGCCATTATCTTCGGAAGCTTCATCATATGAAGTCAGATCATGTCAGACTTATCTGATACATGGAATACATCCTCAAATTAATTTCAAGAGGTATGAGTGTTTCATCTTTAACTATCCTTTTAATTTCCGATTTCAGGAGCCTCATTATCTTCTCAAGATTCAATGAGTTCCTTTACTTCATTTACATCGTGATTCTAAAAAAATGTCATCCTCTTAGAATCATATTCTCAGAGATGAAATCTTTTAAGAATCTCAAGGTCATAAAGTATGTATCCAATACCATCCTTTATATTCCTATGAAGTATCACTCTTTTGTCCTAGATTCCATCTTACTTGCAACCATGATAAAGTTAAGGACCAAGCAAACTTAAATCCTCAAGTATCCAACACTAGACTATATTCCAAACCATAACTTATTAGGCTTTCAGGTTTAGATTTGCATGGAATGTTATTAAGGATATATACTATAGTTTCTACTACATATATACTTGGAAACTAAGAGGTAATTATGTTAATATTCATCATTGATCAAACCATGCCACACACGATCCAATTGCATCTTCCTACAACTCTATTGAATTTAGATGTATTAGGAGGAGTGAGATAGGAATGATTTTCCTTTCTTCATAAGGTATTCCTTGAATTCATCTAATAGATACTGACTACCTAGGTTAGATCACATTCATTCCATCTTCCTTCAAGCTTTGGTTGTAAACCAAAATTTTTAAATCTTTGAATATTTCAAAGGCTTCTAATATAAAGGGAAGAAATCTCATATCACAAATAATCATCAACTGATATCACATATCATTAATGTCTATTATGGTATGGATGATCCACATACATCAATATGTATGAGATCTTGAATACCTTGGCATCTTACACAATTCCCAGAGAGATGTATTGAACATTTTTACTTTGAATACAACATTCACAAGTATGTGAGATTTGAAATTTCAGATTGTATAAAGTTTCATCTCTTACTAGTATATTGATCTCATCAACAGACATAAGTCCAAGGCTTGATGCTAGATCATTGTCAAATGATTTTCATCCACCTATTGATCTTTCAGGGTTTAATTTTTAGTATTAGAAATGTTAATGAATCATTCATTAATTTTCTAATTTAGTAGAGTCCTCCATATGTCAGATTACTGTCTGGAATATGTCTATCATAACTCTTTATGATAGGACTATTCCAAAATACATGTTTATGTTCAACATTTAGAAATAAATAGTGCATTCCAATATCTAGGTCATAGAGACATTCTCTAAGACTAAGGGCTCTCCCACTGAAAATATGAAGTCTATCTATCCAATAAAGATTGTTGCAACAATTGCATCAATATCCATGTAGATGACTATAAAACCTTAATATCAAAATTTCTAGTCTTCTAAAACATATACAACCCATTGCAAATGTTATTAGAAGAATGAGATACAAATTTTTGTCTTTCATCTTATCCAATAAGCAAGTTAATTTCAATGAGTATATATAGATGTATAATATTCTGATGCACTATCCGGATCTATTTCTAAGGATCTTAGATAGTCTAGATGGTTATACTATCAATACATCAGTTTATTGCAAAATATTGGCATTTATCCAACTCTTTGGATGTTATATCTATGGAAGTCACAAAAGTACAATCTACTCTTTGACTTTCCTTCTTACTTGGTTCACTCTCATGCTTCCACTACGCTCCCTTCATCTATAAATAACAATTGCTTAAGACAAAGGATATCTTATGTTGAACTCAAAAGATTTCAAAGAGTATTTCAACATTTATACATGCTTCACTAAATTCATACACTATGAATATTATGAAGCTTCATTTATGACTTGCGTATAGACATCAGAATAATGACACTCATTTTATCAACATTCATCTAAACTCTTAAAGATTTTGGTTTAGAAAGGTACTCAAATATTTTGAGTACATCATCTCTTATCGAACCACCATTTTGTATAATGCATCGATGTCATTCAAGATTAAATGTCGAGAGCACATATGCCTTAACATCTTCTTAGATTTTATAAGGATTTTCGATAATTATGATCATCATCAACATGATACTTCCAAAGCACATCCGATGAGAGATCAAGACTAAAATGACATACAACCCAAGGTTGTTGGCCTATTGTCTACCTAATTATCATTCCTCATTATTATGAGTAAACTTGCACATTGCAACCACATATATTACGTGTCCAACTGCAAGTACAATATCTTGATCATGGATCCAATCCATGACAATTTTATTCTTCAATATAGTTTTAAGTGGGTTTAATGTTGGTTTTCTGAAATAAGTTAATTTGTATAATTACATATTTTACTTTGATTTATGATTTTTATATCAAAGTTGTCTTGTCTTTCAAACTCTGAAAGTTCATTCACTTTCAAATTAAGAGATATACTTACCATTATACCTCAGGCAAGATTTATGATATCCTTTCCTACCTTTGATACATCCCAATAATATGAGAGACGGTAACTCAGATAAAAAGAAGTGGGAACTCATTCCTCCTTGCAAGTCCAACTTGCATTTCCTCATTCGGTCTTTAACACCCGAGCCCACTACCCCTAAGGTGATGTTGACCTGTCATTAATTGAACCAACCATCAATAGGAATAGAACTCGCTATGCACAATTCAAATATCGCCCCAATAATATGAGGAACCAATATTGGGATTACTACGCATATGACCTTACTCTTTTGAGAAGCAAACATCTCGATCCATGTACACTTGTTTGCAAAAGCTATCACTTCGGACATGCGTCTCCTACATACAATCCATGGCAACGGAACCCTTCGCCTTGATGGGAGACCATGGATGTTACTTATGTGATCCTCCATATCATGTTCAAATTGTAATTTAATTACTATGAATCATATTTGCATAATTATTTCTTCAAAGAAAATACTACTCTATTCATAATAGAGTGTCTAATTCATTTTATTATATTAAATCAATCATCAATCAAATTTAAACAATCAACAAACAATCTTAATTGTTAATTGAAGAATGATATAATTTCAAAATACATATTATTCAAATTTTAATAATTAGAAAAATAACTTATGATCATTTCAAGCATTAGACTTTCCTTACCTGTTGTCATGGCCAATACACACCGGATGTGGGATAGTCCGCTCATGAAGCAACCTGCTACCCGAATGATCCCCAACTAGACATCATATCCATCTCAGGTTAGGATAATGTGATTTGATCATATTATATTTGAGACGATATTTGATCTTTCAATCGAAATTATACTATATAATATTTATCAAAATGATTTTGATTAATATTATAAGAAGATTTTCTAAATAAATCTCACATCCTATTCAAGTATCAATGTTTTTGGAAAGTTCATTATAACCAAATCGATTAAGATAAATTATCTTATATTGTTGTTTATGATCATTATAAAATAATTATCATTGTTAAATATTTCACAAATATTTATCAATTAATTATTTCAGGAGATTAACCATCAATTTTCAAGAAGTAATTAATAACAATCACAAGATTCTTGTTCAAATTTGTTAAGTTTCCAGCAGTGATACATGTTTATTAAAACTAACAAATCTTGAGCCAATAAACTCCAAATCAAGAAAACTAAATTTTCTTGGTATGCCAATTTGATTTGCAACAGAAGCCAAGTGATAGAAACATATTTCTAGATGTTTTAAAATCATGGTTATCTTTTGATTACAATCTAAAATACCATTCCCATAATGGACACATGTCTACTAAAACAATCATAACTTGAGCAAAGGAATTCCAAATCTTGCAAACTCAAGTCCTATGGCTTTCTAATAAGATGGAAAACATAATACAAGTGATATACTTATGTTTTAAACCGCTTAAACAGGGAAAAAGATGCACAAACCATGATTATGTGAACAAAATGCGATGCAAATTGCACAACCAAAATTTCCCATGTCATCTTAGATTTATGGATCATATCCTAAACTTCCAATCTATGGCTCTGATACTACTTGAAGGTTAAGGAAGAAACCTTAAAAACATCAGGGTAGCATGGAGATCACATCATATGCGATCGGAAGCGACTAGTGCACTAGTTGCTCGGGGAAGTGAAATTTAAAAAAATTAAAGCGATGATGTAACCACACGATCCAAGAACACTTCTCGAATCATTTCATCTAAACCACATATGTGTATTAGGGATAGCTATTGAAGCATGGTTGCGATCGCGTCTCTAAAGTAAGAGACCTCCTATCTCAAGTCCGATCCAACGGAGGAGACACCTGCGAGCACGTTGATGAACCGTGTGCTCCTCGCAATCTTTGTTGATGATCCAAGAGGCGAATATACTAATATCGTCTCACAAGATCCTACATCTTCTTCACACGAGAGGCGTACCGAATGAGATGAGATCCACGAGCAGTCGAAGCGGCAACACAATGGCGTAGCGACGACAACGACAACTCTCTCTAGGGCACCAACGTAGATGGCCACAATGAGAGAGTGAGATTAGGATGTTAGAGAGAGATTTGTCTGATCTTTGTGTGCGTTAAAAAAAGTCTATGGATACTCTTCTATTTCTACTATTTTGGATGTACATGGATCACAATTCATATGCTCACAAGTTCAATGGTTAAGATTGATTTATGTTTTCAATCAATGGCCATGATCTTATTGTAATTTAATTACCAACAACAAATAATTAATTTAACATAAATTAAATATATTGGATTATATTCAATAAATTTATATGGAAAGGAGTGTTGCTTCCTATACATAGAGTGGACGACCACCATTGAGATATTTTCTTGGTGGCCGTCCATATCGTATATGGTATAGTTCCCATCTCCATCCAAGTTGGTGAGATCTCATACCTCACCAAATATTCCACATGTGCTACAACTATTATAGCAAATTTATTCACCAAATAATTCCAAATTATTTTGTGATAATTTCAATCATGCCATTGATAAATTGTGAATCATATTCACACATCCAAAATAAAATATAAATTGCATTTAGAATTAATTGTTTAATGTGAATCCAATTCAAATAAACTATAATTTGTAAATAAAAATTACAATTATATCTCTCTCTAACATATTATAAATCACATTTATAATATCCATGAATAATATGGATAGTGCTATATGCATTATTCACATTCTTGATAATTAAATCACATTTGATCATCTAGGATACCCATTCTCATGATACCAAATAATATGAATAATTCATATTATCCATAATAATTAAATTACATTTAATTATCCGATTTTCTTAATGCTCAAGCATATTATCAATAGTGAAATTATTCTTGAAATCTTTCAAGAATAATGCGCTTCTCCACGGATACTTGAAGATAAGGACATGGTAATTGTAGGTTCCATGTATAGTGACTTGGATATTGAGATCATGTCTCAAATCAAGATCTCAGGGATTGCCGATAGATGTTTGATTAAATCAACATTGTAGTCTAATCTTCTCATTACATCTGAATCATATTGAAATCACTATCCAACTTTTGGACTAAGATGAGATTACTTCTCAATGAGAGGAATCGCTAAAATCCAAACATGTTTCATCAATCTCTCAGAGTGGAAGCGTCACAGTTATACAATCATTTATTGATCACATAACCCTCAAGTATTCCTAATACCTGTACATCCTGCATACTGGAAGACCTATAAGAAACTCGAAGTTGTAGATCTTATTTATGGTGTCTCCTTCAAGGTTTTATCATTAAGTCTCTCAATAGATCATTGGGAGTTGATATTGATCATATACTTTCCAAAAACATATATCATAACAAAGTGTTGATCATATACTTTTCAAAAGTATATATAAAACCTACAAATTCAGTCAAGCTTCCAAAGCGATGTGACCTTGCATGGAATTTGATTCCCAATATTACATGAGTAAGTTCATGTCCTCCGGTTCAGTAATGAAGCTGCATGATCCATTTGAGAGGTCGTATTACTCATATGTCCTCGTATGTACACCAACTCAACAATGTATAAACCTTGATTAGGCCATCAACCTATCGATCTGCCAAATGTACATACTTAGACATATAACAATACATCTATCCCTGGTCAGAGGATGCATGCCTATGTCGTGACAACATACGACATAAGACTTGATTATCTTGATCTCGTTAAGTCAATTCTTTGACCTAACTTATCTAACACGTCCGAATCTCTATTCCTATGTAGAGGACTTGCATCAAGAGGTTGATTAGATGTCATCAAAAAGAGAAAGTATTTCCATCTCCTACTCTATCTATTAATAATCATTTGTCGGTGCTTGATGAGTCCTCAATCTAACTATTTAGATATACATCCAATCACCAACCTCTATGATTCAACAATTGAATCGACAGTTGTATGGTCATTAAGATGGCAATGGTACATAACCTTAATTGTACTAAGGGCTCTATTATACAAACTGGTTATTCTTCATTTCAGATCAAGGAATGATATTTGCAATAAAATTTATTTCTAATGGCTCGTCGTGGGCTCGCATGTCCAACATGTTCCCTCGGGTACTTTCCCCATCGACAGTTTTGAGGTGATTCATGCAAAATACACGACTCTGTGATAATCGCCTTATCGGGCAATTCGTAATGGCGATCTTGGATCACTGATTGAACAACTTCCGACAACGACGGCTGAGCTCTACATGTTTTTTCAGCAAAGGGGAGAAAATCTGGCGAACCTATCAAAGTTGGTTCAACAACCTCCCCTTTTCAAACTAACTTAATGATCCTATATTCAGATTTGATTCGGATCCATGATCTTCAAATGCATGTATCTCCTTAACAATAATTTAGATTTTGACGTTCTTAGACTCTTTCAAAAGATCTCCACGAGTACTATATGAATTAGATCTCATTCCCTAATTTGGGTCAGGTTAAAAAAGTAGGAAGAGTGTGTCCTGGTACCTAGATATCTTACCCTTTATCTTTAGCTCAACATCTTTTCCTTTTGCTTTTATCTTGAGTTTCGTAGTCCTGAACTCCATCTTCTTTAAGCTCGAGCTTCTCTATGTTCCTTTAGTTTCCTTGCTTTTGATTGGTATAACACGTTCTTGAATAGCGACAATTTTAAGTGCATCCTTCCTTGAGTTTAATCAAACTAAATGTACTTATTTTGCAGAAGTTATATACTCATAATAAAATTTTACGAAAATATTTAACTATTTTAAATAAAATAGAATCAAATAATTTAATTCATAGTGTAAAATACATAAAAATATTTGAAATGATCTAAATTTGAAAAAAATCGTTTATATGATATTTGATCCTCACATCAAGACCTGCATTTTTCACATAGCATCATTTTAACCAAAAAAAAGTTTTCTACCTTCAAGCTCAGGTCACTTGACCTGAGGTCTATGCCTATCACTATTAACCCGAGTTAGGGCAGCGTGTTCATTGGCCCCATCAACTACATGTCTCTTGTTTTTCATCTAGTCTCAGTCGATAATTGGATGTTTCCAAGCTTTGATAGCCCATTCTCAATCAACTATATAATGTTGTCATCTTCTTAATTAGAATCCATTTAACACATGTCTTCCCGCCATTGCTACAAGGGCTAGACCTACAAGTGCTAAGTGATCAACAACAATGATCATGCAATAAAGAGGATCAAAACCTTTCTATTACTAAGGTGGAGATTGATGAAGGATGATTTGTAGGTACGGGTATCTTTTTGAAGTTCCATGCAGATTTAAGGACCTCCAAAAATTGATTTACAATTAGCAAAATTAGTGTAAGTAGATGTTCATTATGTCTATTTGGTAAAGTTTTTTGAGACTTTAATTTGGTTGTATGTAGCTTCTACAATTAAATTTAGTGAAGCTATATTTTTTGATTAGAATGGACACAAATCATTCAAGAGTTTAGAGTAATACACAAAGTCCCTGAACTATACACCCGATTTCAGTGTCATGTCTAAACTTTTAATTGTAACAATGCGGTACATGAACTTTAATATTTGTGTCACTGTGAGGTTGAGTTGTGATTTAAGATTAGAAGACCAAATAGCCAACTAAATTTCAATAGTTACCATAATGTTACCTTTTAATGTTTAAGTAAATAGAAAATAACAAACCTTAAAAATAAGAAACCACACACATATTTGGTACAAACCCACACCTCCTTGTGTTTGACCTTATAATAGGAACGTATATAAAGTAATAAATAAAATTTTAAATGTCTTTGGACGTCATTTAGAGGTGCAAATAAACAGTTAATTTCCCATTTTGATTAAAAGCTATTTTGACACATCAATTGAGGTTGACCAGCCACAAATTAAGGGACCATTAGAATTTGACTAGATGCTCAAAACGAGTGACATTATAACCGACTAGTTTCTCGAATCAGGAGAATGTTGTTAAATCAGCTAGCCACAAACTGAGTAATCACTGGTAATCAACAGGTTGCTTATCAAGAAATCATTTATAATTTTCTCAGTTGTTCAAATCGAGCAACTAGTGATAATCGACTAGTCGTGATAGGATTGCTGATAATCATCTAATCATAAACCCTGTGTATGAGCGGGTGGCGAGCTGGGGAGAGCAGAGGTGATTCCAAAGAGGATCCTCAACTATTACAACACCTGCTGTAAAGCAACAGATCCATCAGATGATGAATGGATGACCATGAGATGTATTCCAACCATCCCAGCCCCCTGAGGGTCGTCCGATCCTCATCCGACAGAGCCCCTGCAGTACAGCAGGGGCTGCTACAGCAGAGGATCCATAACCAAGGTGATTCTAGAGAAATGGCATCCGATGGGAGGACATTTGAGTAGGAGACTGCATGAATGATCCCCATCTAAGCTCTAGTGAGCAGGGTTGACTATGATCTTTTCCCAGGATACCAACAAGTTCAAGGATAGGGAACAAAAGCGAACGGTGAGTGCCTGTGAGCATTTGACGAATTATAGGGTTGATGATGAAGGGTGGTAGAGACATGGGTGGGTTATTAATGCTAGAGGTAGAGATAACAGGGAGATGATAGGAGGAAGAGAGTCAGGAGCAGCTTCTCAATGACTTCAAACAAAAGCACATTCTCAATGGACATATATTCACATTCCAAGAACAAATATGAAGGCCTACAAATGTTCCTACTCCATACAGCTTAACAAAAAACATTTTGAAGAACACAATCTACGACTGTACTATCAATATTTACAACAATGAGGCATCCATGTTTCATGTAGAAAAGGTACGCACAATGGTGATGAAATTCAGCATGGACTCTGATGTCTCAGTTCACTGTGTATATATGTTGTATGATTCTAAGGCATCCATCTGCAGTTTCGTAAACATATTTACAGCTTCCAGACAGCCACTTGGGTTGCGTGGCCCACTCAGCCGGACGATGACCCAAAATACATGCAGATAGGAGGGTCAATGTTGAAGATAGACAGAACAGCAGATGGAATAGTCCAGATACCATCACCGCAGATCAAACCAGAGGCAACTGAACCCACGTAATCATCGGCTTCCTCCTTGTTCAGCCTCTCCCATACAAACAGTATTACAGTTCCAACAAACATGTCGATCGCAAAGTATGCCCCTATATAGAAGGGAACTGCCATAGCCATGGGTATGGGGATAAATTTTGAAATATTTCTCGGTGTTACATCCCTCAGAAGATTAATGACCAGTGCCAATGTGAAGAATACATAACAGATCTGCAAGCAATACTTTGGCAGAGCAGATAAACCTTCAACACCAAGAATGGCCATTTCTCTGTAGATGATGGCATAGGGGGCTTTGTAGACACCGTCTGGATTGCCGATGTCAAATGCAGTCCAATACATCCAGAATGTGAGAGGTGCAATTACACATCCCACTGCAGTTCCAATCAGCTGGGATACAAACATCGATCTTGGTGAAGACTGGGTAAGGTATCCCGTCTTGAAATCTTGCATGAGATCAGCTGCTGTAGACACAATGGACATCATCACACCGCAGGCAGCCAAACCAGCAATTACACCACCATTGCTCCCAATCAATGAGGCAAAGATGAAGAGGCCAATTTTCCCATAAGTTGAAGAAAGGTTCCAATCTGTTAGTCCAGTCCCATATGAGTTGCAAAAGGCAAGTGCAGGGGCAATTATGTAGGAAACAAGGATCAGGTACCATCTGACTTGCGGGAATATAGCTGGTATTGCCGCTATTGATATTGCAGCCAAGCAGACATATCCGGAGATTGCAATCCAATTAGGAATTCTATCCTTCAGGAAGGTCTCATTTCGAATTTTTTCCTCATGAAGAACTGTAGAACTGCCATCATCTGCACCAGATTCAATTAAAGATGCCATTCAAAATTGATAAAAAGCAGTCATTTGACGGTCTAACAGAACCAAAACAAAGAATTGTACCTTGCATTTCATTGACCAAGGGAATGGTGCTCCTCTTACTACGTGCAATGCATATTTCTCTAATGGTAATTGCAACAATTTTCATCAAATTATAAAGACCATCACCAAGGATAATGGAAATGGCTATAAAAACCTGTGGAGAATCCGTGTCAAAGTAGCTCATGAACATGTGCTAGATGATGTTAGAATAAGAAAACGCACATCTCGATATCCCGCGACTTAGGGTCGACGGGCGTTCTGCCTCGCTGCCAAGTATTAAATAAAGCTCATCTAAGTGGCACTCACACGAGGATAATATAGAGAAGTTTTATGAGAGCAATCAACCAACTCCCTTATCCTTAAGCCTTAGTCCCAATCTTTGCAGAGCTGTTTTTTTGGAGTTACAAGATAGTTCTACAAGTCCTGGTATGCTACTTACGCTCCTTCTCCAGAAGAAGAAAAAAAAGGTTGAGAAATGATATATTAAAGAACCTCTCACCCTTTCTTTTCATAGTCAATGTGGAAAGGGAGAGGTTCGTCATCTTCCTCCTCCTTTGCCCCCTCCTGGGATAGAGCCAGATCTTCACCTTGGCTCGCATCAGGGACATGAGAGTTTTCTTAAATAAAACAAAAAACTCATTGGCACCAAGCGCGAGGGAATGCTAAATGTTTGGAAATTTCCCCCTACCATAAAGAAACCATTAAAGAGGCTAATAACATGCATATTGTATGTACATCTTGTGACACAAATTGATCCCTTTTATTTTCTTAGGTCAAAATGAGCATTCAATGGTGTCTACCCCAATCAATTAAAAAAATAAATCAAAACAATTACATGACGCTATAAGAGCCGAGACTCCAACAGATTTTTGGAGTGAACACAGACACATTCTCATAATAGAACCACTGAGAGGAAACAAGCACATCATTTCTAGCAAGCCAAATAGCCCACAACAAAGCAATGGGTCTACGCAGTTCCTCCTTACGACACCTCCCGACGTTAAACAACGAACTCCAGAACGACTCCAAGTTGTGAACACTGAACCAGCTGAGTCCGACCTTACCCGATATCGGTAACGAAACTGGGCAAAGGAAAAAGAGGTGCTCCAACGATTTAATCCCATTCTCGCAAAGTGGGCATCTATCAGACAACACCGCAAACACTCTGGCACATCGATCTCTTGTTATAAGACATTTTCTCCTAAAAACCACAAGAACCCAATCCTATCTAGAAGTTCCAGATTCCAGATAAGGTTGCAGTCCCGGATAAGATCGTCTGTTCTATTAGGGGGCAGTCTACAAATTGCACTGTAAGCCTTCTTAACCGGAGTTGTCTTTCCACAACGAATGGTCACGACCCTCAGAAGGACCACCTACCTGCCTAAGAGAGTCCAAAAGCAGAAGGAATTCCTCTGAACGTTGGTCGGAAAAATTCGTCCGGAAAGCAGGCATCTAATTACCGTTATCCCAACAATCTACCACCTGCACCGCACAATCATCAGCTAACACAAAAAGGCGTGGGAAACGACAAGACAACATACCGACCAATTGTCCGTCCAGAAAGCAAAGGATGTGCCACTCCCCAAGAAAGGTCAGAACAACTCCTCGAAATAAGGCATTACCTTCAACATTCCCTTCCAAAAAGTTGTTGAGTGCCGCCCAGACCGAAGATCCAAAGAATCTGGCTGAGGGATGGAGTAGACGCGAATGATATTGCAACATATATCGTCATCCCTCCCCCAAATTCTGCTCACCCACTTGAGTAACAGAGCTTCATTCAACGTTTCCAAGTGCTTGACCCCAAGGCCACCAACGCCCAAAGAACATATGCATAAGAACAAATTGATCCCTTTTAGTATGTTGGTTGCCCAAAGAATAAAAATAGACATGAATTCGACCATTCAGCCTTTGCATAAAGCGAACCCTCCTCTTCCAATACTTCTAGAGCTAGCCATGCCAAAAGAAGAAAGGATGAATTTCTATCAATCTAATGCGAATTTGAAGATATATAGCAGTGGCTCGAATAGAAAGAAATAAAGGAAGTTTTCTTATGATATATAATAATAAATAAGAGATATTTATATATATTAATAATAATTATTCATTAATGAATAATTACTAATAAAGAAATAAGCTAAAATAAATTGAAATCCATTTTAATTTATTAATTATTTAAATTAATTTATATCTATTTTTGAAATTTTTATTAAGATTAAGATGAAGTAGAATCATTTGTTATAAATGAAAGATAACATAATGTACATAGAAAATCTTTCTCAATATATCGGAAAACTACACGCTCCCAGAGGGCTAGGGTTCTCTTCACTTTATTAATAAGAGAGAAAAAAGGGATAAGTGATGTAGTATAACGAGATTAAATGGATCCCCGCATGCAATACTTTAATTATAAAAAAACAACTCCACACTCCCCATCAAGTTGGGTAGAAAGATAACAAATGTCCATTTTGTCTATATTCTTATCAAGTGGTCATGCGAAACCCCTTGGTGAAGACACTAACTTATGCTTCACTAGTTATGTATGATACAAGCTCATCAAAATTGAACCTCTCTCTGATGATGTGTCAATCAATATTGTTGAAAATAGTGAAGGGTAGCATGCTCTCATGTTTAGTCTCATAACAACTATTGATAGGGACTTTGGTGTATTGGTAGAGTTATATATAGAGCCTAACACCCATTGTAATCTTTGATAAACATAATGCAATAACTAGCCAAGCTTTCTCTTGAGGTTTCAACCCGTTCCTTAGGAAATACGGTTCCACATAAAAAACAAGACTTATTTCCCATGTTATTGATTTGATTTGCTACCACATTTTATGTTTTCACATGGTATCAAAGCAGTCAATCAAGGTGCTTTCCAAATTTTGATTTCGCTTTGATTATTTTTTAAGCTTTTGAAGGTCTGCTGTCAACGATCAATTCATTCTATGATGAATGCCTTCAACAACAATGGATCCGATTGCTTTCCAAATTTTGATTTCGTTTTGATTATTTTTATTAAGCTTTTAAAAGTATGTTGTCAAACATCAATTTATGCCCATGTAAGTTTGCCACTTTGATTGCGGATAGACTTTTCCTACCCTTATAACCATTCCTTCAATGATTGATTCTTCTGAGCATCATTGGAGTTGTCAACAACGTGTCGTGGAGAGAAGCACCAATGGACGTATGGTTGTGGAAATTGTACCTCCGGGTGACTAAGTGCAACACGAATGCTAGGAGCACGGTTAGATAGTGTAGATATATATTATTCACTTATGTATCTTTATTGTTATTTTACTTTCCCCGTTGGACTCTTTATGTAGTTTACCCATAGGCTACTCTCCTATATAAGAGAGCCTAGGGCGGATGGAATAAACACGCTTTCTTATTTTCCCAACATGGTATCAGAGCGACGGTCCTAGACCAGAGTTCTCGAACCAAAACCCTAACCCTAGCCCCCTCCCACCTTCGAGCCTCTCCCGCGCCTCCGACCTAGCGCCTCCGAACTCGCCCTTCGTCGCCTCGCGCGCCATACGCATGAGCGTGCACTGATCGTACGCTGCCTTCATCGCCTTGTGCGCGTGATCGTGCGCGATATCGCCTCGCGGTCTTCATCGCACCGTGCGCTGGTGAGCGACCTCGCGCTCGTGATCGTGCGCTGCTGAGCGATCTTGTGTTGTACACGCTGCACGCAAGCGCGTGATCGCATGCTCCTCCTGCGTGTGTTCTGCGCGCGATCTGCGTGCTTGTTCACGCAGATTCTGCGTGTGACCTCGCGTGTTGCAGTGCGCACATCCTCTTCCCTGCGCAAGATCTTCCTACGCACAACTGTGCGTGTAAAGATTTCAACCTTCGTGCACGTGCAACACTAGGTTTAGCGTGTGTGTGTCCTCAGAAGTTGGTTTGTGCGCGTACTTCCAAATTAATGGGGTTGGTTGTTTGAGTCTACACATGCAACCAATCCTGTTAATGTCCGTGTAGACAACCATATCTTCAGTCTACTACCCCAGTCCTCCATTATGACTATGTCCAAAAGCAAGGCAGACATTCCATCTATAGGCGCCTTCAGAGGTCCAGCGTCGATTGTGAAGATGGATGGTTCTAATTATGAACTGTGGGAAATGCAGTTCATGAGTACGATGAAGTCAACAGGTAAGAAATATATTGTTACTGAAGAAGATCCTGCTGAGAAGACTGGGGCCAATGCCTCATGGGAGGCAGATGATATATATGCCAAAGTTTGGCTATCTGGAATTCTGGCAATTGAAATTGCCAATGATATTCTTCATCAACCCACTGCCAAAGCAATGTGGGATATTCTGGCCGCTACATATTCTCAGGCAAAGAATGAGATGAAGATTCTGCAACTCCAGCATAACATATTTACTATTAAGCAGAATGGACGACCTCTGCACTCACTGTACACATCTCTACGAGGAATGTTTGAGAAGCTTTATAGTTTCATGCCCCTGATAGCCACTCCAGAGCAACAGAAGACCTACCGGAATGCCACTATGGTAGGTGTTTTTCTCGCTGCCCTTGATCCAGAGTATGAGGCAACACGTTCCCAGATCTTGGCAGATTCTACTATTCCTCCTATGGAGGAAGCTTTTCACAGATTGAGTCGTATCATTGTTCCTTCTTCTACTACGAATCAGACTACCACAACTATGGCAGGCAATCAAGGTCGTGGAGGTCACCATCATCAGGTTCATGGCCGTAGACCTCGTGGCAGAGGAGGCCGTGTTCGGCCATTGTGTACCTTTTGCCATCACACTGGACATACCAAAGACACATGCTACTCTAAGCATGGGTTTCCTGCTTCTGCACGAGTCCCTGAACAGATCGAGCCTCCATCTGCTTCTTCTATGGATCAACGCTTTGATGATCTTGTAGCCTGTCTAAGGGGCATCATTCCTCCATCTGGCCCAACTGCATCAGCACCTACTCATGAGAGCCACTCCGATGTTGTCGCGTCTGCGTCTGCATCCACCAGTGCCTCAGGTAGCACCTTATGCATTTACTAGCGGTAGTGGATCAGATACTTTAGCATGGATTATGGACTCAGACGCCACACATCATCTGTGTGGTGATCAAAGTCTACTTTGGCAGAGGATCGACCCCTTGGCTTGGGGGGCAGGGATCTGAGCTCTGATGAATTTCGGTGGGTAGCACACAACTTGGGACTGTCTATCTTTGATGCCGCGGGCTGCAAATACACATGGCGTAATGTGAGAGCAAAATCGAGATTGGACAGGTTCCTCTTGTCGCAGCAGGTCGTGGATAGATTCCCTCTCTCGCGGGCTTGGCGCTCCCGCGAGCTCAGGCGGATCACACTCCAATCCTTTGGTCATCTGAGGAGGGGGGAGAGCATATTCTTTTTCAGATTCGAGAAAAGTTGGCTGTTCGAAGACGGTTTCAAGGATATGGTTGCAGAAAAATGGAGGATTGAAAATGTGGAAGGCATCGCGGTGGCTAGATTCGCTGCAAAACTGTGAAACCTGAGATCTCTCCTCACGTCCTTTGGTAGGGAGGTCAAGGCGAGGATAAGAGCTAAGAGAACGGAGATTCAGGCTGCCATCACCCGCTTGGACTCGGCGGACGATGACATGGTTCTTAATCAGGAAGAGAGGGCAGAGAGGCACGATTGTTTGGCGGAGCTGCTTCTTGAAGATAAAAAAGAGGAGGTGGAGCGGCATCAATGTTCTAGACAACGATAACTAAGGGAAGGTGACGCTAACACGAGGTTTTTTCACACAGGGGATCTTCTGAAGGCAGATCTCATGGAGGTGCTCAATGAATTTAGAGAGGGAAACAAACGTTTTGAGAAGATCAATCGTGCTTTGCTCTTCCTGCTACCGAAGGACACACCCACTGGTGTTAATGATTTCATGCCCATCGTGCTTTCTAATGCCATTTACCTCATTATAGCCAAAACCCTCGCAAATAGACTCAAATCCGCCTTGGGCTCCATGGTGTTGGATGGTCAGTCGGCTTTCATCCCGACTTAGACAGATGACTGATGGGCTCGTCATGGCATCTGAAATTTGTATGGACTGGAAAAGGTCCAGGACGAAGGGAGCACTTTGGAAGATAGATTATGTGAAAGCTTATGATAGTGTTGACTGGAGGTTCCTCTAGGTTTCACTACGCAGAAGGTGTTTCCCGAAGTCGTGGATCGACTGGATGAAGAGGTGTGTCACCACTTCCTCCTTCTCGGTTCTAATGAATGGCAAACCAGAGGGGGGGGGGTTCTTCCAACCACAGAGGGGGGTGAGGCAGGGCTGCCCTTTGGCCCCGATGATGTTTGTTCTGATATCGGACGCACTGGGCGTCTTATTCAGGGAGGCGGTGGAGGCGAGCTGGTGTGAGGGCTACCATAAGGAGGATATCTCCATCCCTATTCTTCAGTATGCGGACGACACTGTTCTCTTTTTTGGGGGTACAAAGGAGCAATATGCAAATGTGGTCCAGCTGGTCGAGATTTTCGGTGGCTTGGCGGGTCTGGAGATTAACAAGAGCAAGTCTGTTGTGATAGCGTTTGCGATGACTGAGGAAGAACGGAACGGAGTGGCTGGGCTCGCGGATTGGGGAACCTTCCGATCTACTATTTAGGCTTACCGTTGGTGGCATGAAAGCTGAAAACGACAGATTGAGATGATGTCATCAGGCGGTTGGAGCATAAATTGGCGGGCTGGAAGGCGATCACCTTGTCCAAAGGGGGAAAGCTTGTCTTATTGAAGCATGTGGTCTTCGAGATTCCGCTATTTTTCTACTCTACAAGGTTGTTGCCGGCGGGAGTTAAAAGGAAAATAGCCTATAATTAGGAGCTTCTTTTGGTCCGATGGGAGACAACGGAGGAGCGGTATACATTTGGTCAATTGGGAAGTGATGACACAGAACCGCGAGGACGGTGATTGGGAATCCGTGATGTGTAGAATATGAATAAGGCACTCATTTCGAAGTGTATCATCACCATTTGGGGCCACTCATCCTCTCTTGTGGTTAGGCCTATGAGGAAGATCTACAAGGTCACAAGCCAATTCATCGCTAACAGAGTTCGTCATGAATCCCCCCTCTGGGCGGGAATCCGTGTGGTTCTCCCGCAGCTACTCAACAAGGTCTGTCTAAAGATTGGGGATGGCGGCCTTTCCCGCTTCTAGAGGGATGATTGGACAAGAGAGGGCAGGCTTGAAGAAAGATTCCAGCAGCTGTTAGCTATAGCGGCTTCGAAAGAGACCACTCTAGCGTAGACAACGATAACGGGAAGCTGGGCACCGTTGTTTCTGACAGACCTTTCGGACCAGCGATTGGAGGAGTACTTGGTGATGCAGGAGGCTCTACCCCAGATGAGCATACTATCTGCGGGTAGAGACCATTTCCAATGGCAAGATATGATTTTTACGGTGAAGAGAGCATACGAGGTGTTCAATAGGTGAGAATAGGAACTGGAATGGGAGATGAAGGATGGCGTTAATATTATATAGGCTGCAAAAATCCCAAGCAGAGTCAATGTATTCCTGTGGTGTCTAAGAAGGGGTCGTTTACTGGACAAAGTGCACAGAGGAAGACTGTTGGGCCTCAAAAATACATGTTGTGAAAGATGTGAGGAAATGGAAGAAGATTCTGATCACCTAATCTTGAGATGCCCAGGCTCGACCCAGGTGTGGAGGAGTATGGGCCTATCATGGCTCGAAACAGTTGGTCTGCCTAAGTTCTTGGCATCTATTAGGCGTTTGAACAGAAACGCCACAATCAATTTTGGAAGCCTTCACGGTATTGTGGGTAATCTGGATGGGGCGCAACGAAAGAATCTTCAACAATCAGAGGTTCTATGAAGAGAATATAGTCGCTCATTGTAACACACTCTGCAATCTCTGGGCATCATGACTTTGTAAATCTTTATAATTTAATATAATACATGTGGTGGCCCCCACGATGGGGGTTCGCTCGATTTTCCATCAAAAAAAAGGTTGAAAGAAAATCCACTTTGAGGTCCCTAGACCCATTTTTCAAAATCTGCATATGGATGTTCCTACAACATTCTTTGCTTCCATCGACGAGCACATTATAGGTTGGAGTACTCTATGAAGGAAACTCATTTCAATGCCGGTGACTCTGATTGATGCAAGATGCATAGCGCACAAGCCCGTTGTCTACCTAGATTTATCAACGGATCATCATTCGACCTCCAACCTTACAGTTCCTCCTCAGTAATATGATATGAAAAACATCACCGTTAATAGCAATCAACTGAGTATATGTTGAGTCAAGGTTGTATGTATTCACATGTATTTTGTTAGAAGAGAGGAGTCTTCGTTATGATACATAGGAAAAACCCTAGGCTCTCTTATATAGGGAAAGGCCTTCAGGGTAAATTACATGGATGTCTAAATAGAAAAGAGAAATAGAAACAAGGTACAGAAATATATAATAATATTAGAAACTATCTCTACACTCCCCCTCAAGGTGGAGCATAGATGTCGATCATGCTCAGCTTGGATGAACATCTCTGGAAAGGTCCTCTGAGCAATGGCTTGGTGAATACATCAGCAGTCTGATCCCCTGAGCTAACATGGGCCGTGGATATCAATCCTCTCTGGATTAGGTCCCTGGTGTAATGGCAGTCAACTTCAATATGCTTGGTCCTCTCATGGAAGGCTGGATTGTTGGCAATGAACAACGCTGCCTGATTGTCACACTGAAGCTTCATAGGTAGAGATACAGCTACATGTAGATCTTCTAGTACTGAGCGAACCCACATCATTTCCGTACTAGCTTGAGCCATGGCCCTATACTCGGATTCGGCACTGGACCTTGCCACAACAGTTTGTTTCTTGCTTTTCCAAGAAACCAAGGAGCCTCCAACAAACACTGCAAACCCTGAGGTTGATTTTCGGTCCTTAGGACATCCTGCATAATCTGCATCTGCACATGCTGAGACAGATAAGTCCGTGCCCTTTCTAAACAGCAGCCCTGAACCTGGAGAAGACTTTAGATACCTCAGTATCATGTGTATAGCATCCATGTGAACCTGTCTTGGCTGCTCCATAAATTGACTCACCCTGCTAACTGCAAATTGAATGTCTGGGCGAGTTATGGTGATGTAGAGGAGTTTTCCCACCATCTCTCTATATCTCCTCTTATCCACTTCATCAGTATCATCATCATATAACTTCATGCTGGGATCCATGGGGATGCTAGATGGTTTGCACCCATCCATGCCAGTCTCAACCAGGAAGTCAGTAATGTACTTCCGTTGTGTCATCACCAGACCATGTGCATTCCTTGCAAATTCCAACCCCAGAAAATATCTTAGGGTTCCAAGATCCTTTGTAACAAACTGACGACCTAGGAATGCCTTCGCCCTTGCTATGCCCTAAGTATCATCTCCTGTAACAAGAATATCATCCACATAGACCATTATGACAACCGTACCTGCCGAGGACTTCTGGACAAACAACGAATGGTCAGCATTGGACCTCTTAAATCCCTGGTGCTCAATTAGGTTGGACAGTTTCTGGAACCACGCTCGTGGACTCTGTTTAAGTCCATATATAGCCTTGTGAAGTCTACATACCATATGCTTCTCCCCCTCAGCAGTAAACCCGGGTGGCTGCTGCATGTAGACTTCCTCCTGTAAGTCCCCGTACAGAAATGCATTCTTGACGTCTAGCTGATAAATGCTCCAGTCACGAACCACTGCAACAGACAGGAGGATACAGAGAGTCGAGTGTCTCGCAACTGGAGAGAATGTATCCATGTAATCAACGCCATATGTCTGTGTAAATCCTCGGGCGACCAAGCGTGCTTTGTACCTATCCAATGTGCCATCCGCATGATATTTGACTGTGAAGACCCATTTGCAGCTTACAACTGATGCATCAGGTGGTGCAGGGACCAAAGACCATGTGCCACGGGACTGCAGGGCCCCCATTTCTTCTTCCATAGCTAGTCTCCAGCATTCACTCTTCAAGGCTTCCTGGTATGTCCGTGGTATGTCCACGGAAGACAAAGCTGTGGCAAAGGTCTGGAAATCACCTGTGAGTCGGTGAAAGGAAACCTGTGAAGCAAGTGGATAGGATGCACACTGTCGTCTCTATTTCCGAATAGCAATCGGAACATCCAGATCATCATCTGTGTCCACCTGTAAGGAGTCATCCTGCATATGGACCGAACCTGACCCGTCATTAGTAACATCATCTGAACATACTTGAGGCGTAGTGATTGGCTGAGCTGTCGTCTGAGCAGGACCTGACCGACGCGTATAGTGGTTAGGAAATGGTGAAATGATTCGCCGTGGAACAGGTGGAGGTGGAGGTGGTGGTGGAGGTGGTGGCGGTGCTGGCATAGGAACGGACACAGGAGATGAGTCAGGTGAAAGACAAGTAGGTGGTGGTGGAACCAAAATATCATCAGCGGTGGTGGATGGTACCATTCTGTCCCCAGCTGGCGAGAAGTACATGACCGACTCGAAGAAAGTGACATCCGCACTAACAAAGTACCTGTTGGTAGTAGGATCATAACACCGGTATCCCTTCTGTGTTCTGGAATACCCAACAAAGACGCACTTGACTGCTCTTGGAGAGAGCTTGTCAAGTCCAGGAGATAGACGATGGACAAACGCCACAGCACCAAAGACACGAGGTGGTAGTGAGAATAGCGCCTTGTCTGGAAAAATAAGAGAAATGGGTATCTTCTCTCCAAGGACAGAGGATGGCATTCTATTGACCAGATAGCATGCAGTAAGGATAGCATCCCCCCAGAAAGAAATAGGAGCACACCTTTGAATCAATAAGGTACGAGTGATATCCAAGAGATGGCGATGCTTTCTTTCCGCCACACCATTTTGTTGGGATGTATATGCGCAGGTTGTTTGATGAATAATACCCTTCGATGACAGAAATTGAGAAAGAGAACGTGTACAAAATTCCAGGGCATTATCAGTCCGAACATATTTTACTGAAGAAGAAAAAACATTCTGCACTTCATTAATCAAATTTTTAATAACATCTCCTGCTTCAGACTTATTCTTCAGAAGAAAAACCCAAGAGACACGAGAAAAGTCATCTACTACCACAAGATAGAACCTGTGCCCCTGGTGATTGGGCACACGACTCGGACCCCATATATCTATATGTAACAAATCAAAAGGGGAGCTACTACTCCGACTCTGACGACCTGGAAAGCTCGACCTGTGATGCTTTCCTAACTGACATGTTTCACAACGAAACGACGAACTTGGAGAGATCTGGGGCAGAAGATGGCGCATCTTCTGGAGCGGAAGGTGACCAAAACGAAGATGCCAAATGTAGGGTGAAACTGGTCCAGCAGAGTGAGTGGAGATGCCAGCATAGGATTCCCGGACCAGCCGATATAGACCGTTCTGCTCAGAGCCACAGCCAATCACCTTGCCCGTGAGTATGTCCTGAAAAATGAGAGAAGACGGGTCAAATATAGCGCGACAATTCAAATCCTTTGTAATCTGACTAATAGATAATAAATTCAGTGAGAACTCAAGGGCATATAAAACATTCTGTAGCTGCATAGTGGAGGATAAGAAAACCCCCCCTGGCCAACAAGGGGTGAGTAGGAACCATCTGCTATCTCTACTGAGCGACCTGGAGGAATAGCCCTGTAGGCCTGTAGTCTACCTCTATCTCGACACAGATGATGTGTAGCTCCGGAATCTATAACCCAGTCAGATATATCATGTGAAGGTATGAAGGCTGATGATCTACCTGAGGAACTGGCTGCAGCGGATGAACTGGCTGAGGCTGTGGCAGCAATATCTGACGAGCCACCAGATGAATCACCAGAAGACTGTGGCATAATATCACGAAGACGGGCCACGAGTTCGTCAAATCTATGATCTGCAGTAGACGGTAATGGAGACTGTGAATGCTCTGCAACCCGTGCCGACGCTGGGAACCCATGCTTTGAGTAGCATGTCTCCTCCGAGTGTCCAGATCTGTGACAATATGAGCACATCTGACTGACTCGACCGCCTCTTCCTTGAGAGCCACGGCCACGTCCACGACCACGCCAAGAAGGTGGTCCACCTCTCCCACGCGAAGCTGCCATCGCAGATGGGGGTGGAGTAGATGAGCTGGAGGGAACTGGGATACGACTGAGCCTCCTGTAGACATCCTTCACCGGAGGAATAACTGCATCTGCTAAGATCTGTGACCGTGCAGCATCATACTCAGGATCGAGGGCAGCAAGTAGAACACCCACCATGGTGGCGTTCCGGAACGTCTTCTGCTGCTCTGGAGTAGCAGTCAGAGGAATGGTACTGTATAGCTTCTCGAACATCCCTCTTAGGGATGTGTATAAAGAATGGAGAGGTCTGCCGGCCTGCTTCGTCGTAAAGATGTCATGCTGAAGCTGCAACATCTTTGTCTCATTTCGCACCTGCGAATACGTAGTAGCAAGAATGTCCCACATTGCCTTAGCAGTGGGCTGATGGAGAACATCATTTGCTATCTCCATCGTCAGCGTACCAGACAACCATACTTTTGCGTAAGCATCGTCGGCCTCCCATGAGGCATAGATCCCTGTCTTCTCCGCAGGCTCATCTTCGGTAAGAATGTGTTTCTTACCGTTTGATTTCATGAGGCTCATGAACTGCATGGCCCATAACTCATAGTTAGACCCATCCATCTTCACTATCGGCGCCGGACCTTTGAATGCGCCGGTGGAGGGCAAATCGACTTTCGATTCTGACATAATGCTGCCTGAAGAAGACGAAGGGAGAATAGACAATGTGATGACTGTCTACACCAACTGCATCGGATTTGAGTACGTGTGTAGACTTTTACGCACTCAAATCCATAAATCGGAGGAAGAGAGGTCTAGGGCACGCCTCCAATGAAGAGTACAACCCTTGAAATGTCCCGAGAACAACGCCTATGGACTGCTGGAGGCCACTGGAACCCTACAGCGGTAGATGGGAGGTGCCGCTGGGGTTATAGGTGCCGCTAAGGCGGCTGTAGGCGGCAAGGAGGGTTGCCGCTGGGGCTCCGGGGGCTGTAGGCGGCAAGAGGGGGTGCCGCTGAGTCTGTGGGCGCCGCTGGAAGGTGCGACTGGCCCGCAGGAGGCAGCGGCTGGGGGCCGCTGTGCGGCAGGTGGCCGCTGGAGGGAGCGGCTGTGGCCGCGGGGCTATCGGAGGAGCGCCGGGCGCTGGAGGGAGCCGCTGGCGAGATGAGAGGGAAAGAGAAGAGAAGGGGCGGCGGGTGGGAAATGGAGAAGAGCCCTAGGGCGGCTCTGATACCATGTTAGAAGAGAGGAGTCTTCGTTATGATACATAGGAAAAACCCTAGGCTCTCTTATATAGGGAGAGGCCTTCAGGGTAAATTACATGGATGTCTAAATAGAAAAGAGAAATAGAAACAAGGTACAGAAATATATAATAATATTAGAAACTATCTCTACATATTTGTTGGAGTATTTGGTTGTGCGTCATATGAGTTGTAGGAGGGTAAATGAATCCTGGAGAAGATCCATTTACCCCATCCATGAGTTTAGTCCCACATCGACCAGTGGTGGGACTTGGAGGCTCTGAGGAAGCTATATAAGGAGCCCCAGACCTCATGTATCCTTAGGGAGTGGAGTTGAGAGAAAAGGAATAGAAGCATATGCCCTTTTGAGGGCTTCTCCCGTGGTTTCATCCCTCTCCTTAGGGAGTAGGGTTCCACGTTAAAATCTCGTTGTTTTTCGTTGTTCTTTATTCTTTTTCTATGTTCGCTTCCGCATGTTTATTTTCAAACATGGTATCAGAGCGGGTCGATTCTCAAGGTGTTTTGTGATCTTTATTTATTCTATTCGAGATTGATGTTCATATTGAAGATTGTTCGAGAGGAAAATTATTCTGAGATTTTTTTTAAGATCCAAGTTCTAGGGTTCCGTTCTGGAACCCTAATCTTTGTTCACGTTCATGCCTCTCTCCAGCGCACGGCCGATCAGTCTTGGCGACATCCCCTCGCAACCCTAGCGCTAGGCGGCGCTCTAACATCCCAGCTCACAGGTCCTGCGGCGTCATCTTCAAGCGCACGCCATCTTCATGCGCGCTCTCTCCAGTCTCCAGAACCCGAGTGTTCCGGGCGGTCGCGTGCATCCAAAAACACGCAACGAGCTCCAGGACCGAGGCGGCAACTCCTCGAACAATCAGATCGCGCAAGGGCAACAAATCCTCCAAGGTGGAGGTCCCTACAGCCCTCAGGCGGTGAGCCATATAAGCCTCCATGTGGAGGTTCTCCAGGCTAGCAACGTCGCCTCTCTCCAGCGAAGTCGCTGGCAACAACATCCTTTCCAGCATCATCAGCCTTGCGCGCCTCCGTGCTCCTCCAACACGCGATCCTCTCACAATCCAGGCGTCGCGCTTCCCCTTCGCGCAACAGGCGGCTCCAAGGCGTGAGGCCTTCATCTCTAACCGCTTCACCTCGAGCGGCACGATGCCCTCGCGCCTCCGGTCGATGCTCCCGCAATGGCGCGTCGATTTGTTGGGGTTTCCCTTGGGAACCCTAGCATGCTGCGTAATGGGCCCGATGGCCCCCGCCCTTAAAAAAGGGTGTGATGGGCTGCTGCAGTCGACCTGAAATTTTTTTTTAGAGAAGGCTCACCAACAAAATTTTGGTAAGGCACGTATGTTTCATAAAAAAATGTGTTTCCAAAAAAAATTGTTTAAAAAAATGATTAAAAAAAGACGCGTACATTTGATAAACCGCACACATTCAAAAAAAGGGAAGAGCCGTAAAAAAATAGCCAAATGGTATTCATGATTTGAGAAGCCGAAAAATTTGTGATCGTCTTAGTGATGTTTTGTCCCCATTTATCTTGTCTTCCCCCAACTGTCGATGTCTTCATTCCGACCAGTATGGGAGAAAGGGGCAGTATATTATGTAGAGTCACGGATCTTGTTCCAGATCCAGAGGTCAGATTCAGATATTCTCCAGACCAGCCAATTTCCAGACTCTACAGTTGATCAGAGTCGACGTTCAGATTCCGAGTCCACATGTGTGATGCACAGTTGTTCAAACTCGATAGATTAGTCAGAGTCCAAGTTCGAGGCACTCCATGTTTTAGTGGCCCATTTTCGAGTTCTCGAGAGAGAGACTCATTTTCAGATACGCATATGCTTGCGGTCATTTTCAGATGAGCACGTGTTTTCCATCATTTGTTCGTGGTCCCCATCATCTTTTGTTGTTTCGGACAGAGTTTTCATGTGGTATCATATGTACTCCAGAGTAGTGTACTGTGTACCATTCTTTGTGCCAGAAGAGAGATCCAGTTCTCCGACGAGGAGACTTCTTTCAGACTCCATTCTCCAGCGACCGTGGACTCCGACGAGGATTGCACTTCCACAACCTTTTCAATTCGGCCCTTTTCAGAGATGGAGCAGTTGTCCACATTATTGTGGCGGGCCAGAGTACTCCGACGTGGACTCATTTTCAGTTGCAGTGACTCTGACAGGCACAGTTCAGAGTGCATGCTCTCCGACAAGGAGAATCAGTTGACTCACAGTCCAACCCATTCGTCCTCCTCACTTGCACGACATGAGAAGCAACGTCCTTGATAACATCCGACAGTGTGCACGTTGAGTTGATATTGTCCGTAGTGTCCTGTAGCGTGATTTGAGTTTCTTTATGTTTATCCAAGGTGAGCATTGCATGCTCCAGCTTGAGGGGGAGTGTTGGAGTATTTGGTTGTGCGCCATATGAGTTGTAGGAGGGTAAATGGATCTTGGAGAAGCTCCATTTACCCCATCCACGTGTTTAGTCCCACATCGACCAGTGGTGGGACTTGGAGGCTTTGAGGAGGCTATATAAGGAGCCCCAGACATCCTGTATCCATTGAGAGAAAAGCAATAGAAGCATATGCCCCTTTGAGGGCTTCTCCCGTGGTTTCATCCCGCTCCTTAGGGAGTAAGGTTCCAAGTTAAAATCCCGTTGTTCTTTATTGTTTTTCCATATTCGCTTCCGCATGTTTATTTTCTAACAGTATTCAATGTATGAGTGAATGTTTTTTTCTGTTTGGCCAAGCCAAGTGTTGCCTCCATCTTGAGGGAGGAGTGTTGAGAATAGTGAAGTATTGCATGTTCTCATATTTAGTTTCATATCGAATATTAATGTGACTTTGGTGCGTTTGTATGGCTATATATAGAGCCTAACACCCATTGCAATCTTTGTAAAACGTATTTGTTGGTGGAAATCAGCAATATGTTTATTCCATAGAACCGTAGGATCTCTTATATAAAGAGGACCCACGGGTAAATTACATAAGAGGTTATCGGGAAAATAAAAATAGAATAAATGATACACTGACTACATAATATTCTCTACACTCCCCCTCAAGATGGAGCATAGATATCAATCATGCTCAGCTTGGAAGAACATCTCTGGAAGGGTCCTCTGAGCAATGGCTTGGTGAAGATGTCGGCAGTCTGCTCCCGTGAACTAACATGTGAAGTAGAAAGCAAGCCCTTCTGGATCATATATCTAGTGTAGTGGCAGTCTACCTCAATATGTTTTGTTCTCTCATGAAATGCTGGATTATTGGCAATGAACAAAGCAGCTTGATTGTTGCACTGTAGCTGCATGGTAGAGGTACATCTATATGTAAGTCTTCTAGTACAGCTCGAACCCACATCATCTCCGTGCTTGCTTGTGCCATGGCCCTATATTCAGATTCAATACTAGATCTAGCCACAACAGTTTGTTTCTTACTTTTCCAAGAAACTAGATAGCTACCCATAAAAATTACAAAGCTTGAAGTAGACTTACGATCCTTAGGACATCCTGAAGGATATTGAGAAATCCTCAAGCGCATCACGGAAGCGTGATCGTCGTATCGGATACGACGAAGAACGACTAGTCGTACTAGTTGTTCGGTGCAGCGGAATTTAAAAAATTTTAAACCGATGAAACCACATGATCCGAGAACCATTCTCAAATCGTTTCATCTATAACCACAGCAAGTATAATGCAATACCTCTTGAAGCGTGGTTGATCGAGTCTCTACGAAAAGAGACCTCCTGTCTCAAGTCCGATCGTCGGAGTAACGGCTTGCGAGCGCGGAGATGAGTCGCGGTGTCCTCGCAATCCAAGATGATCCAAGCGCGGTTGCTCCTGATCTCGTCGCACGAGATCAAACGTCTCCTTCGTGAGTGAAGCACTCCAAGAAGACAAAGAACCGCAGAGAGTCGAAGCGGCAGCACGATGGCGCGGGCGTCGACGTTTCTCTCCACCAAGGTGGACGGCCACCAAGAAGAGAGGGAGAGAGAGGGCTGTCGTGTATATGAGAAAGAGAGAGAGAGTTTGTGCTACAATAGCATGTGTAAAGAGAGAGCCAAGTATGCCTCTCTATTTATAGGGTTTTGGGATCCATGGATCTCAATCCATGGGACACATAGAATCAATGGATGAGATTGATTTATGTTCATCCAATGGCTAAGATTGTTGTTGTCAAAAGCAACAAATTTAGATCAAAATATATTTGATAAAATCAAATATAATTCATTCCTAAATCAACCCAACAAATAAGGAGAGAAGACACATGGAGATTTCATCTCCATGTGCCTTCCATGTAGGCGCACACCCACTCCAATTAGGAGTGGTGTGCCGTCCATGGATTGCATGGAGATTGCAATCTCCATGAGATTGCAAATCTCCATGTAATCTCTCTTATTTATTTGCAACAAAATAATTTGGGTTTTATTTCTCAAAAAATAATTCACAAATATCTTTGAGAATATTGCAATCTTGCCATGGAAAAATTGTGAATCATATTCACAACCCAAAACAACATGTAATTCATATTGTTAATTAATTACACAATGTGTATCCAATACACATCATAATTAATCAACACATATAAATTATAAGTAACTCTCTCTAATACATTATAAATCACATTTATAATATATCATGAATAATTGGATATCTCTATCCACATTATTCTTATCCAAACTAATTAAATCACATTTAATCATATTGGATAATTTCTCATACATCATGATAATTAAAACACTTTTAATTATCAAATTCTCTTTGCTTAGATCTTATGGAATTGTTCTTAAACCATTTAAGAACAATGCTATTTCTCCTCAGATACTTGGAGATAGGGACAGGGCGATTGTATTGTTCCACGTATAGTGACTTGGATGTTGAGATCATATCTCAACTCCAGATCCTATGGACCTCCCACTGATGCTTGATCAAATCAAGACCGTAGACTTAATCTTCTCATTGCATCTGAATCTTATTCAGATCAATGTCCAGTTCATGGACTAAGATTAGGTCACTTCTCTAATGAGAGGAGTCACTAAAATCCAATCCTGTTTCATCACTCCCTCGGAATGGAAGCGTCATGGTTATACAATCGTATATGATCAAATCACCCTTCAGGTTTTCCTAATACCTGCACATCCTACATACTGGAAGACTCATGATCATCCTGAAGATAAAGATCACTTTTACACTGTCATCTTCAGGGTTAGATCATTAAGTTTCTCAATCTTGGTCATCGGGATATGGTATAGATCATATGCTTTCACAAAGCATATATCTTACCTTCAAATTCATGTCATGCTTCCAAAGCACGACGACCATGCATGGAATTTGTTCAGTCCCAATACCTCATGAGTGAGCTCATGTCTCCCGGTTCTCAAGTGAACCTGTATGATCCCTTTGAGAGATCGCATTACTCATATGTCCTTACATGCACACCAGCTCGCCGGTATATAGACCTTGATTAGGTCATCAACCTATTGGTCTGCCAAATGTACATACTCAAACATATAGCAATACATCTGTCTCTAGTCAGAGGATGCATGCCTATGTTGTGACAGTATTCAACGTAGGTCTTTGGTTATCTCGATCTCGTCAAGTCAACCCATTGACTTAAATAACCTGACACCTCTGAATCATTATTCCCATGCAGAGGACCTGCATCAAGAGGTCAGTCAGATATCAGTCATATGAGATAGGATTGCCATCTCCCACTCAGACTGGAGATCATCACTTAATGATCATTTGATGATGCTTGATGAGTCCTCTATCTAACTCCTTAGATATTCATCCAAGCATCAGCCTCTATGATCCATCCAATGAATCAACAGCTGTATGATCATCAAGTTGGCCATGGTACATAACCCTTATTGTACAGAGGGACCCTATAGTGCATTCATTCATTAATCTCAGAAAGGGGAGTGAAAAATAATCAATAATTTTCATTGATAATTTATTCATTACAATAACATTTATTGTAGAAATGGTTCGCCCGGGGCTCACATTGCTAACAATCTCCCACTAGCCCTCAGAACCATTCAGGTACAATCTTTAAACCCATACTCATTACATGCTGGTCGAAAACCTTCTGTGTCAGAGGTTTGGTAAGAGGATCAGCAACGTTGTCGGCAGAGGCCACCTTGGTGATGATGATGTCACCACGCTTTTGTATCTCCCGAATGATGTGGTATTTCCTTTCCACGTGCTTGCTCTTTTGATGCCATCTGGGTTCCTTTGCCTGGGCAATGGCTCCCGTGTTATCACAGAGTAACGGGATGGGAGTATCAGAGGAAACTACGCCAAGCTCCAGCACGAACTTGCGCAACCACACCGTCTCCTTTGCAGCATCTGATGCGGCAATGTATTCGGCTTCTGTTGTTGAATCTGCAGTAGTGTCCTGCTTCTTGCTTCTCCAGCTCACAGCACCACCATTCAACAAGAACACGAACCCTGATGTCGACTTTCGATCATCTACATCCGATTGGAAGTCAGAATCTGTATATCCCAAGACTTGGAGATCACCATCTCCATAGACCAAGATGTAATCTTGCGTCCGTCTTAGATATTTGAATATGTTCTTTACTGCATTCCAGTGTTGTTCTCCATAGCAGGATTGGTAACGACTTACCACTCCCACTGCATGGCAGATATCTGGCCTAGTACACATCATGGCATACATTAAGCTTCCTACGGCTGATGCATAAGGACATCCAGCCATGGCTTTCTTTTCCTCAACAGTTTGAGGAGCCATTCCTTTAGACAGGTGGATACCATGTCTTAAGGGTAGGAATCCTTTCTTAGAACTATCCATACGGAATCGTTCAAGAATCTTCTTAATGTATCCATGTTGTGACAATCCCAAAATCCTCTTTTCTCGGTTTCTGAACAGCTTCAGGCCTAAGATGTAAGAGGCTTCTCCAAGATCTTTCATCTCAAAGGTATGGGACAGCCAAATCTTTACACTGGTCATCATCCCTGTATCATTCCCAATGATAAGGATGTCATCTACATAAAGCACGATGAACACAACGGCGCTCCCACTAAGCTTCTTGTATACACAAGGTTCATCAGGATTTTGCACAAAATCATAACTCTTTATGGTTTCGTCAAATCTGATGTTCCAACTACGAGAAGCTTGCTTGAGCCCATAGATGGATTTCTTCAGCTTGCATACTTTACCATCCTCAGTCATGAAGCCTTGGGGCTGCTCCATGTAGATATCCTCCTCGAGGTATCCATTGAGGAAAGCCGTCTTGACGTCCATCTGCTAGATGTCGTAGTCAAGATATGCAGCTATAGCTAGCAATGTCCGGATGGATTTAAGCATAGCCACAGGAGAGAATGTCTCATCATAATCGATGCCTTCTCTCTGTGTGTAGCCCTTGGCTACGAGCCGTGCCTTGAAAGTCTCTACTTTCCCATCAGGTCCCCTTTTTCTCTTGAAGATCCATTTACACCCAATGGGCTTTACCCCTTTAGGTGGATCCTCTAGGGTCCATACACCATTTTTATGCATGGAGTCAATTTCTGACTTCATTGCTAGCATCCATCTATCCATGTCTTGATCCGCGAGTGCTTCATCAAATGAAGTAGGATCAATGTCAGTTTCTCCTGACACATGGAATCCATACCTTTCAGGTGGTGCAACCACCCTCGAACTCCTTCGAAGAGGTATGGGTGTTTCATCTTTATTTACTTCTTCAGTTTCTGGTCTGGGGAGTTCAGAATCCTCTTGGGATTCAATGAGCTCCTCTACTTCACTTTTATCTTGACCTTTAAGGAAATCATCCTCCAGAAACTTTACATCTCTAGAGACAAAAACCTTTTGGGTCTCAGGGTCATAAAGCTGGTATCCAATACCATCTTTAACATACCCAATGAAGTAACACTCACGAGTGCGAGATTCCAGCTTACTTGCGTCCACGTTCTTCGCATGGACCAAGCAACCCCAAACCCTTAAGTGATTGACACTAGGTTTGGTTCCATACCATAGCTCATGAGGAGTCTTAGGTACAGATTTGCTAGGAATCTTATTCAGGATATATATTGCAGTCTCCACTGCATATCCCCAGAAACTAAGAGGTAAATGTGCTTTGCTCATCATTGAACGGACCATGTCCATGATGGTCCTGTTGCGTCTTTCAGCAACACCATTTAGTTGGGGAGTTCCAGGAGGAGTGAGATTGGAAACAATTCCATTCTCCTTAAGGTATTCCTTGAATTCATCTGATAGGTACTCGCCACCTCGATCAGATCGAATCCGTTTAGGTTTGGTTCTCAACCAAAGCCTTGAATTCTTTGAACTTTTCAAAGGTTTCAGACTTATGACGTAGTAGGAAGATAAACCCGTATCGCGAATGGTCATCGATAAACGTCAAATAATATCGGTATCCATTTCGAGTCGCGGTACTGAAGGGACCACATACATCGGTATGTATTAGGTCAATAATACCTTCGCATCTTGTAACCTTGTTACGGAAAGGCATCCTAGTCATTTTACCTCGAATGCAATGTTCGCAGGTAGGCAAAGATTGGACCTGTAGGAAATCTAAAGGTCCATCCTTTATCAATCTGTTGATCCTATCAACAGACAAATGACCAAGCCTTTGATGCCAAATCATATTTGAATGATTTTTATTCTCCCTGGATCTCTTAGGGTTTTTTATTAGTGGTTGTAACATTCATGACATTCTCATTAATGCACAATTCATAGAGTCCTCCAGAAGCTAAAACACCTTCTGCAATATTTTTATCATAATGATTTATGACTAATTTATTACAGAACAGGAACGAATATCCACTTCTAACTAGCTTAGATACAGATATCAGATTCCTTCTAACTTCAGGTACATAAAGACACTCTTTAAGTACTAGGACTCTTCCACTAGATAATGATAGTCTGCATGTCCCGACGGCGACTGCTGCAACACTTGCATCAGATCCCATCTGGATGACTATCTCCCCTTCCTCAAGACTTCTAGTTTCCTGAAACAAATGCAACAAATTGCATACATGAACAGAAGCACCAGAATCTACAACCCAACTTCCTTCTCGTCCGACGAGAAAGCTGGTTTCAATGATGAAAGTAGATTTTATACCTGCTGGAGCTTTACCTTTGTCTGAGGACTTCAGGTAATCTGGGCAGTTACGCTTCCAGTGCCCCGGCTTCTTGCAGTGGTGACAGACGTCGGTTTTCTTCGACGCCAAGAGAGTGGATGCATTAGAAGAAGAGGCAACACTTTGTCCCTTCTTCTTTCTCTTCTGGGCCGGGCCCTTCCGAGAACCATGCTTCCGACCGCGCTTCCCTTTGACCTGTGCAACCATTGCACTGCCACTGGGACCATCCTTCTTCATTACGTCCTCTGCGGACTTTAATGCAGCAAGGAGAGCAGCACTTGTCAATTCCAACTTGTTCATGTGGAATGATACTACAAAGTTATTAAAAGACTTGGGCAAAGACAGCAGAATGAAGTCAGCTTGCATGTCTGCATCCATCGTTGCCCCAAGAGTCTCCAGCTCCGACAAGTACCCAAACATTTTGAGTACATGTTCACGGACCGAAGTCCCTTCCTGCATTCTACAGCGAATGAGGTCTTTCATAATATTGTACCGCTGAGTGCGGTCAATGTCACCAAACATATCCTTAAGATTCTGCATTATATCCTGACAGGTATTCATCTCCACATGTTGCTTCTGCAGAACATTGGAGAGAGAACCTAGGATATAGCACCTAGCCAAGACATGATCTTCATCATACTTGTCATTAAATGCTTTTTCTTCCTTGGACTTAGGGTTCTCAAGCTTGTCCTCGGATAGCATATAACTAATGCGCTCAGCAGAGAGAACAAGCTCCAAATTTCGGATCCAATCCGAGTAATTTGGGCCGGTCAATTGGTTGACCTCAAGAAGCCTACTAAGTGGGTTCAAAGACTTCATTTTCTGAAATTAAGAATGCACTATATTAGAATATAAAAAATATATATTCAAATTTATAATATTTGATTAAGGCATTTTAAATCAAATTGTTCTTGCTATGTCAACCTTGAAAGTTTATTCCCTTATTCACTTTCAAAGTAAGAGATATACTTACCAATATATCTCAAGCAAGAACTGGGATCTCCTCCTTATCTTTGTCATATCCCAATAATATGAGAACCTATGACTCCAATAAAGAGAAGCGGGAACACATTCCGCATTGCAAGTCCAACTTGCATTTCCCAATTCGGTCTTTAATACCCGGGCCCACCACCCCTAAGGCGATGTTGACCCGTTATTAATTGAACCAACCGTCAACAGGAATACAACTCGCTATGCGCAATCCAATATCGCCCCAATAATATGAGGACCCGATATTGGGGTCACTACGCATACGTCCTTACTCTTTCGAGAAGCGACGAGCCCGATCCAAACGGATCGTATGCAGGAGCTGTCACTTCGTACAGGCGTCTCCTTCATACGATGTCTGGCGACGGAACTCTTCGCCTTGACGGGAGACCATGGATGTCACTTATGTGATCCTCCATATCATATTCAAATTTTAATTAATTATTATGAATCACATTCACATAATTAATTCTTCCAAGGGAATTAATAACTCTAATCATATTAGAGTATTTCAATTGGATATAATCAATTTAATCATATTAAATTAATTATCAATCCAATTCAATCAATCAAACTTGATTATTTTACTTGAATACATATATGGTAATATCTCAAAATACGTATTAATTCGAATTTTAATAATTAGAAAAATACATCTTAATCCCTCGGACATTATCCCGGCCCTACCCGCTGTCATGGCCAGTACCGACGAGAGTGGGACGGACCACATACGTTGCAACCCGCAACCCCAATGCTCTCCGACTAGGCACCATATCCGCCTCGGGAAAGGATAATGCCAAATTGATTAATTTGTACTTGAGATTATCATCGATTTTTCAACCGAAATTGTACCATATAGTAATAATCAAAACATTTTTGATTATAAGGAAATTTGCTAGACAAATTCCCAAATCCTATTCAAGCATCAAGTTTGAAGATTGTTGTTTCCAATTTATGATTTAGATCACATCTTAATCAATTAATTGGTTGGGGCCATGTCAATTAGGCAAATAATCATGTCTCAATATTTCACAAATATTATTCAAGATTATTTCACGAAATTAACAATTAATTTCACTAATTGACAATCACTTGGTTCTAGATTAGGAATGCAATTTCAGTATAGACCCCTATTCACTAAAATTGGCATATCTCAATCAATTTAAATCCAAATTAAGCAAACTCAATTTTCATAGATTGCTAACTTGATTTACAACAGAACCTAAGTGGATTTGCACGCATTTCGAGGCAGATGATAACAGTAATTAACTCTTTAATCATGTTAAAATCTATTGTTCCCGCAACAGTGCATACATGTCCATTAAAACAACCATAACTAGAGCATACGAAATCCGATTTACGCAAACTCAGTTCCTATGGTTTCCTTATTTAATGGGGAACAAAATCCAAGTTTTAAATTCGTGTTTAAACAATTTAAACAGTGCCGAATTTATTTACTAAACAGATCTGCGAAATCAAATGCGATGAAAACTTTCGCGACCTAAACGAACCCAAGTCGTCCTCGGTTTTTCGAATCATATTCAAAACCGTCAACCTGGCTCTGATACCACTTGAAGGATATTGAGAAATCCTCAAGCGCATCACGGAAGCGTGATCGTCGTATCGGATACGACGAAGAACGACTAGTCGTACTAGTTGTTCGGTGCAGCGGAATTTAAAAAATTTTAAACCGATGAAACCACATGATCCGAGAACCATTCTCAAATCGTTTCATCTATAACCACAGCAAGTATAATGCAATACCTCTTGAAGCGTGGTTGATCGAGTCTCTACGAAAAGAGACCTCCTGTCTCAAGTCCGATCGTCGGAGTAACGGCTTGCGAGCGCGGAGATGAGTCGCGGTGTCCTCGCAATCCAAGATGATCCAAGCGCGGTTGCTCCTGATCTCGTCGCACGAGATCAAACGTCTCCTTCGTGAGTGAAGCACTTCAAGAAGACAAAGAACCGCAGAGAGTCGAAGCGGCAGCACGATGGCGCGGGCGTCGACGTTTCTCTCCACCAAGGTGGACGGCCACCAAGAAGAGAGGGAGAGAGAGGGCTGTCGTGTATATGAGAAAGAGAGAGAGAGTTTGTGCTACAATAGCATGTGTAAAGAGAGAGCCAAGTATGCCTCTCTATTTATAGGGTTTTGGGATCCATGGATCTCAATCCATGGGACACATAGAATCAATGGATGAGATTGATTTATGTTCATCCAATGGCTAAGATTGTTGTTGTCAAAAGCAACAAATTTAGATCAAAATATATTTGATAAAATCAAATATAATTCATTCCTAAATCAACCCAACAAATAAGGAGAGAAGACACATGGAGATTTCATCTCCATGTGCCTTCCATGTAGGCGCACACCCACTCCAATTAGGAGTGGTGTGCCGTCCATGGATTGCATGGAGATTGCAATCTCCACGAGATTGCAAATCTCCATGTAATCTCTCTTATTTATTTGCAACAAAATAATTTGGGTTTTATTTCTCAAAAAATAATTCACAAATATCTTTGAGAATATTGCAATCTTGCCATGGAAAAATTGTGAATCATATTCACAACCCAAAACAACATGTAATTCATATTGTTAATTAATTACACAATGTGTATCCAATACACATCATAATTAATCAACACATATAAATTATAAGTAACTCTCTCTAATACATTATAAATCACATTTATAATATATCATGAATAATTGGATATCTCTATCCACATTATTCTTATCCAAACTAATTAAATCACATTTAATCATATTGGATAATTTCTCATACATCATGATAATTAAAACACTTTTAATTATCAAATTCTCTTTGCTTAGATCTTATGGAATTGTTCTTAAACCATTTAAGAACAATGCTATTTCTCCTCAGATACTTGGAGATAGGGACAGGGCGATTGTATTGTTCCACGTATAGTGACTTGGATGTTGAGATCATATCTCAACTCCAGATCCTATGGACCTCCCACTGATGCTTGATCAAATCAAGACCGTAGACTTAATCTTCTCATTGCATCTGAATCTTATTCAGATCAATGTCCAGTTCATGGACTAAGATTAGGTCACTTCTCTAATGAGAGGAGTCACTAAAATCCAATCCTGCTTCATCACTCCCTCGGAATGGAAGCGTCATGGTTATACAATCGTATATGATCAAATCACCCTTCAGGTATTCCTAATACCTGCACATCCTACATACTGGAAGACTCATGATCATCCTGAAGATAAAGATCACTTTTACACTGTCATCTTCAGGGTTAGATCATTAAGTTTCTCAATCTTGGTCATCGGGATATGGTATAGATCATATGCTTTCACAAAGCATATATCTTACCTTCAAATTCATGTCATGCTTCCAAAGCACGACGACCATGCATGGAATTTGTTCAGTCCCAATACCTCATGAGTGAGCTCATGTCTCCCGGTTCTCAAGTGAACCTGTATGATCCCTTTGAGAGATCGCATTACTCATATGTCCTTACATGCACACCAGCTCGCCGGTATATAGACCTTGATTAGGTCATCAACCTATTGGTCTGCCAAATGTACATACTCAAACATATAGCAATACATCTGTCTCTAGTCAGAGGATGCATGCCTATGTTGTGACAGTATTCAACGTAGGTCTTTGGTTATCTCGATCTCGTCAAGTCAACCCATTGACTTAAATAACCTGACACCTCTGAATCATTATTCCCATGCAGAGGACCTGCATCAAGAGGTCAGTCAGATATCAGTCATATGAGATAGGATTGCCATCTCCCACTCAGACTGGAGATCATCACTTAATGATCATTTGATGATGCTTGATGAGTCCTCTATCTAACTCCTTAGATATTCATCCAAGCATCAGCCTCTATGATCCATCCAATGAATCAACAGCTGTATGATCATCAAGTTGGCCATGGTACATAACCCTTATTGTACAGAGGGACCCTATAGTGCATTCATTCATTAATCTCAGAAAGGGGAGTGAAAAATAATCAATAATTTTCATTGATAATTTATTCATTACAATAACATTTATTGTAGAAATGGTTCGCCCGGGGCTCACATTGCTAACACATCCTGCATAGTCGGCATCTGCACAAGCCGAAATAGATAAATCTGCGTTCTTTCTAAACAACTATTCTGAGCCTGGAGAAGACTTTAGATACCTTATTATCATATATATATATATATATATATATATAGCATCCATATGTATTTGTCTTGGTTGTTCCATGAATTGACTCACTCGACTTACTGCAAAAGAAATATCGGGTCGAGTTATAGTGATGTAAAGAAGCCTACCCACCATCTCTCTATATCTTCTTCTGTCAACCTCTTCAGTATATTGTCATATAATTTCATACTTGGATCCATAGGAGTGCTCGATGGTCTACATCCAACCATGCCCGTTTCAACCAGCAAATCTGTAAAATATTTCCTTTAGGTCATCATCAGACCCTGTGCTTTCCTGGCAAACTCCAGCCCCAGAAAATATCGTAGGGTGCCAAGATCCTTCATGACAAACTGACGGCCCAAAAATGCTTTTGCCATCTCTATCCCCTGAGTATCATCTCCTATAACAAGAATATCATCAACATATACCATGATGACAACCGTACCTCTAGAAGTCTTCTGAATGAACAACGAATGATCCGCATTTGATCTTTTGAATCCCTGTCATTCAACTAGGTGGAAAAGCTTTTGGAACCACGCCCTCGGGCTCTGTTTAAGGCCATATATCGCCTTTTGAAGTCTACACACCATATAATTCTCCCCCTCAACAACAAACCTCGGTGGCTGCTGCGTGTAGACTTCTTCCTGCAGATTGCCATACAAGAATGCATTCTTGACATCAAGTTGAAATATGGACCAATCACGTACCACAACAATAGATAGAAGAATGCGAAGAGTAGAGTGACAAGCCATTGGAGAGAATGTATCCATATAGTCCACACCATATGTTTGAGTGAAGCCTCTCGCCACTAGCCTTGCCTTGTACCGATCAAGGCTCCCATCTGCGTGGTACTTCACTGTGAATACCCATTTGCAATAACAATAGATGCACCGGATGGAGCGGTAACCAAGCTCCATGTACCTCGGGACTGTAAAGCAGCCATTTCTTCTTCCATAGCCAACCTCCAGCAGTCAATTTTCATAGCATCCTGATAATTTCGTGGTACCTCCACGGAAGACAAAGACGCAACAAATCTCTGGAAGTCTCTTGTGAGATGGTGAAAGGAAACCTGAGAAGCAATGGGATAAGATGCGTAAGTCTGTTTCTTCTTTGGAATAGCAATAGGCACATCAAGATCATCATCCACTGTACTCGACGGTGCACACTCCTCCTGCAAAGAAGAATCATGCACAGGCCACTATCCGAGATTCTGACCCATCGTTAGTAATAACATCTAAACATACCTGAGGCGTGATGGATGATTGATGTACCGCCTGAGCAGGACCTGACCGACGTATATAGAATTTAGGTAATGGCAGGATAGGTGGTTGTGGTGGTGGTGGTGATGATGGAGATGACGTTGGCATAACGACCATGACAAGAATGGACAATGGTGGACTCAGACTAGGAGGAGGCGGAACATAGACGTCATCATTAGATGTGGAAGAGACCAACCTGTCACCTGCAGGGGAGTACATAACATACTCAAAAAATGTAACATCAACACTGACAAAATATTTCTTGTTTGCAGGGTCATAACAACGATAACCCTTTTGAGTCTGAGAGTAATCCACAAAGACACACTTGACAGCTCTAGGTGAGTTTGTCAAGTCCAGGAGACAACTGGTGAACAAAAGCAACAACACCAAAGACACGAGGGATAAGAGAAGAGGACAACATACGATTGACAAGGTAGCCGGCTGTAAGAACAACATCCCCTCAAAAGGTTATGGGCACACAACTCTGGATAAGCAGGGTTCAACTAATATCAAGGAGATGACGATGTTTTCACTCTGCCACTCCATTCTGTTGAGATGTGTAAGCACATGTGATTTGATGAATAATACCTTTGACGAAAAGAAATGGGAAAGAGAGCGAGTGCAGAATTCCAACACATTGTCAGTACGAACATATTTGACAAAAGAGGAAAAAACATTTTGCACTTCAATGATAAGATTTCTAATAACATCCCCTGCTTCAGATTTATTCTTTAAAAGAAATACCCATGATACACGAGAGAAGTCATCAACTACTACAAGATAGAACATGTGTCCCTGATGATCATAAACACGACTCGGACCCCAAATATCAACATGAAATAATTCAAAAGGAGAGCTATTGCTCCGACACTGACGACTAGGGAAGCTAGCTCGATGATATTTTCCCAACTGACAGGCTTCACATCGAAACGACGAACTTGGAGAGATCTGAGGCAAGAGATGACGCATCTTTTGAAGCAGGAGGTGACCAGCGAAGACGCCAGGTGTACGGAGAGACTGATCCGGCTGCATATGAATTCCGGACCATACGATAGAGACCATTCTGCTCAGAGCCACAACCAATCACCCTGCCCATTAGTATGTCCTGAAAAATAAGAGAAGAAGGGTCAAATATAGCGACAGTGCAAATCCTTCGTAATCTGACTAATAGACAGTAGATTCATGGAAAACTCAGAAGCATGTAGAACATTCTGTAAATGCATGGACGGTAACAAGATAATCTCCCCCTGTCCAATGATGGGGGAATGAGTCCCATCAGCTATGAGCACTAAGCGTCCAGGTGGAATGTCTTTGTATGAGTCAAGTCTATCTCTGTCGCGACAGAGATGATGGGTTGAGCCAGAGTTCATAATCCAATATGAGAGATCATGACAGGATGTAAAAGCAGAAGCACTACCTGAGGTGCTGGCAGAGGCAGAAGTACTGGCAGATACTGAAGAAACAATATCTGAAGAACCTCCTGGAGAATCTGTAGATGGTTGAGGCATAATAGCGCGCAATCGCGCCACAAACTCCTCAAACCGGTGATCTGAAGTGGATGCCGACGTAGATGTAACATGCTCAGCTACGTGTGCAGATGCTGGAAACCCATGCTTAGAATAACATGTATCCTCGGAGTGACCTGTGCGATGGCAGAAAGTGCATGGTTGGCGAAAGCGACCTCCTCGGCCACGAGGTCCACGTCTGCGAAATGAAGTCTGACCATCTCTCCCTCGCGAAACAACAATCGCCGAAGGTGGTGGAGTAGAAGCGCTGGAAGGAACATAGATGCGACTAAGCCCCCGGTAAACTTCCTCCATAGGGGGAATGGTAGCATCGACAAGTATCTGATATCGGGATACCTCATACTCAGAATCAAGTGCTGCTAGCAATACCCCCACCATGGTAGCATTTCGGAAGGTCTTCTGCTACTCAGGGGTAGCCGTGAGAGGTATAGTACTGTAATGTTTCCCAAACATCCCTCATAGGGATGTATACAAGGAATGTAGTGGTTGACCATTCTTCATGGTGAATATGTCATGCTGGAGCTGTAACATCTTTGTTTCATTTCTCACCTGCGAATAAGTGGCCACCAGGATATCCCACATCGCCTTAGCAGTGGGTTGATGGAGGACATCATTTGCAATCTCCATCGTTAACGTGCTTGAGAGTCAAACTTTGACATATGAATCATCATCCTCCCCGGAGGCATAGATCCCAATTTTCACTGCCAGTACTTCCTCGGTACGAATGTGCTTCTTACCGTTCGACTTCATGAGGCTCATGAACTGCATTGCCCAGAGCTCATAATTCATCCCATCCATCTTGACTATTGGCGCGGGACCTTTGAACATGTCGATGAAGGGCAAATCTACTTTGTTGTCAAACAAGACACCGGAGACGAAGAACTAGGATCTATAGACCAAATAGAATTGTCTACATCAACTGGACGGGATTTGAGTGCATATGTAGACGTTACACACTCAAATCCATTGAGAGAGAGAAGCCGACGGAGGAGGAGACGCCGATGTTGGGAGAGGAGCTGGCGGTGGAGGGCTCCCTACGGTGGAGAGGCCGGCGACGGAGAGAAGGGGAGAGGCCGGCGGTGGCGGGAGAAGGAGAGGAGCGGGGTGGCGACGCGCCCTAAGGGGAAGGGTGATGGCGACGGCGTCGAGAGAGGGAGGGAGGGACGGCGGTGGAAGGGTTATAGGGTTACGGTTTTGGCTCTGATACCATGTTGGTAGAAATGAGTAATCTGTTTATTCCATAGAACCCTAGGATCTCTTATATAGAGAGGACCCACAGGTAAATTACATAAAACGTTATCAGAAAAATAAAAATAGAATAAATGATACACCGACTACATAGTATTGAAATAATCATTCGAGGCTTCTCCCATGATTTTATCCATCTTCTTAGGGAGTAGGGTTCTGCAAAGATCCAACAATTCTTATTTTTTTTGTTCTTGATTTGTTTCTCTTATGCATTTTATTTATTCGTAGCTATAAACTTGTTCTATCATGCAATACCAGATTGTTAGATCTATTGTAGACTTGTTGTCACATAACAATCTCATAAGTAGCTCAAAAATTTATTTTAATTCAGAATTCTCTTAATCCACAACATCTATGCAACGCTCGTTGCAAGAATCATGTATTCGACTATAACACTAGACCTCACACATACATATTACCTTATACTCCTCCAAGTTACAGGATTGCCACCTAAAGATATGCAATATCCAATGATGGATCTCCTAGTTTTAGGGTGCACCATGCACAATCTGCACTATATGGCCTTCAAATATCAAGTTTCACATCCTTGGTAAAGATGAGTCCTCTCTCAAGTTTATTCTTTATAGACCTCAAGGTACGTTTCGTAACCTTCATATACACATCATTAGGGACATGCAAGAAATGACTCACCACATTAAGACCATAAGTGATTTAAGGTTTTATAATTACGAGATAGATCATGTCCCTACAAGTCTTCAATAGTAACTCATGGAATCTTGATCACGTTTTTTCATCCACGATGCTCAATTTGTGATTTCACTTAGTAGGCGCAAAAACAAGTTTATATCCAAAATTTTGTATTTCTTTATGTACCTCAAGGCATGTTTCATAACCTTCATATACACATCATTAAAACATGCAAGAAATGGCACACCACATTAAGACTATAAGTGATTTAAGGTCTTATAAACACGAGATAGATCATGTCCCTACAAGTCTTTAATACTAACTCATGGAATCTTGATCACGTTGCTTTCCATACACTATGTTCATTTGTTACTTCACTTAACAGGTGCAAAAGCAAGTTTATATCCAAAATTTCATATTTCTTTTAGCAAATACGCATGGATACAAATATACATGGATACAAATATACAGAACTTTCCCTGATGGGTTATATCCTCATAAACTCTAATTATTATGGTAGAGGAGGAAAATTTGAATTGAGTTCGTGTTGATGGTGGGAGTTTCACCAATAAAAAATTACGAGGGAGGATGATGACATTGGAAGATGGTAGGTGTTAGTAATGTACCCTACGATTCATAATTATTACTCTTGTAACCCTGTTGGGGGCACTTATGTAATTTCTCCTTTTTTGAGCTCTCTAGGGATTTGCCCTATATAAGGACCCCAAGACCTCCAGAATAAGACAAGCTATTTCATTCTTTCGTGGTTCTCCACATGGTACCAGAGCAGCGGTCCTAGACTGGTGCTCTGACCTACTTCCCACCCCCCACCATCATCATCCTCCTCCCACACCCCAGTGACGGTCCGACACCACACCCTTTTCTTCTCTTGCCTCCAGCGGCAGTCCAGACCCCCACCCCCTCCTCTCCGCGCCCAGGCGACGGCGCCCTCCCTCCATCGACGATGCTTTAGGCCACCATGCGCTGCCTGCTTCTGCACCTCCTTTCCTCCCATGCTTTCCCGCACCGTTTCGGGTTCCAAGAGTCTCCGCATCTTCAACCGAAGCCGTCTACGCCTCTGCCCCACGCTCCAAGCCCTAGGGCACTACTCTCTGTTTTGCATGTCCAATCTCTTACGACCAGCCTCTTCATCGATGCAATACTAAACCTTCATGATGCTAGGTTGATCAAGACGACGTAAACTATCTAGGTCACTTTTTTCTTGACATGTGCATCCATCGTGGCTCCTGTTGAGACCAAGCCTCTGTACCCAACTTCTTCTATAATGGTCTAGGGCACGCTTATTAAACTGAAGGGCTCCGACAAATATGTACTATGGTCTTGATCATTCAAGGTGTATATTGATGGTCAACGAAAGAACTATGTCCTCAATAAAGATCTGCCTAAGGAGATGGACAAGGACTATGATACTTGGTTTGTGGACAACTGCCAGGTGATCGCGTGGATGACCAATAGTGTTGATCCTAATATAGCTTTGAATCTGCTGAATCTGCTCTACAAAGAGACTGCAAAGGCAATGTCAGAGAGCCTTTAGAATACTTACTCCTAGAAGACAACCAAGTCAAGGCTTTCTGATATCTACACACGGATCTGGTATGCAAATCAAGAAGATACATCCTTGATTGAATACTACCGACTCCAAACCGGCCTGTTTGAGGAGCTTCTTATCATCCAGCATGCTTGCTGTGATAAACAGATAGGCGAACGCGTAGAGTGTCAAGTATATCGGTTCTTACATGACTACATCCGTGATACAAGTTGGTGAAGGATCAATTTCTGATTGCTGCAGCCCTACCCACTATTTAGACCATCTTTGGTCAACTACAGGAATTTGAGACTCCTCCAGCCCCTCTATCTGCTGAAACTACTGCACATGTAGCAAGGGGGACGATCCAACTACCAAGGGGGATGCAGACGTGAATTTGGCCATGGTCGTGGCCGTGAGTTCAGATGAGGATGTGATTTAGGACACGGAGGTGGACGTGATCCAATTACTGCTCGCTATCCAGCATGTACACATTATAGATGCATGAATCATCCGTCAGAACGTTGCTGGACAAAGCTGGGCATACCTCAAAATGGCAACAATGTCTATGAGACAACCTCCTATAATGGCACCTATGATATTGCATATGCCTCTAATATTCAACCTTCTGGTGACAAATGGACTTCCTTTACTGCACCTGAGTATGCTCGCTTCGACAACTACAACAGGACTCTGCCATTAACACTGCTACTTCTGTTCCCACTGCTAGTCTGGCCACTACATCAGGTACAATTGCCAGGTCTGACTTTACTTCTGCTCCTGCGGGGATTATTGGCTCGGGTACCTCAACTCATCTGACGGGCGAAGGTAGTCTTCTCACTTCCTCACGGTCGTCTTCCATTGTAAAGACTGTTCGTGTTGCAGATGGAGCTCATTCACCTATTAATACTGTGAGCACTATGGAGTTTTCCTCCAAACTTTAACTTACTGGAGTTCACTGCGCTCCTAATTTTCCTCTTAGTCTATTATCTGTCCACAAGCTACGCACTGAGCTTAACTATTGAGTCATATTTGATGAATTTTGCTATTATTTTCAGGACATATGGAAGATACAAACTTTTGGTGGGGGACATGAGAAGAACGATCTCCATTATCTTGTCATCCCTTCTTACTCTGGTTCTGTTGGTGTTTTCATCAATCTCCGCTGATCCTCTTCTCTGGCATCTACGCCTAGGCCATCCGTCTGCCAAAACTCTCTCTTTAATGTTTCCTGAACTCTGTAGGATCAAGCCTTGTGAGTGCGAGACATGTCAGTTCAGGAAACATCATCGAGTGGCATTCCCTGTTTGTACTGAGTCTCGTCATGAAGTTCCATTCTCTTTAGTCTATTGTGATATTTGGAGACCATGTCTGATCCGTACTCTGAGTAGACATAAGTATTGTGTCATTTTTGTTGATGATTACAATAGGTCGTCTTGGTTCTATCTTTTAAAAGAGCGTTTGGAGATTAATAAAATTGTCAACAATTTCTTTTGTTATGTCAAGAATATTTTCTCCACTAGTATACAAATTTTCCGATCTGATAATGCCTTGGAATTCACTCAACGCGACCTAACAATTTTTTTGCCTCCCAAGGTACCCTACATCAAACCTCCTGCCCATATACATCCCAACAAAATGGGATAGCAGAGAGAAAACTAAGACATCTCCGAAATATTGCCCACTCACTTCTTACTCATATGAAAGTTCCCAAGACTTATTGGAGTGATGTCGTCCTGAGTTCTAACCACCGTTCAACTTATCAACATAATCCCGTCTACCAAGCTAAATGGATCAACCCCCTTCTCGCTACTTAACCCAACTGAGTCAGCCTTTCCTCTTCCCTTGGGAATCTTTGTGTGTGCATGCTTTGTTCATAATTTTCACACTACAGACAAACTTTCCCCTCATGCAATAAAATGTGTCTTCTTTGTTTATTCTCGCACTCAAAAAGGGTACGAGTGTTATGATCCAACTAGACATTGCTACTATATTTCTGCAGATGTAACCTTTTTTTAGCAGACCAATTTCTTCAATCACTCTGTTACAGATATCCCTCGGTATCTCCCACCACCACCCACTGTATATAAGTGCAGACAAATGTCTTCACCACCAGATGTTCCTTTACCTATTTTGTAGGATGATGTGCCTTCTACAAATGTCCCCTCCACTGTTGTCCCGGATCCTCCTCAAGAGCTTCCAATTGCTCTACGCAGAACTAAGAGGCAATGTACTTCTCATCCTATGTCTTATTTTAATTCCAGTGTTGGTTTGTCTTCCACGAACAGACAATATGCAGATTCTCTCGTAACTATTTTTTTCCGAGAGACCACCATAGTGCTTTGTAGGATTCAGGATGGAGAAAGGCCATGGATGAAGAGATGGATGCTCTTATTTCTAGGGGGACATGGGATCTAGTGCAGTATCCAATGGTGACTAGACCAGTGGCGTGCAGATGGGTCTTCATGACTAAGCAGTCACCAGATGGGTCCATTGACAGATTGAAAGCTCGCCTTGTGGCCAAGGGATTTATACAGACATATGGAATGGATTACTTTGAGACATTCTCCCCGGTTGCACGAATGAGGTCAATACAGACTATACTTTCAGTGGCAGCTAATAAGGCATGTCTTTCAGTTAGATGTGAAGAATGCATTCCTTTATGAAGATCTTGATGAGGAAGTGTACATGACGCAACCTCCGGGTTATGAAGTCGAGGGGAGTGTGTATGTCGACTTCGCAAGGCCATATATGGCCTAAAGCAGAGCTCAAGGGCATGATTCGACAGACTTATTGCGGAGATCAACACTCTTGGCTTTCAGAGAATAACCTCTGACTATACTGTATTTGTCAGAAGATGAACAACCGGTACTGTTATAGTAGCAGTCTACGTGGATGATATGGTTGTTACAGGTGATGATAATAAAGGGATACTAGAGATCAAGTCCTTCATTTGTTACCAAGGACCTTATCCCACTACGTTATTTTCTGGAGCGAGAGATGACCAAAGGGTGCCACGTAAAGGGTGAGACAGGTTCAACAGAATGAGAGGAAATTCCAACATAAGGAGTTCAACCAAGTGATAGAGACCACCCTGCTCACAGCCACACCCAATCACCTTACATGTAAGGATGTCCTGAAATAAAAGAAAAGATGGGTCAAAAATAGCTCGACAATGTAGATCCTTCGTAGTTTGACTAATAGATAACAAATTCATAGAAAAGTCAGGTGCATGCAACACATTTTGTACACACATAGAGGGTGTCAAGCCAATCTCCCCCTGTCCAGTGATCGGGGAATGAGTCACATCTGTTATAACCACAGTTCATCTTGGAGGAACATGTCTGTATGTTGTAAGTTGACCTCTGTCTCCACACAAGTGATGTGTAGCACCAGAGTCCATAATCCATTCGATAACATCAGATCCACTATAGCTAGTAAGTGCATAAGTACTACTTGATGTACCGGAGGAAGCTGAAGCAGCCAAATCTAAATAACTCTCCGAGACCGATGAAGAAGTACTGCCCCTCAATCGTGTTACAAGGTCATCAAATCGATGATATAAAGAAGAAGCAGCTAGGGGCTCAATCTGCTCAGCTACTCGAGTAGAAGCAGAAAATCCAAACTTGGAGTAGCATGTAACCTCTGTATGTCCAGGACGATGGTAGTAATTACATGGTTGACGAATACAACCTCCTCTGCCACGAGCTTCGTGCCCACGAAACTGAGAAGAGCCTCCTCGACCTCGGGAGGCAACCATCACTGAAGAAGTCTGACTGGCAGTAGTGGATGGGACAGTGATCCTACTGAGCCTGCGGAAGTCTTCCTCCGTGGAAGGAATAGTGGCAACTGCCAAAATCTGGGAACGAGCAGCCTCATACTCAAGATCAAGGGCAACCAGGAATACAACAACCATGGTGGCATTCCTATAAGTCTTTTGCTGCTCAGGAGTAGATGTGAGAGGCATGAAACTGTGGAGCTTCTCGAACATCCGACGCAAGGAAATGTATAACGAATGAAGGGGCCGTCCATTCTGCTTGATAGTAAAAATATCATGCTAGAGTTTTAGAATCTTTATCTTACTCCTTGCCTGTAAATAAGTAGCAACAAGAATATCCCACATTGGCTATGGGCTGATGTAACACATCATTGGCGATCTCTATCGCCAATGTACCTGAAAGCCAAACATTGGCATATGCATCATCTGCCTCCCATTAGGCGTTAACACCGGTCTCCTCAATCAGCGCTTCCTCGGTAAGAATGTGTTTCTTACCTGTATACTTCATCAGGCTCATGAACTGCATGGCCCATAATTCATAGTTTGACCCATCCATCTTTACTATAGGCACAGGACCTCTGAAGGTGCCATTGGTGGGGATATCTATCTTGCTTTCTTACATGATGGCTAGAGAAGACTAGGGTTGTAGACTAGACAAGCTTTTAACTACACTGACATAGACAGATTTGGTTGCATGTGTAGACTCAAGGAACCAATCCCATCAAGAGAGAGGAGTCGGTAGCGGTGCCCTTAGAGAGAGGGGGGTCGGTGGCGGCACCCCTAGAAAGAAATGCGGCGACACCCCTCGAGAAAGAGAAGGGGAGGCAGTGGTGGCCCCTAGCAGTGGTGACGAGGAGCCAAGAACATGAGAAGAGGTGGCGGTGGTGGGGCTAGGGTTAGGGTTTGTGGGGAAATGAGAGCTCCGGTCTAGGACCTCCGCTCTGATACCATATTGGGAAAAATAAGAAACTTGTTTATTCCTTGAACCCTAGGCTCTCTTACATAGGTGAGAGATCTATGGGTAAATTACATATGATAGACAAAAGAACAAAAAAAATAAGAAAACAATACAAAGACATAAATATAACTCTACAAGAATGTCTGGCAATTGGAGAGAAAGTATCATGATAGTCAACCCCATATGTCTGGGTGAACCCACGTGCCACAAGACTCGCCTTATAGCGATCTACATTGCCATATGCAAGGTGCTTCACAGTAAATACCCATTTGCATCCCACAACAGATGCGCCAACTTGAGCTGAAACAAGACTCCAAGTGCCACGTGAGTGTAGCGCGACCATCTCCTAGATAACGCTACTCACTGTCCTGAATAGCCTCTTGATATGTTTGTGGTATCTCCACGGCTGATAATGCCAAGGTAAACCTCCTGAAGTCATCTAACAGTTTTCTCAAGGAAACATGGGTTGCAATAGGGTATGTAACACATGTACGTCTCTGCTTTCATAGAGCAATCATCACATCAAGGTCATTTGTCATGTCCTGAACCTGTAAGCTTCCCTCTTGAGAGGACACCTACTCATCTGCAGAGAATCCTGCTACACAGACAACTCAATAGTGCCATCAATAGAAACAATGTGCTCATTACATACATGAGGCATGCTGGATGAACGAGAAGGCCCACAAAAAGGGAACAAAACGATACCTGCAAGTAAACACATGTGAAAAAAACTCAGTCGAGGTAGGTGGTGGTCTAGGAGTAGGCATATGAGTAGGTGGTGGTGGTAGAGCAAGAGTAGGTGTACGTGGTGGTATGCCAGTAGGAAGTGGAGGCATGTAGATCTCCTCGTCAGAGTCTAATGGGGCTAGTTAGTCACCTATAGGAGAAAAATACATGACATACTAAAAGAAAGTAACGTCAACACAACACTGTCAAAATATTTCTGCCAAAGCAGATCAAAGCAACGGTACCCCTTTTGGTACGATAGTAGCCAACAAAAACATACTTGACAACTCTAGGGGATAGCATGTCACGATGTGGTGAGAAATCATAAACAAAAGAAACCGAGCAACCGAACCAAACACACTATGTGTAAGAGCAAACAGATGCTTCTGGGGAAACATAATCGACAAAGGGATCTTCTCTCCCATCATAGAAGAGGGTATACAGTTCACTATGTAGCAGGCAATGTGGACCGCATCACCTCAGTAAGCGTGGGGAGCATGACTTTGAATCAATAAGGTTCTAGTTACGTCAAGTAAGTGATAGTGTTTGCGCTCGACAATACCGTTCTGATGGGATGTATAAGCACATGAGATCTGGTGAACAATGCTTAGAGATATAAGAAACTCAGAAAGCTGTAAGGTGCAGAACTCTAAGGCATTATCAGAAAGCATATATTTGACATTTACCGGAAAAACATACTTTATTTCATTAATGAAAGATTGGATAACAAATCCATCCAGGATTTATTCTTCAATGAGAAAACCCAAGAAAATCTAGAAAAATCATCAACAACGACCAGATAAAAATAGTGTCCCTGATGATCATGGACATGACTCGGACCTCAAATATGTAAATGGAGGAGCTTAAACAAGTGAAAACTGCTCCGACTCTAACGAGATGGAAAGGAGGAACGATGGTGCTTCCCAAGCTAGCATGCCTTGCACTGGAAGGAAGATCGTGTGGAAATCTGCAGGAGGACATGACACAACTTCTGCAAAGGAAGGTGGCCAAACAGAAGGTGCTATAGATATGGTGAGACTGGTCCAGTAGGAATAGTTGAAACACCATCATGAGAATGTTAGACCAGTCTATAGAGCTCCTGCTGCTCACGGCCACTTCCAATCACCATGCCCGTGAGTATGTTCTAAAACATAAAAGACGAAGGCTAAAAAATGTCACAACAATGCAGATCTTTAGTAATCTAACTAATGGAAAGTAAGTTCATCTGAAAATCAAGTCCATATAAAACATTCTGAAGATTCATGGATGGTGTAAAATGCACATGTCTTGTGATGTATAAGTGGACCCCATTAGCAATAACAATCCATCTACAATGAGGTATAGTCATGTAGGACCTTATTTGGGCTCTGTCTCCACACAGATGGTGGGATGCACCAAAGTCCATGATCCCCTATGTCATATCTACACCGCTACTACCAGAAAAAACATAAAAAATACCCGAGGAGCTCAAAGAGGCTCTGGTTGCAGCAGCGGTATCTGTAGATCATGGAGTGGTGGTTCCTACAACTGGAGACATAAACTCTCGTATACTAGACACAATGTCATCCAGACGTGGATCAGCTCGGAAAGCCGGAGTCTCTGAAGGCTTAATTTGTTCTGCCACACGAGAAGAAGCAAGAGACCCATGCTTCTGGTAGCATGTATCCTCTGAGTGCCCTGACCGATGGCAGAAGATGCAAGAAACATGTTGACGTCTGTCGCCTCTGCCATGGGGGCACACCCTCTGAACTAGTTGGACCCTCCTCTACCGCGAGAAGCGGTCATCACTTAAGAAGACCGTATAGTGGCAACAAGAGGAATAAGAAGCATGTTGAGACCAAGGTTTGAAAAAACGAAAGGTGGAACAAAGCATTTTCCTTGGAAGCGAGGTAAGGCGTAGCCTCGAGGTGGTCGAGGCGTAAGCCTTACTTTGTATAGGGAAATAATTACAGGATGTATAATAAATATATTTATTGGTGAAATAATCTAATATGACAAACATGTAATATATGATAATATTATGAAGATAAGAACATGGGAAGAAAAAGGATATGTCAATACCATAAATCTTTCTAGTAAATTTCTACCCAATCAAAAGGAAATCATTGGCTATAATTATTACTAAAATATTTATGAAAAATGGATTGGATATAGTTGTCATTAAAGATATATTAGTTATTGATATGAATCATATGATTTGAATCCTAACCATCTGTTCTATTGAACCCAAATGACGAATGGTTTGATGTCCCGCTGTCCTACCAGTAAGGGGGTCTGATGTCCCCTTGTCCCCAATTTTTTTATATGGGTATTCAAATTCACATGCAGTTTCTTATATGTTTAAGGGTGTAATAGTAAGAGTTCACTGAAATAATTGGACATGTTAATGGAAAATATGAATATAAAAGAGGTCAAATTTAAGCGTTCATTTTGCATAAATATATACTCAACAATCGTGCATTTATAAACATATGGAAATACACATAAGTCTAATTATTTTCTTTAAAATACTTGAAAAAATCCCTAACACCTCACATATTAAAGTGGGTCACGTGCAATGCGCGTGACCTAGTTAAATTTAAAAACCCCCTCAGCTATCGCCTCACAATGCCTTGAGGCGCAACCACCACAGGGCATTTTTCTCCTTCAAGGCGTTCGCCTCACAGGAAAAGGTGACGCATACGCCTCAGCACCAAATGTGATCGCCTCGCCTCGAGGCATACGCCTTAAGTGCCCAAGGCGCGATTTTTCATTCCATGGCTGAGACAGCTACAGGCCTCCTCCATGGGAGGTAAGGTTTCCCCATTAAGGAATTGTGTACGTGCAACATCATACTCAGGGTCGAGCACAACCAAGAAAATCCCAATATGCCACCATGGAGTTCCTATATGCCATATGCTGCTCTTAAGATGTTGTAATAGGCATGAAGCTGTGAAGCTTCTCGAACATGCCATAGAGTGAGGAGTAGAACATGTGTAGGGGACGACCATTCGGCTTGGCCCTGTAAATGTCGAACTGAAGCCGAAGAATCTTGGCCCCATTCTTTGTTTAGGCAAAGGTGGATGCCCAAATGTCCCACATCACCTTGGTAATGGTCTGATTCACAATATTATTGGCTATCTCCGTGGTGAGGATCCAGGCTTCGTCAAAATGTGCTCCTTATTGTTGCATTGCATAAGGGTAAGAAACTGCATGGACCATAACTCATTGTTGGTTACACCCATCTTTACAATGGGAGCCGGGCCCTTGAAGGCACTGGACGAAGAAAAGATATCACCCTTGTTCTCTGACATGATGGAAGAACGATCGAAAAGGAACTCGGTTGGGAAAGTAGACAGATTTGAGCAAGTCTACACGATTATACAAAGGATTGGTTGTACGTGTAGATTCATACAACCATCCTCATTGCTAGGATATATAATACGGAAGCGAATATCAGAGAAAAGATAAAAAATTGAGGAATGCGGGATTTTAAAGTGGTGTTAACTCCCTAAAGAGCGGTATGAAACCACGGGCGAACACCTCAAAGGGCTAATTTGTCTATTGACTTTCTCGACTGATACAGGAGGTATAAGGCTTCTTATATAGCCTCCACAGACTCTCCAAGTCCAACCACTGGTAGATGTGGGATTGAACAATAGATGTGATAAATGGATCTTGGAAGGATCCATTTACCCATCTTACATGATAAGTAAGCATGCAATGCTCAGCTTGGACAAACATAAAGAAATCACTCAAACTCACACGACAAGATACTACAAACAATATCAACTCAACACGTATAACTGTCAGCTGTTGTCGAGGACGTTGCTTCTCATGACGTGCAGGTGAGGAGGAACAAACGGGCTGGAGTGTGAGTTAAACTGAATCTCCTTGTCGGAGAGCATGTATTCTGTACTGCGCTTGTTAGAGTCACTGTAAGTGAAAATGAGCCTCTACATGGAGAACTCTGGCTTGACACATTATGTGGACAACCGCTCAATCTCTGAAAGGACCGAAATGAAAAAGCCATGGAGACATCCTTGTCAGAGTCCACTGTTGCTTGAGAAGGGATTTTAAAGAAGCCTCCTCGTCAGAGAACTGTATCTCTCCTATACTGGCTCAAAGGATGGGGTCTCTACACTAGAGTCCCTATGAAACCACATGAAAACCATCGCCCACATGGCATAGGGAATGAGATCACTACTCTGGAGTCCCTATGGAACACATGAAAACTCTGACCAAAACAAAAGATGAGGACCACAAATTGACGACCGCATACATGTGTGTGTCTGAAAAAAGAGTCCCTGGAGAACTTGAAGAAAACGAGTCACTCAAATATAGAGTGCCTCGAACTTGGACTTTGAACCAATCTGCAGAGTCTGAACATCCGTAGAATTTGGAAAATGTGGCCTGCCGCTGACTAGAGAATCTGAATTGGAATCATAATGGTCGTAGAACTCTACAGAATACTCCCCCTATCTCCCATATCAGTTATAAAACAACGACATCGAGAAAGTTGGTTGAAGTCATGAAGATGGGGAGGATAAAAAACCAATAAGCCGATCTTGAATTTCTTTCAGCTTCTTTTTTTTTGACAAACCATTCCCCTTTTTTAAGGCTTTTCTTCAAACATTTTTTGATTTTTTTTTACAATCCTCCTTTTTTAACAGCTATTTCCTCTCTTTCTTTTAGTCACCTTCTTTTTTTCTGTACGTTTTTTCTTTGTACGCACCTTTCCTCTCTTTTTTTAACTAGGCCTTTCCTTTGTTTTTTTTGCTGCAACCCGCTTTGCTTTCAACCCCCTTTCTTTCTATTTTTTAAATACAAGGCATCTAAGCCCCATTGGGCTTCTATTCTAGCACGATAGCCCTAGGGTTCCCCCTATGGGAACCCCTTGCCGCTTGGATCAGGAGAAGCGGCAAGAAGTGTCGCTGCCACAATTTGGAGATGATCCAATGCCGCCACGAGGCTGGAGCGAGCTGGAGCAGCCGACTGTTGAGGCATCGCCTCCCAAAGGAGTTACCGCCTGGAGGTCTCACGTCTCTTGGTCTGCTGGAGCGTCTCCGCCTAAAGGCAATGCGTGTGCGGGAAGGGTCCTCGCGATGGCGGCTCCGCCTGCTCCAACTAGGGTTCCCAAGATGGGAACCCTTCCGCCAGGAGGAGCTTCGCATTATCTGAGGGCTTCGCCTATAGCTTGTGATCGGAAGAGGGCAACGAGAGCTGTTGTACCACCGCTTGGGGTTGTGGCACCTGGAGAGTGCCGCCGGTAAGGAAATGCGCACGAGAACTAGGAGTGGATACGCATCCCCCCTTGTCGCTTCGACGCGAGAACTGGGATTTTGGAATGGTGGAATGCCCCCTCCTCTTTCTTCTTTTACTCCTTGTCCTTTTTGGGCTTTGAGAAGCGGTGGCGACCGACCTAGAGGGTGCCGCGTCGAGGAGGAGGTGATGTAGCTGAAGGTCATTGTTGCCTGGAGTGCCCTTACCTCACAAGGGGGGAGAAATGTGCACCAAGAGCCTGGAAGTCCAGCTTCGTGTGTTAGATCTAGGATTCCAGAGATGGAAGCCTAATTGTTCTTCGCAATGCTATTCAAAATTAGGGTTCCTCAGAACCCTGAACTTTTCTTAAACTTGGCGCAACGGGAATTGCTCCGATACCATACTAGAAAATATAACGTGGAACCCTACTCCCTAAGGAGCGGAATGAAACCACGGGAGAATGCCTCAAAAGGCTGATAGTCTATTGCTTTTCTCTCATCTGGATACAATAGGTGTGGGGGTCTATAAAGCCCCCACTGAGTCTCCACATTCCACAGACGATAGATGTTAGCCTAAACAACTTGATGGGGTAAATGAATTTTGGAGAGATCCATTTACCCATCTCCCACATAAGTGACGCATACAACTTATACTCCAACACTCCCCCTCAAGTTAGAGCGAGCAAAGCTCAGCTTGGACGAATAGAAAGAAAACTCAACTCACGCTATATGACACTTGTTAGAAAATAGAGAATGCAGAAGTAGAATGATAAACAGAACACGGATTTTTTACGTGAAACCCTACTCCCTAAGGAGCGGGATGAAACCACGGGAGAAGCCCTCAAAGTGGCGGATATTGCATTCCTTTTCTCAATGGATATAGGAGGTCTGGGGCTCCTTATATAGCGTCCATAGAGCCTCTAAGTTCCACCACTGGTAGATGTGGGACTAAACATATGGATGAGGTAAGTGGATCCTGGAGAGATCCATTTACCCTCCAACAACTCATATGGTGTACAACCAAATACTCCAACACCCCCCCTCAAGCTGGAGCATGCAATGCTCAACTTGGACAAACAGAAAGAAACCCAACTCACGATACATGACACTACAGACAATATCAACTCAACGCACACAACTGTTGGCTGCTGTCGAGGACATTGCTTCTCAAGCTGTACAAGTGAGGAGGACGAACGGGTTGGAGTGTGAGTCAACCGAATCTCCTCGTCGGAGAGCATGTGCTGTGAATTGTGCATGTCAGAGTCACTGCAACTGAAATGAGTCTCCTCGTCGGAGTACTCTGGCCCGCCACAATATGTGGACAACTGCTCCATCTCTGAAAAGGGCCGAACTGAAAAGGCCGTGGAAGTGCAAGCAGAGTCTACGGTCGCTGGAGAATGGAGTCTGAAAAGTCTTCTCGTTGGAGAACTGGGTCTCTCCCATCTGGCACAGAGAATGGTTCTACTCTGGAGTCCCTATGATACCACATGAAAACCCTTGCCAACATGGCATAGTGAATGTCCTCTACTTTGGAGTCCCTATGACTCACATGAAAACTCTAGCTAACAAAACAAGAAAAATGATGGGGACCATGACAAAAGATGGCAAAAATGTGCTCATATGAAAAGACTGCATCTATGTGCGTGTTTGAAACAGAAGACTCGAAAAATATGTGACGTCGAGTCTGAATATCAGATAACTGTAGAGTCTGAAAAACTGAAGGCATCTGAACTAGAATCTACAATGGCATCTGGAGACTGAACTCTTTGAAGTCTGGATAGGAATCTGGATCTAAACTAAGAGTGGCGATGCCGTATGATGCCGAAGAACTCTACACTATACTCCAACTATCTCCCATATTGGTCGGAGCATCAACATCGACCAAGTTGAGAGAAGACATGAAGAATGGGAGAAACATGAATCACTCTCAAAAATTTGTTGTGGCTATTCTTCATCATTTTTTTATAAGCTATCCAAACATTTTTTTGAAAACAAATAAGTCGATCACATTTTTTCTAGCTTCTCAAATCATCATCTTCTTTTTTAAACATTTTCTAATCATTTTCTCGGCTATTTCTCTCTCTTTCTCCTTTTATTTTTTAAATAACCACCAATTTTTTTAAATAAGTTGTTGACATTTTTTACGGTTATTCTTTTTTTTGCGTACGGTTTTTTTAGGCCCCTCTTTAAAAAAAACTCATTTTTTAACTTGAATCTTGGCCCAAACAAGGGGCCCAATCTCTCTCTCTCTCTCTCTCTTTGAACAGGCCACTGGAATAACACATTTTTTTAAAACAATCCTCTCGGCCCATGCAATTGGGCTTAAAATGCGTATAATTTTTTTTAAATGTCTGCGTGGCTATTATTTAGAGTTTCCATGGGAACCCTTCCTTCGAACACCAATTCGCCGCCTCCACCCCTTTAGGGGTTCTTCGTTCTCGCGGAGGCCACCGCCAAAGGGAGGGGGGGATCGAGGGGCACCACCGCATGGGGTTCTCTGGAGAGGGAGGGACCAAAGCCGCTCGCGCCAGAAGCGGGAGGAAGCGGGAGCTCCTCCTGAAGATCGGGTCTTGGTTCAAGAACACAACGATGGCCATGCGTGTTGTTGTCGCCTGCGCCTGGGTGGTTCGCGCCGTCGCCTGCACGCTCGAGCGCCCAATGCGAGGAGGGGAGATGTACGGTGGTAGAGCTCTGATGCGTCGCCGATGGTGTTGGCGCCGCAGAGGGAGATGGCGGCCATGTGCGCTGCCTACAGAGGGCTCGCCTGAACAATCTGCGATGTGTCGCCTAACACGAAGGGAGAATGAAGTTCTACGCCTGAAGGGTGCGCAACCGCCAAAGGCGGTGAACTGGAATCGCCTGGAGTCGAAGGGTCGCCTGGGTGAGCAGATATGCACGCGAACAGTAGATCTACGTGCAAAGTAATCACCTGGGCGAGAGCACTGCATGGAGGGTTTGTTGGAGGTGGGGTTCAAGACTAGAGGTTCGAGACCTGCATGGATGTTGCGTCCTAGATGCCTCGCCCTAGAGGCGAGGCGCAATGCCTTCGCTTGAAACACCTGTCTCGCACGCATAAAGCAAAGGATTAGCACCACGATGGTGCACGAGAAGTTGCTTGCGTTGTCTGCTGTGTCACCACCGATAATGCTCGAAAGGGAAACCACCACCTGGTCTATCGTCGCCTGGGTAATGAAAATGGAATGGTTGCACGTGACTATTGATGAGATTAGGGTTCCAGTTCGGGAACCTTAATTTCTACTGATATTGCATGAAGATCGCCAGATCAGGAGTTGCATATGACTTTAGGGTTCTGGAAACCCTTCTTTTGAGAGATGCTCATAGTATCTTGAAAGATATGATTCGAGATCGTGAGGATGCGCCAACAGAAGTCATTGTCACAGCTAGTAACTTCTTCAGAAATTTGGGTTTCTTCAGAAACCCAAGAACTTCTCGAACATGAATGGATCACAAACAAAATCTCCATGAATAAAATACTAAAATCGAATCTAGAACAAATTACAATAGTATAAAATAATCCTTGAGAATGAACCCGCTCTGATATCATGTTAGAAAATAAAGAATGCGGAAGCAGAATGATAAACAAAGCATAAGAATATAAAGATAAACATGAAGAACACAAAATTTTTACGTGGAACCCTACTCCCTAAGGAGCGGGATGAAACCACGGGAGAAACCCTCGAAGGGGTGGATATTGCATCCCTTTTCTCAATGGATACAGGAGGTCTAGGACTCCTTATATAGCCTCCATAGAGCCTCCAAGTCCCACCACTTGTCGATGTGGGACTAAACATATGGATGGGGTAAATGGATCCTGGAGAGATCCATTTACCCACATACAACTCATATGTTGCACAACCAAATACTCAAACAACACTAAAAATAATATCAACTCAATGTGCACGATTGTTGGCTGCTGTCAGGGACGTTGCTTCTCATGTCGTGCAGGTGAGGAGGACGCTAGAGTGTGAGTCAATTGAATCTCTCCATCGGAGAGCATGTACTTTGTACTACACCTGTTAGAGTCACTGCAACTCAAATGAGTCTCTACACGGAGAATTCTGGCCTGCCACAACATGTGGACAACTACTCCATCTTTGAAAATGGTCGAAAAGAGCATCGCTAATTATCCATACGCAGATCTAAAGATGGGTCTCTCTCATAGGGACCTCGAAGTGGGTTCTCTCTAATAGGAACCTCGGAAGGATCTTGTAATGGAGTTCACATCGCTTGAGAATGGAGTCTGAAGAAATCTCCTTGACGGTGAACTGGGTCTCTCCCGTATGGCACATGGAATGGTACGCTACTCTGGAGTCTATGACACACATGAAAACCCTGACCGAAACATAAAAGATGAGGACCACACAAAAAGATGGCATACATTGAAAAGACCGCATACATATGCGTGTCTGAAACTGAAGACTCGTAACCATCTAACATCGAGTCTGAACATCTGAGAAAGTGTAGAGTCTGAACAAATGGCTGGTATGAAATCTGTCATATGAATCTTGAATCTGGATACAACCTGTGACTTTACACAATACTCCCCCTTTCTCCCATACTTATCGGAAACTGTCATCGACAAAGTTGGGAGAAGACAACAAAGATGGAGAAAAACATAACCAAATAAGCCCGATTACACCATTTTTTCAGCTTTTCCTAAAAAATTTCAAATCATTTTTATTTTTTTTGAAACAAATTTTAAGCCGTTTTTCTTCTTTTTTTTGCAAATAGGCGTACAGTTTTTCTTTGTAAGCGTCTCTTTTCTTTCTTTTATTTTCGTACATTTTTTTCTTCGGAAATTTAACCCAAATAGGGCCCGAACAAATTGTGGCCCCTCCCCTTTTTTTCCAGCCACACCAAATAATTTTTTTAAAAAATAAAGACAAATCAGCCCACCTGGGCCCTAAATAAAACCTTCTCTCTTTTTTTAAATTGTAAAGCCATCTGGGCCTGCAAACTAAGCCCCCCTTTTCATTTTTTTGTATACGACCAATTTCTTTTAAAACCCCATGATCTATTTAGGGTTCTCACTTGGGAACCCTCTTCTCAATGTCGATGCCCCCGATGGGGGGAGGTCATGCTCATGCTGCCGTCACCGAGATCTGGAGGAGCGTGTGATGGAGGTGCTCTATACCGGGAGCACGGGGGCACCACCTACGCCTTGGAAGAGCAGGACTCGTCGTTCGAAAGAGGAGAGATCAACTTCGGGAGGAGCTCCTTATGCGGAGGGGGCGACACCTGGAGAACGAACGAGGTCTCGCTGCCAATCCGCTGGAGAATGAAGAGAGGAGCACGCACCGCTTGCATGCTACCGGCTGTTGTTTGTGGGGAGAAGAGCACAACATGCAGTGCTGGTGTGCCACAAGCACGCACCGCTTGCATACTTATCGGAAACTGTCATCGACAAAGTTGGGAGAAGACAATAAAGATGGAGAAAAACATGAAACCAAATAAGCCGATTACAACATTTTTCGGCTTTTCCTAAAAAATTTCAAATCATTTTTATTTTTTTTGAAACAATTTTTTAGTCGTTTTTCTTCTTTTTTTGCAAATAGGCGTACAACTTTTCTTTGTATGTGCCTCTTTTCTTTCTTTTTTTTCGTACATTTTTTTCTTTTGAAAATTTGACCCAAATAGGGCCCGAACAAATTGTGGCCCCTCCCTTTTTTTTCCGGCCACACCATATAATTGTTTTTAAAAAACTAAGGCAAATCAACCCAACTGGGCTCAAAATAAACCCTTCTCCTCTCTTTTTTTAAAACGTACAGCCGCTTGAGCCAGAAAACTAAGACCCCCTTTTCATTTTTTTGTATACGACCAATTTTTTTTAAAACCCTAGGATCTATTTAGGCTTCCCACTTGGGAACCCTCTTCTAAATGCCGATGCTCCGATGGGGGGAGGTCCTGCTCATGCTGCCCTCACCGAGATCTGGAGGAGCGCCCTAGAGGTTGCGTGTGATGGAGGTGTTCTACACTGGGAGCACGGGGGCACTGCCTACGCCTTGGAAGAGCAGGACTCGTCGTTCGAAAGAGGAGGGGACAACTTCGGGAGAAGCTCCTCAAGCGGAGGGGGCGACGCATGGAGAACGAACGAGGTCTCGCTACCAATCCGCTGGAGAATGAAGGGAGGAGCACGCACCGCTTGCATGCTACCGGCTGTTGTTTGTGGGGAGAAGAGCACAACATGCAGTGCTGGTGTGCCACAAGCACGCACCGCTTGCATACTTATCGGAAACTGTCATCGACAAAGTTGGGAGAAGACAATAAAGATGGAGAAAAACATGAAACCAAATAAGCCGATTACAATATTTTTCGGCTTTTCCTAAAAAATTTCAAATCATTTTTATTTTTTTTGAAACAATTTTTTAGTCGTTTTTCTTCTTTTTTTGCAAATAGGCGTACAACTTTTCTTTGTATGTGCCTCTTTTCTTTCTTTTTTTTCGTACATTTTTTTCTTTTGAAAATTTGACCCAAATAGGGCACGAACAAATTGTGGCCCCTCCCTTTTTTTCCGACCACACCATACAATTTTTTTTTAAAAGCTAAAGACAAATCAGCCCAACTGGGCCCAAAATAAACCCTTCTCCTCTCTTTTTTTAAAACGTACAACCGCTTGAGCCAGAAAACTAAGACCCCCTTTTCATTTTTTTTGTATACGACCAATTTTTTTAAAACCCTAGGATCTATTTAGGCTTCCCACTTGGGAACCCTCTTCTAAATGCCAATGCCCAGATGGGGGGAGGTCCTGCTCATGCTGCCCTCACCGAGATCTGGAGGAGTGGCCTAGAGGTTGCGTGTGATGGAGGTGTTCTACACTGGGAGCACGGGGGCACTGCCTACGCCTTGGAAGAGCAGGATTCGTCGTCCGAAAGAGGAGGGGACAACTTCGGGAGGAGCTCCTCATGCGGAGGGGGCGACGCCTGGAGAACGAACGAGGTCTCGCTGCCAATCCGCTGGAGAATGAAGGGAGGAGCACGCACCGCTTGCATACCTATCGGAAACTGTCATCGACAAAGTTGAGAGAAGACAACAAAGATGGAGAAAAACATTAAACCAAATAAGCCCGATTACACCATTTTTTCGGCTTTTCCTAAAAAATTTCAAATCATTTTTATTTTTTTTGAAACAAATTTTAAGTCGCTTTTCTTCTTTTTTTTTCAAATAGGCGTACGGCTTTTCTTTGTATGCGCCTCTTTTCTCTCCTTTTTTTCGTACATTTTTTTCTTTGGAAATTTGACTCAAATAGGACCCGAACAAATTGTGGCCCCTCCCCTTTTTTCCGGCCACACCATATAATTTTTTTTAAAAAATAAAGACAAATCAGCCCACCTGGGCCTAAATAAAACCTTCTCCTCTCTTTTTTTTAAAACGTAAAGCCAACTGGGCCTGAAAACTAAGCCCCCCTTTTCATTTTTTTGTATACGACCAATTTCTTTTAAAACCCCATGATCTATTTAGGGTTCTCACTTGGGAACCCTCTTCTCAATGTCGATGCCCCCGATGGGGGGAGGTCATGCTCATGCTGCCGTCACCGAGATCTGGAGGAGCGGTCTATAGGTAGCGTGTGATGGAGGTGCTCTATACCGGGAGCACGGGGGCACCACCTACGCCTTGGAAGAGCAGGACTCGTCGTTCGAAAGAGGAGAGATCAACTTCGGGAGGAGCTCCTTATGCGGAGGGGGCGACGCCTGGAGAACGAACGAGGTCTCGTTGCCAATACGCTGGAGAATGAAGGGAGGAGCACACACCGCTTGCATGCTACCTGCTATTATTTGTGGGGAGAAGAGCACAACATGCAATGCTGGTGTGCCGCCAGCACGCACCGCTTGCATACTTATCGGAAACTGTCATCGACAAAGTTGGGAGAAGACAACAAAGATGGAGAAAAACATTAAACCAAATAAGCCCGATTACACCATTTTTTCGGCTTTTCCTAAAAAATTTCAAATCATTTTTATGTTTTTTGAAACAAATTTTAAGTCGTTTTTCTTCTTTTTTTTCAAATAGGCGTACGGCTTTTCTTTGTATGCGCCTCTTTTCTCTCCTTTTTTTCGTACATTTTTTTCTTTGGAAATTTGACTCAAATAGGACCCGAACAAATTGTTGACCCTCCCCTTTTTTCCGGCCACACCATATAATTTTTTTAAAAAAATAAAGACAAATCAGCCCACCTGGGCCCTAAATAAAACCTTCTCCTCTCTTTTTTTTAAAACGTAAAGCCACCTGGGCCAGAAAACTAAGCCCCCCTTTTCATTTTTTTGTTGTATATGACCAATTTTTTTAAAACCCCAGGATCTATTTAGGGTTACCACTTGGGAACTCTCTTCTCAATGCCGATGCCCCCGATGGGGGGAGGTCCTGCTCATGCTGCCGTCACCAAGATCTGGAGGAGCGGCCTAGAGGTTGCGTGTGATGGAGGTGCTCTACACCGGGAGCACAGGGGCACCGCCTATGCCTTGGAAGAGCAGGACTCGTCGTTTGAAAGAGGAGAGATCAACTTCGGGAGGAGCTCCTCATGCGGAGGGGGCAACACCTGGAGAACGAACGAGGTCCCGCTGCCAATCCGCTGGAGAATGATGGGAGGAGCATGCGCCGCTTGCATGCTACTTGTTGCTGTTTGTGGGGAAAAGGGCACAACATGCAGTGTTGGTGTGGCGCCAACACGCACCGCTTGCATACCTATCGGAAACTGTCATCGACAAAGTTGGGAGAAGACAATAAAGATGGAGAAAAACATGAAACCAAATAAGCCGATTACAACATTTTCGGCTTTTCCTAAAAAATTTCAAATCATTTTTAATTTTTTTGAAACAAATTTTTAGTCGTTTTTCTTCTTTTTTTGCAAATAGGCGTACAACTTTTCTTTGTATGTGCCTCTTTTCTTTCTTTTTTCGTACATTTTTTTCTTTTGAAAATTTGACCCAAATAGGGCCCGAACAAATTGTGGCCCCTCCCTTTTTTTTCCGGCCACACCATATAATTTTTTTTAAAAAACTAAAGACAAATCAGCCCACCTGGGCCTAAAATAAACCTTTCTCCTCTCTTTTTTTAAAACGTACAGCCGCTTGAGCCTGAAAACTAAGACTCCCTTTTCATTTTTTTTGTATACGACCAATTTTTTTTAAAACCCTAGGATCTATTTAGGCTTCCCACTTGGGAATCCTTTTGTAAATGCCGATGCCCCGATGGGGGGAGGTCCTGCTCATGCTGCCCTCACCGAGATCTGGAGGAGTGGCCTAGAGGTTGCGTGTGATGGAGGTGTTCTACACTGGGAGCACGGGGGCACTGCCTACGACTTGGAAGAGCAGGACTCGTCGTTCGAAAGAGGAGGGGACAACTTCGGGAGGAGCTCCTCATGCAGAGGGGGCGACGCCTGGAGAACGAACGAGGTCTCGCTGCCAATCCGCTGGAGAATGAAGGGAGGAGCACGCACCGCTTGCATACCTATTGGAAACTGTCATCGACAAAGTTGGGAGAAGACAACAAAGATGGAGAAAAACATTAAACCCAATAAGCCCGATTACACCATTTTTTCGGCTTTTCCTAAAAAATTTCAAATCATTTTTATTTTTTTTTGAAACAAATTTTAAGTCGTTTTTCTTCTTTTTTTTGCAAATAGGTGTACGGCTTTTCTTTGTATGCGCCTCTTTTCTCTCCTTTTTTCGTACATTTTTTTCTTTGGAAATTTGATTCAAATAGGGCCCGAACAAATTGTGGCCCCTCCCCTTTTTTTTCCGGCCACACCATATAATGTTTTTTAAAAAATAAAGACAAATCAGCTCACCTGGGCCCTAAATAAAACCTTCTCCTCTCTTTTTTTTTAAAACGTAAAGCCACCTGGGCCTGAAAACTAAGCCCCCCTTTTCATTTTTTTTGTATACGACCAATTTTTTTTAAAACCCCAGGGTCTATTTAGGGTTACCACTTGGGAACCCTCTTCTCAATGTTGATGCCCCCGATGGGGGGAGGTCCTGCTCATGCTGCTGTCACCGAGATCTGGAGGAGCGGCCTAGAGGTTGCGTGTGATGGAGGTGCTCTACACCGGGAGCACAGGGGCACCGCCTACGCCTTGGAAGAGCAGGACTCGTTATTCGAAAGAGGAGGGGTCAACTTCGGGAGGAGCTCCTCATGCGGAGGGGGCGACGCCTGGAAAATGAACGAGGTCTCGTTGCCAATCCGCTGGAGAATGAAGGGAGGAGCACACACCGCTTGCATGCTACCTGCTACTATTTGTGGGGAGAAGAGCACAACATGCAGTGCTGGTGTGCCGCCAGCACGCACCGCTTGCATACTTATCGGAAACTGTCATTGACAAAGTTGGGAGAAGACAATAAAGATGGAGAAAAACATGAAACCAAATAAGCCGATTACATCATTTTTCGGCTTTTCCTAAAAAATTCAAATCATTTTTATTTTTTTTTGAAACAATTTTTAAGCCGTTTTTCTTCTTTTTTTTTGAAAATAGGCGTACGACTTTTCTTTGTATGTGCCTCTTTTAATTCTATTTTTCGTACATTTTTTTCTTTGGAAATTTGACCCAAATAGGTCCCGAACAAATTGTGGCCCCTCCCCTTTTTTCCGGCCACACCATATAATTTTTTTTAAAAAAGTAAAGACAAATCAGCCCACCTAGGCCCTAAATAAACCCTTCTCCTCTCTTTTTTTTAAAAAACGTACAGCCTCCTGAGCCTGAAAACTAAGCCCCCCTTTTTTCATTTTTTTGTATACGACCAATTTTTTTTAAAACCCTAGGATCTATTTAGGGTTCCCACTTGGGAACCCTCTTCTAAATGTCGATGCCCCGATGGTTGGAGGTCCAGCTCATGCTGCCCTCACCGAGATCTGGAGGAGCGGCCTAGAGGTTGCGTGTGAAGGAGATGCTCTACACTGGGAGCACGGGGCACCGCCTACGCCTTGGAAGAGCAGGATTCGTCGTTCGAAAGAGGAGGGGTCAACTTCGGGAGGAGCTCCTCATGCGGAGGGGGCGACGCCTGGAGAACGAACGAGGTCTCGCTGCCAATCCACTGGAGAATGAAGGGAGGAGCACGTGCCGCTTGCATGCTACTTGTTGCTGTTTGTGGGGAGAAGGGCACAACATGCAGTATTGGTGTGCCGCCAACAAGCACCGCTTGCATACCTATCGGAAACTATCATCGACAAAGTTGGGAGAAGAAAACAAAGATGGAGAAAAACATGAAACCAAATAAGCCCGATTACACCATTTTTTCAGCTTTTCCTAAAAAAATTCAAATCATTTTTATTTTTTTTTAAAAAAAAATTTAAGTTGTTTTTCTTCTTTTTTTTGCAAATAGGCGTACGGCTTTTCTTTGTATCGGCCTCTTTTCTTTCTTTTGTTTCGTATATTTTTTTCTTCGGAAATTTGACCCAAATAGGGCCCGAAAAAATTGTGGCCCCTCCCCTTTTTTCCGACCACACCATATAATTTTTTTAAAAAATAAAGACAAATCAGCCCACCTAGGCCCTAAATAAACCCTTCTCCTCTCTTTTTTTAAAACGTACAGCCACCTGGGCCTGAAAACTAAGCCATTCTTTTCATTTTTTTTGTATACGACCAAATTTTTTTAAAACCCCAGGATCTATTTAGGGTTACCACTTGGGAACCCTCTTCTCAATGCTGATGCCCCCGATGGGGGGAGGTCCTGCTCATGCTACCGTCACCGAGATCTGGAGGAGCGGCCTAGAGGTTGCGTGTGATGGAGGTGCTCTACACTGGGAGCACAGGGGCACCGCCTACGCCTAGGAAGAGCAGCACTCGCCGTTCAAAAAAGGAGGGGTCAACTTCGGGAGGAGCTCCTCAGGCGGAGGGGGCGACACCTGGAGAACGAACGAGGACTCGCTGCCAATCCGCTGGAGAATGAACGGAGGAGCACGCACCGCTTGCATGCTACCTGTTGTTGTTTGTGGGGAGAAGAGCACAACATGCAGTGCTGGTGTGCCGCCAACGAGGGGGATGGCGATGGATTCTTACGTGCCTCACGATGAACCCATCCACTGCACCCAATCCTGATCTCACGATGAAATCGATGTGTGCACTACCTATGCTTGGAAAGTGGGTGCTGGAGCATCGCACGCCGCCTGAAGATGATCGACCCACAGTGGTGCTTCTGGATCGAGCACAGGCATCAGATCGCACCTCCTGGCTATGGACGGAGTATTGAAGGCTCCGCCTGGGGGTTCCACGATGGTCGCTCCTTTTTCGGGGACTCCTACGACGCCTTGAGATGATTAAAGTTGCGCCCACGGAGCCTTAGATTGCTCCATACCTTGCCAAGGTGCATCGCGTGGAAGATTACGCAAGATCTATGCTTGGAATCAAAGTTTAGATGAAGATGTTGTTCTGGGAATAGGATTTGTGCGCACCGATAATTTTATTTCATCTCAAGATGCTTCAGTCTATCTCCAGAAATACGTTGGTGAACTTCAGAGTTAGTAGAATTTGTCGGCGGCGTGGAATGAACATTTCCAGATTGAAAAACTAAGAACTTGCAAAACTAGGGTTTTAAGAAACCTTGGAGCATGAACAATCTTCGAACATGAACGTGATCTTCAACAATAATTCTTCAGGAACATATCTCCGAACATGATAGAAATAATGAACATAAACCCCGCTTTGAATTTGATAATAGAATTTTAAATAGAATATGAAAATAAAACTTTCAAGAACAAATCTGCGAGAACCGAACCCACTCTGGTACCATGTTAGAAAATAGAAATGCAGAAGCGAAATGATAAACAGAGCATGAAGAACAGAAAAATAAACATGGAACACATAGATTTTTTTACGTGGAACCATACTCCCTACGGAGCAGGATGAAACCACGAGAGAACGCCTCTGTTGGAGTATTTGGTAGTCCACCTATTGAGTTGTAGCAGGGTAAATGGATCCTGGAGAAGATCCATTTACCCCATTCAGTGTTTAGTCCCATACCGCCTGTGGGTGGGACTTGGAGGCTCTGGAGAGGCTATATAAAGAGCCCCAGACCTCCTGTACTCATTGAGAAAATCAATAGAGAAACACGCCCAATTCAGGGGCTTCTCCCGTGGTTTCATCCCGCTCCTCACGGAGTAGGGTTCCACGTTAAATCATGGTGTTCCCATGTTGATGTTTCTTGTTCTTTTGCTCTGTTTATCATTCGCTTCCGCATTCTTCATATTTTATAACATGGTATCAGAGCGGGTCGATTCTCGAGGATTTCATGATTTTCTTTTTGGTCTTTGTTCGAGATTCATTTGTGTTGTTCTTTGAAGATTATCGTTGCACGGTTTAAGTCAGAGTTTTTGGGGTTTTCTATTGAAACCCTAATCCCGAAAAAAATCGTGTTCTGTTCTTCAATCGTGTTCTGTTCTTGAATCCCAGTCCTGGGAAGGCGTGTTGCGCACCCCAGGGCGGTGCTCGCGATCTACTCCTGGCGGCACCGCATCAGGACACCACCGTGCTCCTCCAGTCGCGCACCTTCTCCCCGCACCAGCGGATGCGCGACTCCCAGTGCCGCATCCAACCCCACCAGCCATAAGCAGCGCGAGGTCAGCCCCCTGCGCAGGTGGGCCTCCAAGCATCTCCTCCTTCACGCGCACCCCAAGCCAGATGCGCGAGTTACCAGATGCCGCAGTAGACCCTATCGGCGGCACCCTTTCCTGAAATGCTTCCTGTCCTCCAGACGGAGGTGCTTCTCCGTGCGAATCTCTAGCAACCTCAGCCTAAGCGACGACTCCAAGAGCAACTCCAAGGGCGGCGCTCTCCTCCAGCACCTCCCAGATGCGACGATGGCGCGCTTCTCCAAATCGAAGTCGGTCTCCAACGGCATGGCAACCCCATCCTAGGCGACCTCCTCTTGCGGCTGTAGGCGGCGGCGCTCCACCAGTGCTGCCATCTCCTTCTGGCGGCGCTATCCAGATCTCAGAGCTGCATCTCGTTGCAGGCGGCGGCTCCAGACCATGAAGGAGCCTTGCGGAAGGGGTTTCCCTGTTGGGAACCCTAAAGGATAGCCGCCCAAGTGGGCCTCGTGTAGTTTAAAAAAAAACGCGGAAAGCAAGGGCCAATTAAAAAAATGAAAAAGAAAAGAGAGGAGAAAGAGAACGACCAAGGGGCCGGTTAAAAAAAAATTGCTGTAAGCCCAAATGATGGGTTGTATTAAAAAATAAGGGATGATGAGAAAGAAAAAAAAGGGGGGTCGTGTTTAGAAAAAAAAAGAAGGAAGAGAGGGGAGATTTATTTTGTAAAGCCCAAATGGGCTAAGGTTTCTTTGGGCCCAATTGGGCCACATTTATTTTGTTAAAAAAAAAAGGAAAAAAAAGAAAAGGTGCGTACAATATAAAAGAAAAGCCGTACGCAATTTCAAAAAAAAATGGAAAAGCCGATAAAAAAATGTTGAAACGGCTTTAAAAAAAATGTGTTTAAAAAAAAAAAGGTGACGGCTTAAAAAAAAGAGAGACAAAAGCCGCAAGTTTTGAATGTTTATGTTGTTTTTCCCCATCATTGTTGTCTTCTCCCAACTTGGTCGACATCCATGTTTTACGACAAGTATGGGAGAAAGGGGGAGTATATGTAGAGTCACAGGTCTATTCAGATATTTCAGATCCAGATGTCAGATTATCCAGACCATTCAGATTCCAGACTCCACAGTTGTTCAGACTCGACGATTGTCTTCCGAGTCCAGTTTCAGACACGCACAAGTGTGCGGTCATTGTCAAATGAGCATAAGTTGCCATCATTGTCAGAGGTCCCCATCATTCTTCTAGTTGTCAGGCCAGAGTTTTCATGTGAGCCATAGGGACTCCAGAGCAGAGGACCATTCCCTTGAGGGCAAGGGTTTTCATGTGGTATCATAGATACACCAGAGCAGTGCATCATTCTCTGAGCCAGATGGGAGAGACCCAGTTCTCTGACGAGGAGACTTCAGGTGCAGTTTCAGACTCGATGGTCAGATTCCGAGTCTTCAGTTGACTCACACTCCAGCCCGTTCGTCCTCCTCATCTGCACGGCATGAGAAGCAACGTCCTCGACTGCAGCATGTGCGCGTTGGGTTGATATTGTCCGTAGTGTCCTGTAGCGTGAGTTGAGTTTCTGTCTGTTTGTTTGTCCAAGCTGAGCATTGCATGCTCCAGCTTGAGGGGGAGTGTTGGAGTATTTGGTAGTGCACCTATTGAGTTGTAGCAGGGTAAATGGATCCTGGAGAAGATCCATTTAACACATTCAGTGTTTAGTCCCATACCGCCTGTGGGTGGGACTTGGAGGCTCTGGAGAGGCTATATAAAGAGCCCCAGACCTCCTGTACTCATTGAGAAAATCAATAGAGAAACACGCCCAATTCAGGGGCTTCTCCCGTGGTTTCATCCCGCTCCTCACGGAGTAGGGTTCCACGTTAAATCATGGTGTTCCCATGTTGATGTTTCTTGTTCTTTTGCTCTGTTTATCATTCGCTTCCGCATTCTTCATATTTTATAACAGCCTCAAAGGATTGATAGTCTATTGCTTTTCTCTCACCTAGATACAATGGATGTGGGGTTCTATATATAGCCCCCACTAAGTCTCCACATCCCACATACGGTATATGTGGGACTAAATAACTGGATGGGGTAAATGGATCCTGGAGAGATCCATTTACCCGTCTCCCACATAAGTGACGCATACAACTTATACTCCAACAGATACTGTGATAGTAAATATCAAGGGCTGATACACAACACTCATGTGCTCAGCATATTCCACAATCTCTCGAATATCATCATCAAACTCTACACACCATATGTAAAACGTTCCAGTATCTTGCGACATTCTATGAAACACCTTCAACTCGACTCCTTGTGATAATTCCATCCTGAATACAGACTTGATATTCTCAATTAAAGTCGTAAATGTCATTTCGGAGCTAACCTTGATGATTTTCTTCCGACTCCAACATAGGTCATGTCATTACTCGATTTCGAAATACTTCCACCGCAATGACAAAAGCAACGAACTTCACGAGACATCCTAACCTCATGTAATAAATCAACAAAATCCTAACTTAACGAGACAACCAAATATATATAGCACAAACCAAAGAATAAAAACCAACAAAACCAAAAAACCCAAAAAAGCCATTCATGAACGGTTAGTTGTGAGAGTGTAGAGATATATTAGGGTGTCACTTTCCTTAAGGTGGGGAAGGGGGAGGACAAGAGAGCTCTGGAGGTGGTGGCCAAGTACGTAAAGGCGGTCGAGCACACGAAGGTCGGTGGGGGAGGTCGCAACAGGCGTAGCAACAAGGAGGAGGAGGAGAACATAGTTGAATGAGTAGGGAGGGTCTGGCAGGCGTGCTGGAGTTAATATGTTTGTAGAAGTTGCCTCTTCAAGAGGTGGCTTTGGTTAAAAACCGCTTCTTCAAGAGGCGACTTTTACTTAACCAAAGCCACCGCTTGAAGAGGCGGCGTACGTACGATACATAACAAAAATAATAATTACGACAGCCAAGGGCCAATAAGTTTCAAAATTTGAACCTAGGACGAATTTTCCTCTTCCATAGGACCGACCATCATTAGATATGAAGACTGCCTTTCTAGTTTACCCGCCAGAAATTGAAAAGTTTATCATCAAATACATGAACTTCTGATCTGAGTACATATAATGTTCAAGCCCTGATAATGAGTGAGTCAAACAAAGAGTGACCAAAAGAACCCCGAATTTATTCAAAACAGGAGTCAAATTTACCATTCATGTCTTAACAAAAAAACTTGAAACTTTCTGGTTTTTCTTTCTGCATGCGAAGAGCCTTCTTTTTCATAAATAGATTGTATTATGAGGTATAAATGTTAATACTAGCTGATATCAACTACTACTATAAAAGAAACCTACCTTATATCCATAGAGACCTTTAAAATCATTACTTTCAAGATCAGCAGGATACCAATCCCCAGCACGACTAGAGATAAATGGCCAAAGGAATCCCCATGATATGATAGAACCAAGAAGAACTGAACAGTTGACAATGTGCGGGCAGATGAGACCACATCCAACATAAGTAGGACTAAAGTCAAAATAGAATCTGCATTCAGCAGCAGAGATATGTGAAGTAACAGAAAAACATGAGATATGCTAACTGGGTTCTTCACATGAAATGTATTTTGATAAAACAAAATAAGAAGAGCTTAACCTATGCCATTCATAAAATGAGTTCAACTTACGAAAAAAGTGATGTAACTTGAGGAAGACAAAAAGCTCAACAAGAATAATTTACTCGCACAGTTGACCAAGAGATTTTTTCTAGAAAAAGAGGGTAAGATGTCAAGACAATGCCTATTCAAAAAAATTTATATTTTCACAATGTATACAAAGAACTACAAAGATCAAGAAGACGTCAAGCATTTGGCATGTTCAATTACATTTTCCATATACATTCTTTTACCCGGGAAGATTAAACCCATTCCGAGCAATCCACATGGCCCGTAAGATATCAGCCATCCAAAACTTTGGAGGGGCTACTCCCATGATCAAGAGCATCCAAGGACTCCTAGAAATCAGTCCGGCCCACCATCGGAGCCCCTCTCCATCTACGACACAGTCCACACCTCCTTAGCAACATGGCACTCAAAGAATAAATGTTCAATTGTCTCTTCCCTTGTCGACAGGTATGAAATGGGCTGACTTGGTCAAGCTGTCAACAATAACCCGAACAAAATTATGGCCACATGGTATCTTAGGCAATCCAGTGACAAAATCCATAGAGATACTCTCCCACTTCCATTCGAGAATGGGAAGAGACTGCAATAATCATGATGGTTTCATGTGCTCAGCCTTGACCATCTGACATGTCATACATCTGCTAACATGATGTGCCACATCATGCTTCATCCCGTCCCACCAGATATGTCGACGTAGATCACGGTACATCTTTGTGCTGCCAGAATGGATAGATAATCATGAACTATGTGTCTCACCAAGAATGTCTCTACGTAAATGCTCGTCTTTGGGCACAATTACCTGGCCAACCTTCCACAAAATAGACTCTGTCACTACAAAATCATCAAATTCATCCTTGATAACATGCATGTATCTGTCTTGAATCCAAGGATCCGTCCTCTTTCCTTCTACTATGCGATCCCGAGGACTGTTGAATCATGGAGGCACGACGATAGATATGGATGCACTCTCTTGAGGATGCCAATCAGTCAAAGCTGCTAGCATATCCCACGTGTATAGCTAGTTTGTCGTACCCTCGGCATTAGCTCCCCTGGTAAGTCCATCAACCACCATGTTTCCTTTACCTGGGTGGTAAGAGATGGTGCAATCATAATCCTTCAGTAGCTCAAGTCACCTGCATTGTCTCATGTTCGGCTCCTTCTGATCAAAGATGTACTTCAAACTCTTGTGATCTGTGAAAATCTCGAAATTCACCCCATAAAAATAGTGGCGCCACATCTTCACGGGGAAGACAATTGCCGCCAACTCCAAGTCATGGGTGGGGTAGTTCCGCTCAAGGGGCCACAACTGACATGATGCATAAGCAATCACGTGACCTCTCAGCATCAACACCGCTCCAAGACCTTCTCTTGAAGCATGTGTATAAACTGTGTAATTCTGAGTGCCTGAAGGAAGAGCAAGAATGGGTGCAGTAATCAATCTCTCCTTCAATGTCCTGAAGGCCTGCTCGCATGATTCATCCCAAATGAAAGGAACTCCCTTCTGTATCAATCGTGTCAAGGGAATAACAACGCGCGAAAATCCACTAACAAAGCTTTTGTAATATTCCGAAACTGATTGACTGTCTTGGGCTTCTCCAAAGACATAACTGTCTCAATCTTCGCAGGACCAACTGTGATACGTGCTCCAGAAATGACATGCCCAGGAACTGACACATGGGATAACCAGAACTCGCACTTGCTCAACTTGGCATAAAACTTGTACTCTCTTAATGTGTCCAGGACGATCTTTAGATCATTCGCGTGATCCCATTCATTCTGAGAATACACCAGCACATCACCAATGAATACCACTACAAACATGTCGAAGTATGGACGAAAGATCATGTTCATCACATCCGTGAATGCTGAAGGGGCATTGGTGAGCCCAAAGGGCATCACCACAAACTCATAGTGTTCAAGTTCATATTAGGTCCTGAAAGTTGTCTTCGGAATATCGGACTCTCGAATCCTCAGCTGATGACAACCAGATCGAAGGTCGATCTTTGAAAACACTGAAGATCCCTGAATATGATCAAACAAATCATCGACGTGCGGCAAAGGATAATAGTTCTTCACTGTTCTCTTGTTCAGTTGCCGGTAGTCAGTGCACAATCTCATCAATCCATCCTTCTTCCTGATAAATAAAACTGGAGTACCCCAAGTTGAGGAGCTCGGCCTCACGAATCCTAAGTCAAGTAATTCCTACAGCTGCACCTTCACCTTTCTCAACTAGGTTGGTGCCATGTGATAAGGAGCCATCAAGATCGGTTGCGTATCAGGTAATAATGTGAACTCGAACTCAATCTCTCTCTCAGGAAGTAACCCTGGTAACTCATCAGGAAATATATCAGGGTAGTCTGACGCTACTCTGATATCATGTGCCATCTGCTCATGATCTGATGTCTCTCGAAAAAATGCTAGATATGAAAAACATCCTTAGTCAACAAGTCTCTGGGCTCGTAACACTGGAATGTACTCCATTTTGGAGTCATGTAGTGTACCCTCAAAGGTGAACTTCGACAAGTTTGAAATCCTATGTCTTCCTAAAGGAATCGACAAGGAGCATGATGAGCTTATAACCAATCCATGCCTAAAATCAAGTAAAACTCATCAAGCTGAAGAGATAATTTGCAATCATCTATTGACCACCAATCAATACTGACAAACCTTTAACTATCAGGGAAATGATGAATAGTTGGCCACCTGGCTCATGAATGTGATAAGGAGGATATAGTCTGCAACTCTTCTAATGAAACTAGTAATCTCGAAGCAATAAAAGAATGTGTCGCTCCCAAATCAAATAAAACATGGAAAGGTCGGCCCAAGACTGAGACCATACCTTTCATCACAGTAGCTACTGATCGTGCCTGCTCCTTGGTCACTGCATGTAACTGACCTTGTCTAGCTGGTGCAATACTCGAACCTGTCACGCTCTATATCTGTCTCGGTGACCTCCCAAAGTTGGAGTTCCTGCCACAAAAACTCCCAGTACAATGTACCTACGACTGTGGTCGAGGCTCACCAGAAGCCTATGGGCAGTGATATCGATAATGACCTAACTCATTGCACAAGTAGCATCTTATAGATGGGGTAGGTATGGTAGTCGTGCATGTGCTCTGAGTCGGTCCTGTTGGGGTCCAGTCAACTCTCTTATGGTTGTGCTGACCTCGTGCCACGTCTGGCGAGTGTTCCTAGTAAGGTAGTCACTGGAGATGATTGAGCACCGCCTGAAAATGCTGAACCTGTAGGTTGAAACCGCCTAGCTGACCTCTGTTGCTGGAATTGTCATCGAATCGGTGCAAAAAATCGTTGTGGCATGGCTGTCAACGAACTCCCAAAGCGTCTCTCTCGTATATCCTTAAACTTCTCTGCAACATCAGTAGCCTCAGAGATGGAAGTGATACGTAATCCAACCAGCTTCTCCTGCACCTCTTCTCTCATACCTCTGATGAACTTTTCCATATTCTCATTTGGAAATGCAACAACTGATGATGTATGACAAGACAACTCGGTGTATCGGGCGAAGTACTCTCTATCTGTTTACTGAGCCCTGCCAATAATCGGTGTTGGGACTCTTTCCACTTCAAAAAAAAGAAATGGGATATGAATCTCGTCTCGAAGTCGTCCCATGTAGGCTTTCGTCCCAACTCTAAAACCCTCACCTCCCACCAACTCTCTACGAATGATGTCAATGAATACTCCATGAAAGATAACCATGAGTCTCGTGGTGAGTATATCATCCGAAGTACCTTCATGATCCTCTTTGGCCACTGCTCAGCCTCATCTGACGTCCTGATACCCTCGAACATGGGCACATTGGCGCGCCGATAAAAAGTGAAAATTGTCAAATGCTCGTGGATAGCCCATGTGGAGGCACCTACGGCTGGATCCATCATCTTGGCAGGAATTCTTTTAAAATTGGGAACCTACGGGTTTTTAAGATTTTCAATACCCATGTTTCCCGAAGCGACACTTTGTTTCACTCCTTTCATTTATTCTTTAAGCGCGATTGCTATAATATATACTTCCTTGACCACTTTAAGACAGATCGATCTTAAGAAGATCATTGCCTACTCTTCAGTAGCCCATATGAATCTGGTGACAAAGCGGAGTCCTCGAGTGCGTCCTCATCTGCAAAGAGTGCAGGGTTCCAGCTCCCTGTCGTAATCTCCATCTTCGACTCCATGTATTGGCATCTCCTCATATGGATCAACAAAGTGTGGCTATTGTACCTTCACCGACTGAGGTTGGTTCTATCGTGTTCCATCCTATGATGGATGGTAAGTGAAATCTGACAACTCCTTGAATCTCATCTCGTTGAGCTAATATATGATCATGTTGACCTCTCATAGCAGTCTGAGATGCTGCTGTAGGAGGTCGGTGAGTGTGATCACTGTTGAGAAGAAACGAAAAGTTATTTATTCCGTGAGCCCTAGGCTTTCTTATATAAGGAGAGACCTATGGGCAAATTACATAGCGTAGATAGTAGAACATGAAAATATGAAAATAGGATACATAAATATAAAATATCTCGACACCCCCCTCAAGATGGAGCATAGATATCTATCATACTCATCTTAGAAGAACACTTCTGGAATGACCCTCTCAATAGAGCTTTGGTGAAGATGTCTGTCGTCTGGTCCCCTGAACTGATATGAGATGTAGAGATGACGCCCTTCTGAATCATGCCATGTATATAGTGGCAATCAACCTCAATATGTTTTGTCCTCTCATGAAATGCAAGATTATGCGCAATGAATAGGGCAGCCAGATTGTCGTATTCTGGTGACATTGGAAGAGGAACATCCATATGTAAGTCTGTTAGGACTACTCGAAACCACATCATTTCTGTATATGTTTGTGCCATTGCTCGATACTCAGACTCGAGACTAAATCTAGCAACAACAATTTGCTTCTTACTTTTCCATGAGACAAGAGAATATCCAACGAATATAGCAAATCCTGATGTGGATTTCCTGTCCTTAGGGCATCCTGCATAGTCTGCATCTGAACATGTTGAGATAGTCATAGAATCATCCCTTTCGAATAACAGTCCTGCGCTTTGAGATGATTTGAGATACCTTAGTATCATCTGTATAGCATCCATATGGACTTGACGAGGTTGTTTCATGAATTGACTCACCCGACTGACTGCAAATGAAATATTAGGTCTAGTAATGGTGACATAAAGGAGCTTTCCAACCAACTCTCTATATCCTCTCTTGTGTACTTCACTATCATCATCACAAAGCTTCTTGCTTGGATCCATGTGTGTAGTTGCAGGTCAACATCTAAGCATACCCGTGTCACCCAACAAATCAGTGACATACTTTCTCTGAGTCATCGCAAGCCCCTTTTTATTTCTAGTAAATTCCAATCCCAGAAAGTACCTTAGGACTCCTAGATCCTTGGTAACAAATTCACGATCCAGAAATTCTTTTGCCATCTTTATTCCTTGCATATGATCTCCTGTAATGAGAATTATCATCAACATGTACCATAATAGCAGGCATACCTCTAGAGGTTCTTTTTGTAAAGAGAGAGTGATCTGCATTCGACCGCTTGAACCCTTGTTTTGTAAACAAATCTGAGAGCTTTTAGAACCATACTCTAGGACTCTACTTAAGGCCCTAGATGCCTTATAAAGTCTATACACTTGTGAACACTCCCCCTCAACAACAAACCCCGACGGTTGTTGCATGTAGACTTCCTCTAGAAGATCACCATACAGAAAAGCATTCTTGACATCCAACTGAAACAGAGGTCAATCTTGCATCACTACAACAGATAAGAGAATACATAAGGTAGAATGTCAAGCAACAGGAAAGAACGTGTCAAGATAATCCACCCCGTATGTCTATGTAAACCAACGGGCAACTAGTCGAGATTTGTACCTATCAATGGTACCATCTGCATTCTGCTTCATTGTGAAAACCCACTTACATTGAACTATAGACTCCCCACCAGGGGCAAGTACAAGGCTCCAGGTAACCTCTCGACTAAAGAGCAGCCATCTCTTCTTCCAAAGATAATCATCAGCGATCATCCTGCAAGGCCTCCTGATAGTTCCAAGAAATGGCCATGGCAGATAATGCCTCTGTAAATTTCCTAAAATCGCCAGTCAAGCGATCAAAAGAGACCATGGATGCAATAGGATATGTAGCGCAGATGCGCTTCTGCTTCCGAAGCGCAATGGGTACGTCCAAGTCAGTAACCGCCACACCTGTCTCCTGTACAGATCCTTGCTTAGGTAGAGTACCAGACACATCGTTAGAAAATATGTATTCAGAACATACCTCATGTATATCAGATGAAGAGCAGTGACCATGAGCAAAAGTAGGTCAGCGGGTATAGTGATGTGGCAAGGGTGGAACCGTGACAATAGTAGGTGGTTGAGGTGGTGGTGATGGTAGAGGTTGTGGAGATGATGACGGTGGTGACGGTGTTGGAGATAAAGGTGGTGGTGGCATGTATACGAACATCATCAGATTCTGAGGAAGCCAACCGATCACCTGTAGGGGATAAGTACATCACTGACTCAAAAAATGTGACATCAGCACTAATATAGTACTTCCTGCGCAGTGGATCATAGCAACTGTACCCTTTTTATGTTCTGAAGTACCCTACAAAGACAAACTTGACAATCCTGGGAGAGACCTTGTCGCTACCTGGAGACAACTGGTAACAAAGGCAACCGAGCCAAATACACGTGGAGTAAGTGAGAATAATTCCTTTCACGGAAAAGCTAGAGAGAAAGGAAATTTCTCACCTAAAACTGAAGAGAACATGCAATTAATAAGGTAACATGTCATAAGGACAACATCGCCCCAAAATGAATGTAGATCACGACTCTGAATGAGAAGGGTTTGTGTAACGTCAAGTAAGTGGCGATGCTTCCTTTCTGCAATACCATTTTGTAGGGAAGTATAGGCACACGATGTCTAATGAGTAATACCTTGGGTTGAAAAATAATTAGAAAGAAAATGAATAAAGAATTCCAAGGCATCATTAGTTCTCACATATTACACATAAGATGAAAACACGTTTTGTACTTCAGTAAGAAAAGTTTTAATAACATCTCCAGCTTCAGATTTATTCCGTAATAAAAAGACCCAAGACAAACGAGAAAAATAATCCACATCAACAAGATAAAACATGTGTCCCCGATAATCTGAAACACGACTGGGACCCCAAAAATCTATATGAAACAACTCAAAGATGGAGTAACTGCTCCGTCCTTGACAACTGGGAAAAGATGACCTATGATGTTTGTAGGAGTATTTGGTTGTGTGTCTATTGAGTTGTTGATGGGTAAATGGATACCTCCAGGATCCATCTATCCAATCCAGAGTTTAGTCCCACATCTACCATTTTAGAGATGTAGAGACTCCGTGGGTGCTATATATAGAGCCACACACCCCTGTAGTCAGATGAGAAAAGCTATAGAATATCCGCCCCTTTACGGGCTTCTCCTGTGGAAACATCCCGCTACTTAAGGAGTAGGGTTCCAAGCAAAAATTCTTTGTATTCCATATTTTAAAATTATGTTTTATGCTCTGTTTATCATTCTGCTTCTGTATTCTCTATTTTCTAACATGGTATCAGAGAGGTTCAATTCTCGAGTTTGTTATGTTCTTATTTTTGTTCGAGATTTAATTTTGATGGTGAAGATTTGTTTCAGGAGATTATATATTCATGATTTGCCTAAGTATTCTAGGGTTTATTTTTTTAAACCCTAATCATCATTCAAGGGTTTGTTGTTGAAACCTTCCTAGGCAGCAGGTGGCTGCATGGCATCCACTATGGCTGCATCTCAACGTAGCATCGCGCTCCAGGAAGCAGAGCTCCTTCACCTTGGCAATGACCATCACCTTTCCAGGCGCTACCCAATCTCTGTTCACAAGTCCTCGAAGGCGGGACATCCCCACCAGCAAGTTGCAACTCGCGCAACCCTTAGAGCTCCAGGCGGAGCCTCAGGCAGTGAGACGCTCGATTGCTCTGCACCCTCTCAAGACAAGGCGACGACCCTGCGATGGCCACCACCCACAAGGCGCGCGCAGGGGATGCCCTCGCGTCCTCAACAGGCGAGCGGCGATAGCCCATCATCTCTCCTTGCGCGTAGGCGACGTGCGGAGCCCTATTTCCACAAACACATACCCAAGCGAGATACAATCGATCTTTATTCCCATCTGGCCGCACGTAACTCCAGATCGCTTCTCCCGATAACACGCTGGAGGCGCGAGATCCCTCCAGTCGCAACCCCATTGCAGCTGTATCGCCCAGGCGACACCATCTCCTCGCAGGCGACACATATCCTTTCTCCAGGCGGAGCTCAAGCCCTTCGCGCCTCCAAGTGCGCAGTCGTTGTACCCACCCCTCAACGTCCTATGGTGTCGCGCATGAGGTGAAGCCTAGATGGGGGTGGTGAAGAAGAATCCCTGATGGGGGCGACACATGAGATAAGAAGGGTTCCCATGGGGGAACCCTAGGACTGCGGCATTTAAAAAAAATAATTAAAAGGGGGGAGTCTCTTTGGGCCCAAATGGGTTGCCGTGTGTTAAGAAAAAAAATGGAAAAAGACAAATAATAAAAAAGTCGTACGTAATTTCAAAAAAAGGAGAGAAAAGACGGAAAAAAGAGGATTGAACGGCTTGAAAAAATTGATTTAAAAAAATGTGTGAAGGCCATAAAAAAATGAAATAGCCGTGAAGAGAATTTTCACTGAGAAGAAAAGTCGAAAATGTGACGACTTATTTTGTACCCCCATTTTATCTTATCTTCTCCCAACTTTGTCGATGTCACTATTTTCAGACAAATATAGGAGAAAGGGGAGTATGTGTAGAGTCACATATATGTTCCAGATTCAGATTTGTCAGAGACCTGTCATTTGTCAGACTCTACAGTTTTTCAAATGAAAAATTTCCATGCGCAATTCCAGACTCGACGTTCAGATTCCGAGCACAGTTTGATGCGCAGTTTCAGACTCGATGATTGGTTACGAATCTTCAGTTTCAGACTCGCATATGTGCGTTTTTCTTTCATATGTGCACATATATGGCATCTTTTGTGTGGTCCCCATCATCTTCTTGTTTTATCGGCCAGAGTTTTCATGTGAGCCATAGGGACTTCAGAGTAGAGGACCATTCTCTATGCCATTCTGGCAAGGGTTTTCATGGGGGTATCATAGGTACTCCAGAGTAGAGTATCATTCTCTGTGCTAGATGGGAGAAACCCAGCTCACCGACGAGGAGATTTTCAGACTCCATTCTCCAGCGACCGTGAACTCCGACGAGGATTGCTATCCACGGCCTTTATAGTTGGTCCCTTTTCAGAGTGGAGTAGTTGTCCACATATTGTGTCGAGTCAGAGTACTCCGACGAGGAGACTCATTTAGTTGCATTGACTCTAACAGGCGCAGTTCAGAGTACATGCTTTCCGATGAGGAGATTCAGTTGACTCACACTCCATCTCGTTCATCCTCCTCACCTGCACGGCATGAGAAGTAACATCCTCGACAACAGTCGACAGTAGTGCGCATTGACTTGATATTGTCTGTAGTGTCGTGTATTGTGAGTTGAGTTTCTTTCTGTTTATTCAAGATGAGCATTGCATGTTCCTGCTTGATGGGGAATGTTAGAGTATTTGGTTGTGTGTATATTGAGTTGTAGATGGGTAAATGGATACCTCCAGGATCTATTTATCCCATCCAGAATTTAGTCCCACATCTACCATTTTGGAGATGTGGAGACTCCGTAGGTGTTATATATAGAGCCTCACACCCCTGTAGTCAGATGAGAAAAGCTATAGAATATCCACCCCTTTGAGGGCTTCTCCCGTGATTACATGCCGCTCCTTGGGGAGTAGGGTTCAACGTAAAAATTCTTTATGTTCCATGTTTTATATTTATGTTCTGTGCTCCGTTTATCATTCCGCTTCCACATTCTCTATTTTCTAACAATGTTTTCCCAACTGACAAGCCTCACATTGAAAGGACGAGTGAGGAGAAATCTGGGGCAGGATAGGACACATTTTTCTGGAGCGGGAGGTGACCAAAGCGCATGTGTCACATGAAGGAGGAGCATGCCCAGCTGAAAGAAAAGAAATGTCAGCACATGGAGTCTAGGTTAAGTGATAGAGGCCACCCTGCTCACAGCCACAACCAATCACCTTGCCCATGAAGATGTCCTGGAATACAAGTGAAGATGGGTCAAAAATAGCTCGACAATGTAAATCATTTGTAATTTGACAGATAGAACGTAAGTTCATAGAAAAGCTAGGTGTATGCAACATGTTAATATATATATATATGTTATTTTTTCATGTTTCCTATATTGTTTATTTCTTTTGTCATGTTTATGTAATTTACCCTCAAAGCTTTTCTCCTATATAAGAGAGCTCTAGGGTTAGAGGGAATACAACTTTTCTTTTTCCTTCCACATGGTATCAGAATGACTGTCCTAGACCGGAGCATGTGCCCTAGAATCTTATACCCACCAAAAACCTAGCCCTTCACGGGCTTGCCGCCCAGTCTCTCCTGCGGGTTCGTCGCCGCTGCGGGCTCGCCCTTGCAGGTTCACCGCCACTTCTCTTCTTACGGGCTCGTCGCTGCATGGCAAACCGCCTTTTGCGTGTCAACGTGCACTTCTCTTCGGTTGCCGCTATACATTACGTCGCAACCCTTGTAGTCTTTCAGTGAATCTTTGGGTACCTAGGGTGTAACGTGAAGCCCTAAACACTTTAGTTACCCAAAGGACTCTCCAAAAGAATAGAAGAGGTTGTGGTATGAGTCTACACCCACAACTATCTTCCTATATGTCAGTGTAGATGCTGGTATCTCTTGTTGCTAGCCCAGTCTTGAAGATTCTTGTCATCGTATTCAACAACAAAGTTGAATTCCCATCAATAGGTGCTTTCAAAGGCCCGACATCCATTATCAAAATGGATGGAACTAACTATGAACTGTGGGCCATGCAGTTTATGAGTTTGATGCAATGTAATTGCAAGAAGCACATTCTTACGACAGAGGAACCACGTGACAAGACTGGGACAAATGCCTCATGGGAGGCAGATGATGCATATGCTCGTGTATGGCTATCTGGGACTGTATCCATGGAGATAGCTAATGATGTACTGAGTCAGCCTACTGCAAAGGCTTTGTGGGAAATTCTTTCTGCGACATACTCTCCGGCAAAGAATGAGTCGAAGATACTCCAGCTTCAGCATGATATCTTCACATCAAAGTAAATTGGTCGCCCTCTTCACACCCTATATACTTCTTTGAGGGGTATGTTTAAGAAGTTACATGGTTACATACCCTTGACTGCTACATTAGAGCAACTCAAGGCATAAAGAGACTCTATGATGACAGGTGTATTTCTGACAGCCCTGGATCCATAATATGATGTTGCTCGTGCCCAGATCCTCACGGATGCTACCATACCTCTTATGAAGGAGGCATATAGCAGATTGAGCAGACTATCTATACCATCTGGGAGTACTTTACAGTAGCAGACTTCTTTAGCTATGGCGGCATCACGTGGTAGAGGCAGCCATACATTATATCATGGTAGGGGAAGTTCCAACCGTAGTAGAGGAGGGGGTGGTCGACCCCGTCAACCATGCACCTACTGCTACAGGACAAGCCACTCTGAGGACACTCTAGGGTCCTAGTCGGATCATCAGAGACAAAGATTTTATCTTGATGCGGTTGATGAGTTTTCTAGATTGTCTTGGGTTTTTCTTAAAAACAAGTCTGATGATGGTCCTGTTATTCAGTCTTTTATTATTGAAATAAAGAATATTTTTTATGCAAAAGAAAAGTACATACATTCTGATAATGCACTAGAATTTTGCAGTACTCAGCTCTCTCAATTTCTTAGGTCTCGTGGTATTGTGCATCAGATAACATGTTCATGTGCATATACTTCCCAACATAATGGGGTGGCTGAAAGGAAACATCGTCATCTTCTGGATGTCACCAGAACCCTTTTGATTCAGAGTCGCGCTCCTCATTCCTATTGCGGAGATGCGGTTCTAACTGCTTGTTATCTGGTAAATCGTATGCCTTCTTCGGTGTTAGGGGAGAGGATCCCGTTCTCGGTTACGTTTCCCGAGATGGATCTTTTCTCGCTTACGCCTCGTGTCTTTGGTTCGGTTGCGTTTGTTCATCAACTCTCTCCTAGTCTTGACAAGCTCTCTCCCAAAGCTGTCAAATGTGTGTTTGTTGGGTATTCCAAAACCCAAGAGGATATCATTGTTTTGACCCTCTTCGATGAAGATACTATGTCAGTGTTGATTTTCAGTAGTTTGTTGTTGGGTTTGTCTGCTGTAGAGATACCACAGTCGTATCAGGAGGCACTGCAGAGCAGTCAGTGGCGTCTGGCTATGGAGGAGGAGATGGCAACTTTACAGCCATTAGGTACGTGGAGTGTGGTCAATGCTCCACCAGGTGCGTCTGTTGTTGGCAGCAAGTGGGTGTTTACTGTGAAGCATCGGGCTGATGGTACCGTGGACAGATAGAAGGCAAGACTGGTTGCCCGTGGGTTCACCCATGCCTATGGTGTGGATTATCAGGACACTTTTTCTCTTGTTGCACATTATTGTACCTTGCGGATTCTTATAGTTGATGTTGTGGTACGCGATTGGCCACTTTTCCAATTGGATGTAAAGAATGCTTTCTTGTATGGTGATCTGCAGGAAGAGGTTTACATGCAGCAGCCACCCGGGTTTGCTGCTGAGGGGGAGTCCAGTATGGTTTGTCATCTTTATAAGACTATATATGGCCTTAAGCAGAGTTCGAGGACTTGGTTTCAGAAGCTCTCATAATTGATTGAACAGAAGGGGTTTGTCAGATCTACTGCAAATCATACTCTCTTTGTAAAGATAAGCCAGAGAGGTATTGTAGTCATCTTGGTTTATGTTGATGACATTGTTATCACTGGCAACGATGAACATGGCATTCAAGCAGCTAAGGATTTCCTTAGAAAGCAGTTTGTTACTAAGGACCTTTGTACACTTCGTTACTTCCTTAGCATGGAGTTTGCACGAAACCAGCAGGGTACGGTTATGACACAGAGGAAGTACGTTAAGAATCTTCTATCTAAGACAGGTATGACAGGTTATAGACTAGTTACTACTCCGATGGATCCTAATGCGAAGCTCCATGATAACGGATCTGAGGAGGTGGACAAGAGACGATACAGAGAGCTGGTAGGGAAATTATTATATGTTACTATTACCAGGCTTGTGAGAAGATAAGCTTTAAACTTTGGTATTTAGGTAAAGATAAGGGTAAAAATGGTGTTGGAGTGGTTGTTCATAAGGATTTGAAGGATTATATGGTTGAGGTGAAAAGATTCGGGGATCGAATTATTTTGCTAAAATTGGTACTTGAAGAAGAAATTCTGAATATCATCTCAGTTTATGCACCGTAAATTGGTTTAGATGAAAGGACTAAACAAGCTTTTTGGGAGGATTTGGATAAGAGTCTACAAGGAATCCCACAAAGAGAGATGATTTGCATCAATGGAGATCTTAATGGACATGTAGGAAAAGCTACTTCAGGGTATGCTAGTATTCATGGAGGACATGGTTTTAGGGATAGAAATGAAGAGGGAAAAGCCATCCTGGATTTTGCAACGACATATGATCTTTTCATAGCAAACACTCTCTTCAAGAAGAGGGAGGAACATTTAATTACTTATAAGAGTGGGCCAACTAGAACACAGATAGATTACTTTGCGTTGAGGAAAAGAGATAGACTGTGGTGTAAAGACTGCAAAGTAGGAGAACTGGATGTCGCTTCGCGACGCGCGCTCGAGGTTTAGGGTTTGTCGCGGGCCTGCGGCGCGCAAGGTTTACGGGGTGCGGGGCCTGCGACGAGTGCTGGGGTTGCCTCGCGAGGTCGGGCGACGCGAGGAGAAAGCTGGCGATCTCTGCGGCGGGCCTGGCGAGGTCTGCGCGGCGCGCGAGGCCAGGTCTGGCGGTGGCTGCCATCAGTCGCTTGCGGGGGCTTCGCGCCTCCGCGCTAGCAGCCGCGTGGAGGCGCTCGGCGGCGAAGGGGGTGTCTCTGGGGGGCCTCCCCAACCTGTGCGGCGGCCTCTTCAGGGAGCGGGGCCTTCAGGGCCGTGGTCGAGGGCCCTCCTGGGGGCTTCTGATGGAGCACGTCTGGCACCGGTGCTTGGTTGGGGGTCCGCTGGTGCTCACCGACATCCGGGGGGGCTTGGTCGGGTCTATTTGGATGATCTTCTCCCAGGTGCAGATGGCGCTGGGGGTTCCGACTCTGGGGTCGCCGGTCTGGCTTTGGGGACAGGTCGGGATGCTGAGGGATGTATGGGGGAGTGGTGTGTGGTGGAAGGTCGGCGCAGGCGGCGTGAGGCTAGGGCTTCTGTGCGGGCTCGGGGGCCCCCGTTGGTTTTCTCCCTTCGGCAGGGGTTGCTTCCGGTGTGGTGCGTTGGATCACTAGGCGAGGGCTTGCCGTAGGCCGCTTCGCTGCTTCTTTTGCCGGGGGTTCGGTCATTCTAGGCGGTCCTGCCCATTGCTGGTTCGGACAGGAAGCATGTTGGTCGCTGAAGGCGCTGGGGAAGGGGCCCTCTTCTTGGCAACTTCAGATGTGGGGTTCGTGTCGAAGGCACTTTTCAAGGGTGATGTGGGGATGCTCTCTCCGTGGCGGGCGGTGGCGAGAGGGCTTTAGGTGCATGAGAAGCGTGCCTTGCTGAATGGGTCGGTTGAGCGAGCTTTGTTGATGAAGTGGCGAAGGGTCCGGGACTCCGATGTCGCGGTGGTGCCGGCTCGGCTGGAGCGAGTTGTGCTCAGGGGGCTGCCGATGAGGGCGAGGTCGAAGGACCGCATCTCGAGCCTGTTGCTGGGTGTTCTTGAGGTGGACTCCGTCGAAACGGCGGGCCGTGACCCGGGGCAACCTGTGGACATTCTGCTTTGGGTGAGGCCGGTTGGCGAGCAGAAGATGGGCTGGTGGGAGGTGGTGCTGGACGGCAGGAAGATCTTGGTTGAGCTGGTAGCCGCTGATGTCTGGGCGGCTTTGCAGGGGGTCGGGGTACGAAAGGGGGGCATCTCGGTGACGGAGTCTGGGTCGGTGGTGGTGAGGCGGCTCGCCTTTGTGCCGCGCAGGTCCCGGGGGGGGGGGGGGTTGCCTGTGGAGGGGGGGGGTTTCTTGTGGGGGGGGGCGGCCCTCCGACGGGATTCTTCCTGCTAAGCCGGTGGTTCGCTTTGGCTCCTTTTCTGAGGTGGGGATTCCGAGGGCGGGTTCTCTGCTGTGGGGCCCTTTGGGTGAAGTGGCTGGGGGTTGTGGTGTGGGGGAGGTGGTAGCTGTGTCCATGGGGCTGGAGGGGGTGCTTGGAGGTTCGCCGGTCCCCCGGGGGGGGGGGGGGGGGGGGGCGCTTGAGGGTGAGCAGTTAGGAGAGGGCCCGGTTCTGCTGGCTGAGCCCTTGGCGGCAGGTGGGTCGGTGGTGGAGGGGGAGTCACGGCCTCGTGCGGCCGTCGTTGCCAGCATGGGGAGCGTGGTGGAGGCTCCTATCTCGCCTCTGGTGGCCGGTGTTGTGGTTGGCGGAGAGGGCTCTGACCGCCGGTTCGGTTTGGCTTATGAGAGGGCGAGTGACGAAGGAGAAGGGTGGGGAGGTTGGCTAGGGCGTTGCGGGCGGCGTTGGCGGCGGAAGTTGAAGGTGAGGTTGCTGGCGCGGGGGACCGAAGTCCCATTGAGGTCAGGAACCGCTTTGCTGCTCTGGATCGGGGAATGGTGTGGCGGTTGGGGGTTGTTCCTCCGTTGAAGATGGTTGATCGGTTGCCTAAATGAAGCTGTTGTCTCTTAATGTGAGGGGCTTGGGCCGGCCCGACAAGAGGCTCGGGGTGCGTAATTTGCTGAGAGAGGCTGGGCAGATATCTTTATTCTTCAGGAGACAAAGCTGCGATCGTTGGATGATCAACAGCGAAGGGAGGTGTGTAGGGGTAACATCTTTTAGGTGGCGGTGAAAGAGGCTGAGGGTGCTTCCGGGGGGCTTCTTACAGGCTGGCGGTCCGATTCTTTTGACCTGTTGGGGACTTCCGCCTCCCGTTTTGCGTTGTCGGTGAGGCTTCGTCGTAGAGGGGATGGTCTATGCCTGTTCATCACTAACGTCTACGGCCCGTGCCGTCAGGAGGATGGCAGATTGGCTGCTGACCTGGGCGGTATAGCACCTGAGGTAGGGGATGGAGCCTGGATTATTGGTGGGGATCTGAACGTCACCTTGTTCCCGGAGGACAGGCCGGGGGGTGGCGGGGGCTCGGATGCTAGTTTTGCGGACTTGAGGCAGGTGGTCAGCTCTTTGGACTTGACGGTGGTGGACGCGGCAGGTTGCGGGTTCACGTGGAGGAATGCCAGGTCCAGGTCTTGGCTCGACAGGTTCCTGGTGTCAGTTGAGGCGGGGGAGCTTTTCCCTTTGGCGAGGGCTTGGGCTCTTTCGAGGACGCTGTCTGATCATACCCCGGTTCTTTGGTTTTCTGGCGAGGAGCGCGTGGCTCGGTTCTCTTTCCGGTTTGAGAAGAAGTGGCTGTTGGAGGAGGACTTTCGGGATCTGGTCTCCGAGCAGTGGCGGACGTTCTCCGGTTCGGCGGTGTCGCGTTTTGCGGCGAAGCTGGCCGCACTCAGGAGGGTCTTGCTGTCGTATGGGAAGGAGGTCGCCAGTAGGAGGAGGGCCAGCAGGGCTGAGGTGGAGGCGGGGATTAGCAGGCTGGATGATGACAGGAGTTTGACTCCGGAGGAGGTGGAGGAGAGGGCTGCTTGGTTGGAGGTGGTTTACCAGGAAGACAGGAAAGAGGAGGTTCATTGGAGGCAGCGATCGCGCCAGAATTGGTTGAAGGAGGGTGATGCTAACACTCGCTTCTTCCATTCGGTTGCATCGGGAAGGAGGAGGCGGAGCTTCTTGCATGAGGTGGAGGTGGGGGCCGAAGGGTTTCGGGGGAAAGGAGCATTGGTGTTGCCTTGCGGGAGCATTTTGTAGGGGCCTCGAGGAGGGTGAGGGGGGAGGCTGGTTGGGGGTGGACTGGGCAGGGGTCGGGGTCGTTGACCGATCAGCAGGCGGGTTTGTTGGTGGCCGACTTTTCGGAGGCCGAGGTTCGCCGGGCGGTTTGGGATTTGAATGCGGATGGGGCTTCTGGCCCGGATGGTTTCTCTATATGTTTTTACAAGGAGTTTTGGGAGCTGTTGAAGGGAGAAATTTTGGAGGTTCTGAATGAGTTCAAGGTTGGCAACTGCGGCTTTGAGAAGGTCAACAGGGCCTTGATTTTTCTTTTGCCTAAGAAGGAGACCCCAGTGGGTGTTGGAGACTATCGGCCTATATCGATCTCTAACAGCATCTATCTCATTGTGGCCAAGGTCTTAGCGAGCAAGCTTAGAGTTGTTCTCTCAAGTGTGGTTCTTCCTTCTCAGTCCGCATTCATTCCTGGACGGTGTATGGCGGATGGTATTGTGACTGCGTCGGAGGTCTGCCGTGAATGGAAGAGATCTAGGAAGAAAGGTGCGATTTGGAAGATTGACTATGCGAAGGCGTATGATTGTGTCAGCTGGAAGTTCCTGTGGATGTCGCTTGAGAAGAAGGGATTTCCTCCTCTTTGGGTGGACTGGGTTAAGAGGTGTGTCACTACGTGCTCTTGCTCGGTGCTGGTCAATGGAAGGCAGGAGGGAGGCTGGTTCCAACCGCAGAGGGGAGTGCGCCAGGGATGCCCTCTTGCTCCCCTTTTGTTTGTTTTGGTTGCGGATTGTCTTGCGGTGTTATTTCGGTGGGCAGTGGAGGAAGGCTGGTGTGAGGGGTTCACGTTGGGGGACATCTCCAACCCGGTTGTGCAATATGCGGACGACACGCTGATTTTTTTGGGGGGGGACGGAGGCTCAGAACCACAATGTTGCTGTCCTGGTGGACGTGTTTGCATGTCTTTCTGGCTTGCAGATCAACAGGCAAGAAGTCTGTTCTGGTAACTCTTGGGATGCAGGAGGACGAGAGGATCCGGTTAGCTGAGTGGGCGGGCTGCCCCCTTGGTACGTTACCCATCTCCTACTTGGGTTTGCCTTGGTCGATGGCAGGATGAGGAAGTCCGACTGGGACTGTGTTATTCGGAGGTTGGAGGAGCGGATGGAGGGGTGGAAGGCTGTCACTTTGTCCAAGGGCGGGAAGCTTACCCTACTCAAACATGTTCTTTCTGCGATTCCGGTTTTCTTCTTCTCTACGCGCTTGATGCCTGTTGGGGTTAGGAAGAAGGAGGAGGGTTTGATGAGATCTTTCTTCTGATCTGGTGGAAGGTAGGATAAGAAGGGACTGCGCCTGGTGGCATGGAGGGATCTTACTCTACCCGTTTCCGAGGGCGGGTTGGCGGTCAGGGATGTGGAATGTATGAACAGGGCATTGCTTGCGAAGTGGGTCGTACGCATCTGGGGCACGTCGGACTTATTGGTGGTGCGACTGCTGAGGAAGATTTATGGGGTCTTGGGCGAGTTGGTGGCGGCGAGGCGGCGTCATGAGTCTTCGCTGTGGAGTGGGGTCCGGGCGGTGCTGCCAGCTATGAGGCCTCTTCTTCGCCCGCGGCTGGGAGATGGGCTTCTTTTCAGATTTTGGCGTGATGACTGGACGGGAGAGGGGCCCTTGGGGCTCCGTTTCCCTAGGTTGGTGGCGTTGACTGTGGACAAGGAGGCGCGGGTGGCGGAGGTGGTGGACTCTGGTTCTTGGGCTCCGAGGTTCACTGCGGTTCTGTCTGAGCAGAGGATGCATGATTTTTTGCAGTTGCTTTCGGAGATTCCCTCTGCCGGGGAGTTGTCGGGGGAGCCGGACAGTTTTGAGTGGGTGGAGGGTAAGTTCTCGGTTAAGAAGGCGTAACGGAGGCTGTGTACTGGTGGTTTGGAGCATGACGAGGACCTATGTGTGGACCTGAAGATTATTTGGGCGGCAAAGATTCCTACCAGGGTTAAGGTGTTCCTCTGGTGTCTGCGGCGGGGTCGTCTATGTGACAAGGTCAGAAGGGGAAGGTTGTTGGGCGAGACAGACGTTCATTGTGACAGATGCACTGATGGCGTGGAGGACGCGAATCACATCTTCTTCGGTTGCAGGTTGTCGGTGGACGTCTGGGAGTCCTTGGGGTTTCCATGGGTTCAGTCTTCCTGTGCGGATCTTTTTTGGGGATCTATTCGGGCGGTGGGAATCGGCTCCACCGGTGATGTTTCCAGAGTTTTTGCGGTGCTTTGGGCTATATGGCTTGGTAGAAATGATGTCATATTCAAAGGGCAGCGTTTTTACTATGAGAATGTGGTGGCACAGTGTAACGCTTTGTACAACTTCAGGGTATCCGGATGATGATGTATCTTTTTCCATATCAATGAAATTGTGGTGTGGTGACTCCCATCTTGGGAGTGCTCCCCCTTGTTTTTATTCAAAAAAGACTGCAAAGTAATCCCAGGAGAGAGTTTGACAATCCAACATCGTTTGTTAGTCTTGGATGTACAAATGAAAGGGTTGATAAAGAAAACGAGGGTTTCTAAGATAACTAGAACTAGATGGTGGAATCTTCCACTGAAGCAAGCGAGCTTCAAGGAGAAGGTTTTAGAAGACTTATCTTGGGATTGTAGCGGTAGTGCAAACGAGATGTGGAGGCAGTAGCATCTTCTATCCGAAAGGTAGCCAAAGAGATGCTAGGCGAGTCAAAGGGAGGAGCTCCATGTCAAAAGGAGGCTTGGTGGTGGAGTGAAGGGGTGCAAGAGAAGCTAAAAATAAAAAGAGCTTGCTTTAAAGCTATGTCTAAGGATAGAACAGAGGAAACTATCACAAACTACAAAATAGCGAAGAAGGAAGCAAAGAAGGGCGTAAGCGAAGCTAAGTCAAAAGCTTATGAAGTTTTGTATAAAAATCTCGACTCTAAGGAGGGACAGAAGGATATATTCAGGTTGGCCAAAGCAAGAGAAAGAAAAACCAAAGACCTTTCTCAAGTGAGATGCATTAAGGACGAGGAAGGTCATGTGCTTGTTACTCAGAAGGATATAAAGACTAGATGGGAGCATTACTTCCATAAACTTTTCATTGGGGAAGGAAATAGAGATATCACTTTGGGTGATCTAGCTTGTAGTGAAAGTTACTTGAATCGTGCATGCTATATATGGATACAAAGAAAGGAAGTAGAGGAGGCTTTGAAAGTTATGAGACCTGGAAAAGGTGTAGGACCAGATGACATCCCTGTAGAAGTATGAAGAGTTTTAGGTGAGCGTGGTTTGACTTGGCTTACGAATCTATTCAATGTTATTGGGCGAAGCAAGAAAATGCCTGAAGATTGGAGGAAGAGTATCGTGGTGCCTCTTTATAAGAATAAAGGAGACATTCAAAATTATTCAAATTATAGAGGTATCAAGCTGATGTGCCACACTATGAAAATTTGGGAACGTGTGATCGAACGAAGGTTAAGGCAAATTTCCAATGTAAAAGAAAACCAATTCGGATTCATGCCAGGTCGCTCAACGACTGAAGCCATCCATTTGCTGAGGAGAACAGTGGAGATTTATAGAGCTAAAAGGAAGAACCTCCACATGATCTTTATTGATTGGAGAAGGCTTATGATTCTGTCCCACGAGAGATATTGTGAAGAGTGTTGGAGAAGAGACAAATACATGTCCTATACATTAACCTCATAAAGGACACGTATGATAGGGCTTTATCTTGTGTAAGGACCCCGTCTGGGAAGACTGGATATTTTGACGTCAACATTGGTTTACATCAAGGTTCTGCTTTGAGTCCATTTCTTTTTACTTTGATCATGCACGAGTTGACCAGTCACATTCAGGATGAGTTACCTTGGTGTATGTTATTTGCTGATGATATTGTGTTAATTGACGAGACTAGAGATTGAGTAAATGAGAAGCTAGAGTTCTGGAGACATGAGTTGTAGACTAAAGGATTTCGTATAAGTAAGGCTAAGACGGAATATATGGAGTGCACAATTGATGAAAGCAATGGTGAAGGAATCGAGGTGAAGATTGGTGACGATAACATTCAGAAGAGAGATTCATATAGATATCTGGGATCTATTCTGCAACATGATGGGGAAATTGATGGAGACGTTACTAATAGAATAAATGCAAGCTCGCTAAAGTGGAGAGGAGCCTCTGTTGTTCTCTGTGATAAGAAAATTCCTTTAAAGATTAAAGGAAAGTTTTACAAAGCAACCGTGAGACCTCCTATGCTTTATGGATCTGAATGTTGGCCCGTGAACCATAGACATGTGCAGAGAATGAATGTAGCAGAAATGAAAATGCTAAGGTGGATGTGTGGACACACACACGTAAAGATCGGATTCGGAATGATGCCATCAGAAAGAAAGTTGGTGTAGCTCCGATCGAGGATAAGATGCGAGAAAATCGCTTAAGATGGTTTGGACATTTGCAAAGAAGATCAGCTGATGCACCGGTTGGGAGATGCGAGTGTTGGGATGTTGAACTGGCTAAGAGAGGGCGAGGACGGCCCAAGAAGTGTTGGAAAGAGACCATATGAAGGGATCTTAGTTTTGTGGATATAAGCCCGGGATTGGCCCACGATAGATCTGAATGGAGGCGAAGCATCCATGTAGTCGACCCTACTTAATTGTGGGAAAAGGCTTTGTTGTTGTTGTTGTATTACCATGCCTGATATATCTTTTGTTGTGAGTAGAGTGAGTCAGTTCATGGAGCAACCCAGGCAGACGCACATGGATGCAGTATTCATGATCTTGAGATATCTGAAATCATCTCCAGGTGCAGGTCTTTTGTTTAGAAGAGATACGTCTCTTTCAGTTACAGGGCGTGCATATGCAGATTAGGATGGGTGTCTTAAGGACAGGAATTCTACTTCAGGCTTCATTATATTTGTTGGTAGCTCACTAGTCTCATGGAAGAGTAAGAAACAAACTATTGTTGCTCGATCTAGTGTGTAATCTGAATATAGGGCAATGGCCCAAGGTAGTACAGAGATGATGTGTGTCAAGTGTGTCTTAACTGATTTGACAATTGAAGTGCCTCTTCTCATGTATCTCAAATGCGACAATCAGGCGGCCTTGTTTATAGCTAATAATCCAGCATTTCATGAAAGGAAAAAACACATCGAGGTGGACTATCACTACACTCGTGATTTGATCCAAAAGGGTCTAATTTCAACATCTTATGTAGCGTCATGAGACCAGATTGCAGATATATTTACTAAAGCTCTAGCTAGAGGTCCTTTTCATCACTATTGTTCCTAGCTGAGCATGATAGATATATATGCTCCAGCTTGATGGGGAGTGTTAAGATATTTATGTTATTTTGTCATGTTTCCTATACTATTTATTTCTTTTGTCTTGTTTATGTAATTTACTTTCAGAGCTTTTTTCAAATATAAGAGAGCGCTAGGATTAGAGGGAATAAAACTTTTCTTTTTCCTTCCACACAGCATATTCAGTAAATTCATAAAGGGTGTCAAACTAATCTCCCCCTGTCCTATAATTGGTGAATGAGCCCCATCTGCAATAACCATCGTGCATCCTGGAGGGATCAGTCTGTACGTTGTAAGTTGATTTCGGTCTCCACACAAGTGATGTGTGGCACCGGAATCCATAATCCATTCAACTACATTGAATCCGCAACTACTAGTAAGTGTAAAAGTACTACCTGAAGTGCTGGAGGAGGCTGAGGCAGCCACATTAGAGAGACTTCCAGAAGATCAGGAAGGCGTGGCAGGACTAGTTGGAGGTATAATGCCTTGCAATCGTGCTACAAGATCATCAAACCGTTGATCCATAGATGTTGGGAGAAACATTTTTCATATCATAGAAGAGACCCTAGGGCTCTCTTATATAGGAGAAAAGCCCTGGGTTAATTACATAAGAGAGACATACCAGAAATAGAAAACTAACATAATTATCTCAACAACTACCATAATTATCTCAACAATCTCAACACTCCCCCTCAAGCTGGAGCATAGATATCTATCATGCTCAGCTTGGTACAACACTTCAGGAAAGGACCTCTACTAAGTGCCTTGGTGAAGATATCAGTTGTCTGATCTCCAGTAGAAACATGAGTGGTGGATATGAGACCTTTCTGAATCATGTCTCTAGTGTAATGGCAATCCACCTCTATATGTTTAGTTCGTTCATGGAAAGCAGGATTATTGGCAATAAACAGAGCTGCTTGATTATCACATAACAACTGCATAGGAAGAGGAACATCAACAGCAAGATCCGTCAACACGGACCTAACCCACATCATCTCTGCACTTCCTTGTGCCATAGCCCTGTATTCAGACTCTGCAGTAGATCTTGCAACCATTGTCTGCTTCTTGCTTTTCCATGAAACAAGGGAGTTGCCCACAAAAACAGCAAAGACAGAAGTAGACTTCCTGTCTTTGGGACACCCTGCATAATCTGCATCAGCACAGGCAGTCACCTCAAGAGATATATCCCTATTAAAGATAAGACCATTACCAGGTGAATTCTTCAGATACCTCAAAATCATCTAACAACATCCATATGTACCTTCCTGGGTTGTTCCATAAACTGGCTAACTTTGCACACTGCAAAGCAGATATATGGTCTGGTGATGGTGACATATAAGAGCTTCCCAACAAGCTCTCTGTATCTCCTGCTATCAACCTCTTCAGTGTCATCATCATACAATCTCACACTTGGATCTATAGGAGTAGTAGCAGGTTTTGCATTCTGTCATTCCTGTCTCAGAAAGCAAATCCATCACAAACTTTCTCTGGATCATCACAAGACTATGTTGGTTCCTGGCAAACTCCAGTCCAAGAAAATATCGAAGATTACCAAGGTCCTTGGTCACAAACTGCGTACCAAGAAATTCCTTGGCAGTCTGAATGCCCGGCTCATCATCCCCTGTGACAATGATATCATCTACATAGACAAGAATAGCGATGGTACCTCTCTGCGTCTTCTGGACAAAAAGTGTATGATCTGCAGAAGACCGTACAAATCCCTGTTGCTCTATTAGGTCCGATAGCTTCTGGTACCAAGCTCTAGGGCTCTGCTTAAGGCCATAAATCGCCTTATGGAGCCTGCATACCCTATGGGACTCCCCCTCAGTAGCAAACCCTGTTGGCTGCTGCATATATACTTCCTCCTGTAGATCCCCATACAGAAATGTATTCTTCACGTCAAGCTGATAAAGAGGCCAGTCCTTGGACACTGCAACTGCAAGAAGGATACGAAGCGTGGCCGGAAAGGTGGAATGTCATTCCATTTGGAGTGTCGGGCAACAGGGGAAAAAGTATCCTAGTAATCCACCCCATAGGTTTGGGTGAACCCACGTGCCACAAGTCTTGCCTTGTAGCGGTCCACACTGCCATCCGCTTTGTGCTTGACTGTAAAGACCCACTTGCAGCTCACTACGGATGCACCCACAGGAGCAGGCACAAGACTCCATGTACCTCGTGACTGCAAGGCTTCCATCTCCTCTTCCATAGCCATACGCCACCTACTGTCTTGTAGCGCCTCCTGATATGTTCGTGGTACAGTAACTGCAGAAAGTCCCACAACAAAACGCTTGTACTCTTCGGAAAGATGATCCAAACTAACATGTGCAGCAAGAGGGTAAGTAGCACACTGACGACGAGGTTTCCTCAAAGCAATGGGGACCTCCAGGTCATCATTCACATTGTCCTGTACAACTGACTCCGCCTGTGTACCATCCAAAAGACCAGTACCATCAGATGAAACAATAGGCTCATGACATACCTGAGGCGTGCTGGATGATGTAGAGGGCATATGAGCAGCGAGGCAAGTAGAAGACCGACGAGTGTAAACATGTGGCAAGAATTGAGGTGGTGGTGGAGGCGGAGGTGGAAGTGGTGAAGAAGGCAGAGTTGTAGGAGAGGGAGGTGGTGGAGGAACAACCACCTCCTCTTCAGAACTACCATTGGATAATCTGTCACTTGTAGGCGAAAAATACATAATAGACTCAAAAAATGTGGCATCTGCACTCACATAATATTTCCGTCCTACAAGGTCAAACAGTTGTTAAGAAATAGAAAGCGGAAGCGTAACATGGAAAAAGATAAAGAACAAGAAGAACAACGAGATTTACGTGGAACCCTACTCTGTGATGGAGCGGGATGAAACCACGGGAGAAGCCCTCAAATGGGCATATGCTTCATTGCTTTTTCTCAATGAGTACAGGAGGTATGGGCTCCTTATATAGCCTCTCCAGAGCCTCCACGTCCCACCACTAGACGATGTGGGACTAAACATTGGATGGGGTAAATGGATCTTCTCCAGGATCCATTTACCCTGCTACAACTCAATGGGTGCACCACCAAATACTCTAGCACTCCCCCTCAAGCTGGAGCATGCAATGCTCAGCTTGGACAAACAGAAAGAAACTCAACTCAACACTACAGGACACTACGGACAATATCAACCCAACACACACATTGCTGCAGTCGAGGACGTTGCTTCTCATGCCGTGCAGGTGAGGAGGACGAATGGGCTGGAGTGTGAGTCTTCTGAATCTCCTCGTCGGAGAGCATGTGCTCTGAACTGCGCTTATCAGAGTCACTGCAACTGCAATGAGTCTCCTCGTCGGAGTACTCTGGCCCGCCACAATAATGTGGACAACTGCTCCATCTCTGAAAAGGGCCGAACTGAAAAGTCCGTGGATGTGCAATCCTTGTCGGAGTCCACGCTGGAGAATGGAGTCTGAAAAGTCTCCTCTTCGGAGAACTAGGTCTCTCCCATCTGGCTCAGAGAATGGTGCACTGCTCTGGTGTACCTATGATACCACAAGAAAACCCTTGCCAACATGGCATAGGGAATGGTCCTCTGCTCTGGAGTCCCTATGGCTCACATGAAAACTCTAGCCTGACAAAAGAAGAATGATGGGGACCACGAACAAATGAAGGCAACATATGCTCATCTGAAAAATGACCGCAATCATATGCGTGTCTGAAACTGGACTCGGAATCAATCATCGAGTCTGAACAACCGTAGAGTCTGGAAACTAGATGACCTGCAATCTCTGACATCTGAATCTGGAATATCTGAATATAACTGGAAGAAGACCTGTGACTCTACATATACTCCCCCTTTCTCCCATACTTATCGGAAAACAGACAAATCGACAAAGTTGGGAGAAGACAACATAACGGGGAGAAAATAAAACATCACTTAAAAACTTCTTGCAGCTTTTCTTCATTTTTTTAAGCCGTCACACTTTTTTTGAATTTTTTTAAGCCGTTTCAACATTCTTTTTTTTCCGGCTTTCGCATTTTTTTAAATACTTACGTACGGCTTTTTTCTTGTACGCGCCTTTTTCTTTTCCTTTTTTTAACAAGCAACCTTGTGGTCCAATTAGACCAAAATATAGTAGCCCAGTTGCGCTTTACAGAATTGGGCACTCTCCCGCTCTCTATCTTACCTCTTTTTTTAAACATGCGGCCCAACAGGGCCTTGAATCTGCATAATATATTTTTAAACATCTCATCCCATATTTGGGCTCACGTCATTACCCCCTTCACTCCCCCTCCTTTAAAAAAAATCTCAATCGGGCTCCCTTTCGTCGCTAGTCTCACGGACCTATTTTTTTACCCAAAACCACCCGCACAACATTTTTTTGTTTTAAAGACGGGGCCCAACACCTTTAGGTTTCCCAACGGGGAACCCATCTCTCGACAGCAAAGGGGTCGCGCCACTGCTGCGGGTTTCTTGCCGTCGCCGCTGAGGGGGGTCGATCGGAGGGAGCCGCGGCCTGGAGGCGGGCGCGCGGATGAGGAGCACCGCCTGGGCGTGACTGAAGACGCGAGGGTTGGGGTGAGCGCGGGGGTTGTTGATGCCATTCGTGGCCGCCTGCGCGTGGAAGATGATTGGATGGGGGCTCGCCTGGATCTATTCGCGCGAGGAAGAGATGCGTTTGGAGAGCTGCTTCGCGCAAGGGCTCCCGCCAGGAGCTTGTTGGAGATGGAATGTGATCGCGGGAGTTGCCCAGACAGATCAGCCCAAAACTGGAGATGCCGTGAGAAGGGGCTGCGTCGCGCGCCTGGGCGCGGCCTGCGCCTCGATGGGGTTGCGCCACCAATTGAAGAACTGGAGAGGAAGGATGGAGAATAGATCTTCACCAAAACCGAACTCTGCTTGGAGAACTTATGAGGCCTGGAGAGTTGGGTGATCGCCTGCTAAGGCTTGCGAGGGCTCCAACCACTGGAGATGATTAGAATGACAGCAAAAATCTACCAAGCAGATCTAGGGTTTCATTTAAACCCTAGAAAAAGAACATGATCCAACAATAGACGAATAGAAATAATCTTCACGAATAAACCACTTGATAACTGAATCTCGAATCGATAATAAGAATATGAAAACCTCAAGAATCGACCCGCTCTGATACCATGTTAAGAAATAGAAAGTGGAAGCGTAACATGGAAAAAGATAAAGAACAAGAAGAACAACGGGATTTACGTGGAACCCTACTCCGTGAGGAGCGGGATGAAACCACGGGAGAAGCCCTCAAATGGGCATATGCTTCATTGCTTTTTCTCAATGAGTACAGGAGGTATGGGGCTCCTTATATAGCCTCTCCAGAGCCTCCAACTCCCACCACTAGACGATGTGGGACTAAACACTGGATGGGGTAAATGGATCTTCTCCAGGATCCATTTACCCTGCTACAACACAATGGGTGCACCACCAAATACTCTAACAACAGCGATACCCCATTTGGGTACGAGAATATCCAATAAAAACGCATGTGACCGCTCTGGGTGAGAGCTTGTCACGACCAGGAGCAAAATTGTGGACAAAGTCCACGCAACCAAAAACTCTGGGAGTAAAAGAAAATAGGTCTTTCTCGGGAAACGCAATCAAGAAAGGAACCGTTTCTCCTAGCATGGTGGAAGGCATCCTGTTTACTTAGTAACAAGCTGTAAAAACGGCATCTCCCCAGAAAGAATGAGGAGCTCGACTTTGAATCAAAAAGGTCCGAGTAACATCGAGAAGATGACGGTGTTTGCGTTCAGCTACACCATTCTGCTGTGACGTATAAGTACAAGAGGTCTGATGAATAATACCAATAGATTTGAGAAAAGCAGATAATAGTAGGGTAGAGAATTCCAAAGCATTATCCATACGAATAAATTTAACATTAGCTAAGAAAATGTTTTTGACCTCAATAAGAAATGATTTGATTAGAGCAGCAGCTTCAGACTTATGTTTTAACAAAAAAACCCAAGATAGTCTCGAGTAATCATCAACAACAACCAAATAAAAACGATGTCCCTGATGATCAGGAACACGACTAGGACCCCAAATATCAAAATGAAATAGTTCAAACAACTGATTACTATCACGACTCCTACAAGACGGAAAAGAAGAGCGATGGTGTTTCCCAAGCTGACAGGCGTCACAAACCAAAGTAGTACGGGCAGACAATTGTGGTAGAACATGACACATCTTCTGAAGAGGAAGATGTCCAAAGCGTAGATGCCACATGAACGGTGAAACAGATCCAGAAGGAATAGTAGCAACCCCAGCATGAGATGGTATGGAAAGCTTGTACAATCCTCGCTGCTCACGGCCACATCCAATCACCCTGCCCGTTAGTATGTCCTAAAACACAAGGGAAGATGGATCAAATATGGCACGACAGTGTAAATCTTTTGTAATTTGACTCAGACAAAATTCATCTGAAAGGCTGGAGCATGTAAAACGTTCTGCAAGTGAAAAGAAGGAGCTAGAGAAATCTCCCCCTGACCAACAATAGGTAGTCGAACGCCGTTAGCAATCACCACGAATTGACCCAAAGCAATCTGTCTGTACGAGGTAAACTGTGCTCTATCGCCACACATATGATGTGATGCACTGGAATCCACAATCCAGTCAGTCAAATCAGAGCTGCTACAACTCGTAAAAGCATAAGTAGTACCTGAGGAGCTAGACGAAGCTCTGGCAGTAGCTGCAGTATCAGAAGAAGTTGCAGCCGGAATAATAGGAGCGGACATCATCTCGCGAAGTTTCGAAACAATATCATCCAGGCGAGTATCCTGGGATGGAGTCAAGAGAGGGTCGGTCTGTTCAGCAAGCCTGGCAGATGCCGGATACCCATGCTTCTGAAAGCATGTCTCTTCAGAATGCCCTGGACGATGGCAAAAGGAACATGGGCCACGGGGACGGCCTCCACCACGACCACGAGGACCATGTCCTCTAAACTGGGAAGCCCCTCCCCTTCCGCGTAAGGCAGCCATAGCAGAAGGAGTTGGAGCGACAGTAGTGGGAGTAGTAGTAATCCGACTCAGTCGCTTGTACACTTCTTCCATATGAGGTATCGTCTCTCCAGTTAGGAGTTGTGTACGTGCTGCATCGTACTCGGAATCAAGAGAGGATAGGAAAACCCCCATCATGGTGGCATTCTGATACTGTTGTTGCTGCTCGGTGCTGGCGGTGATAAGCATGAAGCTGTGGAGGCGTTCAAACATGCCTCGAAGATGGGAAAAATGCACATGAAGTGGGCGACCATTCTGTTTGGTCGAGAAAATGTCAAACTGTAACTGAAGAATCTTGCTCTCGTTCTTGGCTTGCCCATATGTGGCTGTTAAGATATCCCACAGAGCCTTTGCGGTGGGTTGGTTAACAATATCGTTGGCAATCTCCGTAGTGAGCGTCCCGGAGAGCCAAATACGAGCATAAGCATCATCTTGCTTCCACGAAGCATTGGCTCCAGTTTTGTCCGTCGGTTCGGATTCGGTGAGAATGTGTTCTTTGTTGTGGCATTGCATAAGAGTGCGAAACTGCATGGACCATAGTTCATAGTTGGTCCCATCCATCTTGACCATTGGTGCGGGTCCTTCGAATGCACCCGAAGAAGAGAACACGTCACTTTTGATGTCAGACATTGTATCAAAAAGATGAACCGTGGACAACGGAGCAGTAGATCAATCGAAAACAAATGTCTACACAATCATGAAGAGGATTGGTTGTATGTGTAGACCTATACAACCATCCGAATGAATTTTATTGTGTTCTGGTGGTGTTAGATGTTAGATGGAAGGCAAAAAACACCACCACCAATCAAAATCAGACCAATATATTTCAGAACAGGGGTTGGAATACCGGTTTCAGATCACGGAACAAGCACCCGGAGCACTCTAGGCCGCTGCTGGACACTCCAGCAACATGCAAGAAGTGGTATGCCCCTCGGCGGCAGAGAAGAAGGGGCTGGGAGGGCCCAGGCGGCTCGGGAGGGGAACCTCGCAGCGCAGGAGCCTCGGCGGCGCTGGAGGGCCGCTCCGGAGGGCAAGGCTGGGAGCTGCGGTAGGCGGAGAACCCTGGCGGGGGCCGCTGGCGGTGCCGAGAGGAGGAGAGGGTGCCGGCGGCGCTAGGAGGAGGCGGGGGGGGGGGTAGGGTTAGGGTGGGATACGGGAACCCCGGTCTAAGACCGTTGCTCCGATACCATGTTGGGAGAAATGTTTTTCATATCATAGAAGAGACCCTAGGGCTCTCTTATATAGGAGAAAAGCCCTGGGTTAATTACATAAGAGAGATATACCAGAAATAGAAAACTAACATAATTATCTCAACAACTACCATAATTATCTCAACAATCTCAACAATAGAAGAGGAAGCTGGAGGCTCAATCTGCTCAGCCATATAAGCAGAGGCTGAAATCCGTGCTTAGAATAGCATGTATCTTCAGTATGTCTAGTGCGACGGTAGAAGGTGCACGATTGACGAACACGACCTCCTCTACCGTGAAGTCCTCGTCCACAAAACTGAGAAGAGACTCCTCGAGCTCGAGAGGCAACCATCACTGAAGAAGTCTGACTAGCAGTGAAAGATGAAAAGTTGATTCAACTAAGCCTAAGAAAGGCTTCCTCCATTGGAGGAATGATAGAGTCTGCCAAAATCTGAGAACGGGCCGCCTCATATTCAGGTTCAAGGGCTGCCAGGAACACACCAACTATGGTGGCATTCCGATAAGTCTTTCGCTGCTCAGCGGTAGATGTCAGAGGCATGAAGCTATAGAGCTTCTCAAACATCCAACGTAAGGATGTATATATCGAGTGGAGAGGACATCCATTCTGCTTGATAGTAAATATATCATGGTAGAGATGTAGAATTTTTGTTTCATTCTTTACCTGTGAGTAAGTGATAACAACAATATCCCACATCGCTTTGGCAGTGGGTTGATGAAATATATCATTGGCGGTCTCTAATGCCAATGTATCTGAAAGTCAAACCTTGGCATAAGCATCATCCACCTCCCATGAAGCATTAACTCCAGTCTTTTTGACCGATTCCTCGATAAGAATGTGTTTCTTACCTGCAGACTTCATCATGCTCGTGAACTGCATAGCCCACAATTCATAGGTTTGGATCCATCCATCTTTACTATATACTCAGGACCTCTGAAGGCGCCTATGGAGGGAACTTCGATCTTGCTCTCTAACATAACGACTCAAGAAGACTAGAGATAAAGACTAGACCCGGCTTGTCTACACGGACATAGCGAGATATGATTGCATGTGTATACTCATGCAACCAATCTTATCAAAAACAAGAGACCCCGACGACGCGTGGAAGGAAGACTCGCGAGGGGCTTAGGAGTTAAGCCGCAAGATGCCGAGGCGGTGGCATGAGCCACGCGGGAGGGACCTAGGCGACGACAGAGACTTAGACAGGGACTGTATGAGCCTAGGCGGGGCTGGGGCCTAAGCGAGGGCTGACAGGAGCCCAGGCGAAGGGCAGGGGCCTAAGCGGGAACCGACGTTACTGACATGGCCCAGACGGGGCCCGGTGGAGGTGGTTGGAGCCCAGGCAGGGGCGGCGGGGCAGGCGGGAGCTTAACTGAGGTTGGCAGGGGCCATGCGGGGGCCCAAGCTGCAAGGGGCGGCGGTACCCTGCGTGGAAAGGAGGAGAGGAGGGGGAAAAGGACTTAGGTTTAGGGTTTCGGAGCTCCGGTCTAGGATCATCTCTTTAACACCATGTTGACAGGAAAAGAAAAGTTGTTTATTCCTTGAGCCCTAGGCTCTCTATATTGGAAGAGACCTAAGGGCAAATTACATAGCATGGACAAAAGAATAGGAAAATATGAAAACAGGATACAGAAATGTAAAATATTTTGATAGTCATGATACACTCTAATCGTTTATCCATCTCCTGGTCAGCTTTGGACGTCCTAGTTCTGCACGAGAACCAATATCACTAATCATAGTAGTTAATATTTGCTAATATTTCCATCAGTGTTTTTCTCTTCTTGGGATACTATTGGGTAAAAAATATCAAGTTGTTTATTCCATGAACCTTAGGCTCTCTTATATAGGAGAGTAACCTATGAGTAAATTACATAAGACATTAATAAGAAAAGGAAATTAGGAAAACAACACGGATAACGTAACATAAATATATCTCTACACACCCCTCAAGATGGAGGATAGATATCGATCATGCTCAGATTGGACGAGCACTTCTGGAACGGTCCTCTAAGTAAGGCCTTGGTGAAGATATCTGTGGTCTGATCCCCTGAGCTGGCGTGAGATATGGAAATAAAACCCCTTCTGAATTATATCTCGTATATAGTGACAATCAACCTCGGATGTGCTTGGTGCGTTCATGAAAGGTTGGATTATTTGCAATAAATATATCAGCTTGATTGTCGCATTCCAGTACCATGGGAAGGGGAACCTCTATATATAGATCTATAAGAACATGTTTAACCCGCATCATTTCTGCAATGGATGGGCCATAGCCCTATATTCAAACTTAGTAGTAGATCTGGCTACAACGGTTTGCTTCTTGCTACTCCATTAGACAAGAGAATCTCCCAACATATACAACAAATCCAGTGGTGGACTTCCTGTCCTTTGGACACCCTGCATAATCTGCATCTAAACATGTTGAGATAGGGACCTCCTTGCCTTTTCCAAACAATAGACCTGCACCTGGAGATGATTTAAGATACCTGAGTATCATATATATAGCACCCATATGGACCTGACGTGGTTGCTCCATGAACTAACTCACCCAACTCACAGCAAAGGAAATATCAGGCCTGGTAATGGTTATATAAAGGAGCATTCCTACCAGCTCTCTGTATCTCCTTTAATCAACCTCATCAGTATAATCATCATATAGTTTCATGCTTGGATCCATAGGTGTGGTAGCAGGTCGACATCCAAGTATTCCCGTGTCACTTAGTAAATCAGCGACATACTTCCTCTGGGTCATCACAAGCCCTTGTTGATTTTTGGCAAACTCCAATCCCAAAAAGTATCTAAGGGCTCCAAGATCCATGGTGACAAATTCACGTCTCAGAAGTTCTTTCACCCTCTTGATTCCTTGTATGGCATCTCCTGTAACAAGGATATCATCAACATATACCATAATTGCAATCATACCTCTGGGTGTTTTTTGTATAAAGAGGGAATGGTCTGCATTTGAACATTTGTACCTCAGTTTCTCAAACAATTCTGAAAGCTTGTAGAACCAAGCTCTAGGGCTCTGTATAAGGCCACAGATCGTCTTATGAAGTCTACACACATGTGAACACTCCCCGTCAACAGCAAAACCAGGTGGTTGTTGCATGTAGACTTCCTCCTGACGATCACCATACAGAAAAGCATTCTTGACATCTAACTGAAACAACGGCCAGTATCGAATCACTGCAATAGAGAGAATGATCTGTAAGGTGGAATGACGAGCAACTGGTGAGAATGTGTCAAGATAGTCCACCCCGTATGTTTGGGTAAACCTACGTGCAACCAAGAGTGCTTTGTATCTGTCAATGCTACCATATGCATTTTGTTTGATTGTAAACACCCAATTGCAACTAACTGTAGACCCTCTAGTAGGATCTTAAACGAGGCTCCATGTGCCTCCTCGACTAGAGCAGCCGTCTCTTCTTCCATAGCAAGACACCATCAACTATCCTTCAAAGCCTCTTGATAATTCTGTGGAATAGCCACGACAGATAGTGCAACAGCGAAATTCCTGAATTCACCAGTCAATCGATCAAAGGAAACCACTGATGCTATAGGATATTATGCACAGCTACGCTTTCACTTCCTCTTTGTTGGCTGGAGAGAGGGGGAGAGAGGGTTGGGTGGGGATAGGATTTCGGAACTCAGGTATAGGACCGTCACTCTGATACCATGTTGGGTTAAAAAATATAAAGTTGTTTATTCCATGAATCTTAGGCTCTCTTATATAGGAGAGTAGCCTATGGGTAAATTACATAAGACATTCATAAGAAAAGGAAATTAGAAAACAGTACAGATAAAGTAACGTAAATATATCTCTACATATACAATATGAAAATTAAATGCAATTGATAATATACGTGGTTATTGAAATTGAATGTCATATTTCCCTCTCAGATTCGCGATAAGTCAAAGGATTGTCTCTAATCGAGAACTTAATGCGATCAGAACTGTAATATTGCGAATGCATGTAGCGGGGTGCCATGGCTCCGATATCAAACTGTGACACCCATGGATCTATGTATTCATTTACACGATATTCGTGGTATTCAAATTCACAGTAGATCGCATTAGGTTGTTGCAGTTGAGGGGAAATTTTTCGCATTTTGCAATGACATTCACAATCAATATATTACAACCACAGAGCCAACAAGAAATGTTAGCAACTTTTCAATTTCATTACATTAATTTCCATATATTTTACATGTAACAAAAAGAATATTACATGGTAAACATGTCTCCCAAAAAGTGACATAATAAAACAAAAGCATTATACATTATCAACTGTACAAAAACTACAAAATGTATACCATCGGGTATAGCAACGGATGCTCGGAATCGTCAGTCAGCTACTGCAATGCAGACGCTTTGCATGCAAGCATGAAAGGAACAAAAGAATATCAATGGTTGTTGTGTACATTCTAGCATATTAAAAAATAATAATAACATGTAAATTAGTGTTTCCAAAAGAATGCAAGTAGAAAGCCATTGATATATAAAATTTACAACTACTTGAATGGTAAATGATTTTCAAACTGCTCTATATGTATGCCCCATGTTCACCCATTACCCCATAACCTTCCATATATAACATTTTTATATATTAGTTAATGATTCATATGCATTTTTATTATCTCTTTATCACTTGAAGGTAAGGTTGATGGATCTTGGTATTGATGATGGTGAATATAATCTGGTCTTCATTTTCGCATCATTTCTCAACTCTTGTGGATAGTCTATGGTCTAGGTCTGGATGTGACCTCACATTATGACATAAAGGCGTGAAGAATACCTTAGGCTTGGAATGTCTTTGTAGGCATGCGGTGGAGTGTAATGCATCTTACCTAAGTTATCAACACGTCCACTAGTTTTTCCTATTACTCATAGTAGTAGTTATAAAATATGATTGATTTCCAATGATTGATGATGATTATGATTATGGCAACAAACTCAATTTATAGCCAATTCAACTGAACTGATCTTAAACTCTAACCAAACCCACTCAACTGTAGTCATCGCCAAGCCTATTGGCAGAACGGTAACCAGTATTCATGAAATCGGTCGCACGGGCCGCATATGCGGCCGCATATGCCCGTACGACATGCAGACCGCACCGATTACTTGAATCAATGCATTATGCGCCCTCCCCGCATACGCGGCCCGTATATGCCCCCTATATCCCGCATACTGCTCCAACAGCTCCAACTTTTCAATCTTCTCGTTCAGGTCCTAAATTCCGTAACTCTGGCTCTTTATTCAATTATTAGAATATGACATGCATTTCTATACAATTGCAATGCATTATACCATTATATATATGCAATGTTTTATGTTGTTCTCATGTATTGTTTTCACGAGTATATGCAATGTATCGTTGAATATTTTTTATATATGCCAATTGAGGTTTTGCTCATGTAGTGCATGTATGTGTATTGAAGTTTTGTTATTACGAATCATGTAATGTGAAGTTTTTATGGTAAATGTTTTTTTTGTGATTAAGTATGAGGCAATTAAAAGTATATATACACACACCCATCTAACATGAACCGTTTTTCTTAGATCTTCTTTAACTCCACTTAGATACATAACTTCAATAGTAATGTTATTCATAGATTTTTTTTGTTTTTAAATTAAAAATTAGAAAACCACTTAGAACCGCGTATACCCCGCATATGCCCCCGCATACCGCTTAATCAGTAATCGGTAACCAGTCCGAATGCATACGCATACCGCTTTCCTGAACCTTTACGGTAACCAAAACTCAAGCAGTGAAGAAGTCTAAAGACCCTACCGCCTTGCCCTCTAAATGGAAGTGTGGTCCAGTAGAGGAATAGTTCTACTCCAAACTACACCATATAGACGGGTGAGAGAGATTCTCTAGAAAAGTCACTATAGAAACCGACCCGACCAATACGAGCTAAGAAGCTCGTAAGAAAATCAAAATCCAGTGACCCCCATCCTAGGTAGTCTAAAACAGAGGGTCAACGGAATTGGTCAAAAGTTGGGATTCTAACGAGACATAAAAACAATGCAAGCTCACATAAAATCATAAAAAGGATTGGAATCCTAAACCCGCGCACTAGGCGGTTGCTGCCCTTACAGGGTTTCCTTTTCTTTGCCCATTTGAGGGTCATTGCACCCCCCGTACAGTCATGTGTAAGGGTCACCATGATTGGCGTTATTAATTGTCATCACTCATTTTCATCAACTACATATCTGTGTCAACCACCCCTTAACAAACTAATGGTTTAATTATCTTCAATAGAATTCCAAAGAATTGTTCGTGATATTTTTGATAGTCCTTGATCCAAATTGCACAATTTAAAAACAAAGCAAAATGGCAAAATTCCAACTCCAATCCAATAGAAAGCAATACTACATTTAACTCGGAGGAAACAGGCTCATAGTTATATGGATTGGCAAATAATATGGATAAAACAACCAACAAACTAGAAGCATTGCCAATATTGATACTACCCGGAGGTCAACCAGAATTTGACACAATAGCAAGGTGTACGGGTCCAAAAATTCTTAAGTCTAAATTGCAATGAATATTCAAAAGATCAATTCAATGAATGAAACTGCTTTTTGTCCATCAATTAAAAAAATTGATCCTACTAAGAGATGTATTAAGAGATGTAATTGCAGTGTAGATTGATTAAATTATATTGAGATGAGGGTGGTGGTTTATAATATAAGGGTAGAAGTATGAGTACTCTTACTCATTTCCAAAAATAAAGAGAAAAGGTACCTTTCTTTTGTACCAATAAATCCCCCATGATTCCCAAGGGAAATCAGCATTCCCATCACAATTTGTGATCTTTGATGGCCCCATTTTCTTCCATTTGTTGTTTTTTGGATTCTTTGCTTTTTATGTAGTCATACATTTACTCATTGCCACATTTAGAAAAGTAGATCTTACTAAAAAACGGATGAGAACCAAATCTTCACTTAATTTCCTGAAATAACTACTTTTATAATAAGAAATAGACATATTTTCTCTATTAAGACAGCTAATTAAGTTGAAAATATGGGAAATGATGAACAATACCAAAAAATTGCTGGCAAAGATCAGGTTTATATACACAAAGCAATTATTATGTGTATTTATGCCTAATTATCTTTGGAAAAAGAAGGATTGAATCCATATTTTTTATATACTATTCCAAAGAGAAAAAAAAACAATTTTTTATATAATATTGAAAAGCATTGAACTCGGATGGCATCAAAATGTGTCCTATGAACTTTTGCATGCAAATCTAAAATTTTGTTGCTATTTCTCATCTTTCACATGTTGCACTACCATTGGTGTCTCTCCCTTTTCTATTTCTAGAGGCTGTCTCTCCACCCCCCAAATCACACCCCAATTCACATTTACATGCAACTCAATTCTCTTGATTTCCTTCCTAAAACTTATTCAGAGAGTTGAAGTGTTAAAAAAATGGGTCAACAGATGCCACAACTTCAGGCTATAAAGATGATAATGATTCCATGTTCCACAATACTACAACAAAATCACCAATTACAAGCAATACTGACTTTCCAATTATCTATAGCTTGATTGAATTGATCACATCCCTTATAGATGGAAATCATAACATGTGGATCTATTAGATATGAGATCATTGATCAGAAGAACAACAGCAACATAAAAGATCCATTCATCAAAATGTGTGGATCTTCACAAGTAGTGCATCATTTTTTTGAGACAAATACATACATGGCAGCATGAGGAAGGCTAAGGATTGTACCTAATTAAGTTCTCCAAAATGGAGATCTAATTGCATGAAATGTCTGGGGGAAGCTTGCAACAACAGGGGAGAGTCCAATGGCTTTGGAAGAAGGCTACAGGAGGCTCCAAGGGATACTGGGAGGCAGCTTAGATCAAGCAGCTGCAACACCAAGAAGCGGAAGGTTGAGAGGTTTCTTTTGGCAGTGATTTGGGAATTTGGGGGAAACATTCGTGGTATTAATAAGGGATAGGGGAGTGTTGGGTGATGCCGAGTAGAATAAGGAGAAACCAAGTGGAAAGCCACTTATTTGGGCCAAATGGAAGAGCTGTTGTACAATATAATCTGATTAAGAGAAAAAATATTATTTATTTATTTTTCATCTTTTCTTCATTCATTACACATACTAAAGTTGTCCGTACTCGCACCTCGAGTCTCTGATTTCAATATACAATATCTCGATTTAACCGTCTCTGAACGACATTCAATATGAATATAATATTCATATACTTTAGATCGGTTATAAATTCCTCAATTTCTCGAGATTTTGTGACTAAATTTTGTGATTTAAAATACAAAACGATCTCCGATTGATGAACAATCAATTCCGTTGATTCGGTTTCATCCAATTGGATTTTTGGGTGGTCTCGATTTGTTTCGTAGTTTTCGATTTGTGTCACGGCTTTTCTGCGGCACGCATTACGATGCAGTCGATTTTTGGTCGATTGCGGCCAAACTCAGCTATGGTCGGTCTCAAGCCCGGGTAAATGAGGGTTGCATTAGGTTGTCGACAACAACGCAAAATAGTCGGAAACAATTTTCTAAATAGTACTTTCAAAAAAATACTACTTAGAAAGCTTCCTCATGACAGTCGGATCTTTTCAACATGGATTTTGCTCTATGGCTCTAAATGTTGGCCTGTGAACCATATAGACATATGCAGAGAATGGTTGTAACAGAAATGAAAAGGGATATTTACACCCATAACGTGGAGTAGTTTCGTAATTACCCCAGAAACCCTCGATAATCAAAAAATTACATCAAGAACCCCGAATAACCGCTCTGTTTTACACACATAACCTTATGTTAGTTTAGTCTACTAACTCAATCAGATAGCAGAGTTAATCTAACCAATCATTGATCTAACGTCTACGATTAATAAAAGAAAACAAAGAAGAGGAAGAGGTCGGCACGACGTAGGCAGTGGAGGAGGTGTGAGGTGGGGTCGTTCAGAGGGGGGGCTTGCAGGATGAGGCTCGAGCATGGACGGTCGTGGGGGGCTTCCCGGGGGTCTGGAGGTCGGGCTTTGCAGGAGGCGGTTGGGGTGTTCGGGGATAGGCGGAGGGCTGGAGGTCTGGGGTGTTGCAGGCTCGCGGGAAGAAGATGCGATGCGAAGGCACGCGTCTTGTGTGCGGCGCGGAGAGGGGCTTTGCACGAGGAGACGTGCGTATCCTGTGCGGCGCGGGGAGGGGCTTTGCACGAGGAGGTCCCGATCAGGCAGCAGTTGCACGGGGGCTTTGTACGAAACGTCGGCGAGCTGGTCTGGACCGTGCAACAGGAGGAAGGCGGAGGCGCGTGCGGCGCCGAGAGGGGCTTTGCACGAGGAGGTCCCGGGGGCGGGGGTCTGGACCGTGCAGGCGCGCAGTTGCACGGGGGCTCTGCACGAGGAGATCCCGGGGGCGAGGGGGGCGCGACCTGGTCTGAACTGCACAGCACGAAGATGCGAGGCGGAGGCCCCGGGGGGGGAGGGGGGGGGGGAGGGGAGGGGGGCAGGCGAGCTGGTCTGGACAGCGCATCAGGACGAAGATACGAGGCGGAGGCGAGCATCTCGCGTACGGCGCGAAGGGGGAGCAGGAGCGGGGGGGAGCAGGAACCAGATGCGGGGGCGGGGCTCGATGCTGGAGCTCGCAGGCGGGGAGAGGATGTGCGCAGTCTCGCATGCGGGGGCGGAGGTGTGGCTGCAGCTCGCCGGCGGGGGGAGGGGGTACTGGAGCTCGCCAGCACGGGCGGAGGCGCGGGCAGCTTGCCTGGTGCTTGTCCGGAGATGTAAAGAATGACACCATGTTATAAATATGATTTGTTTCAAAGGATAAAATGGTCAACATATGACTTTTCCTGTCAAACTTAACGGACAATCAAGACGGAACTTGACCCAGGGTTATGTCATGTAAAGGTTAAGCATTATTCGGGATTCTGGATGTAATTTGTGATTATCGAGGGGTTCTGGGGTAATTACGAAACTACTCAGGGTTATGGGCGTAAATATCCCAAATGAAAATGCTAAGGTAGATGTGTGGGCATACCCACGTAAAGATCGGATTCGGAATGATACAATCAGAAAGAAAGTTGGTCTAGCTCCGATCGAGGATAAGATGCGAGAAAACCTCTTAAGATAGTTTGGTCATTTGCAAAGAAGATCAACTGATGCACCCGTTAGAAGATGCGAATGTTAGGATGTAGAGCCGGCTAAGAGAGAGTGAGGACGGCCCAAGAAGTGTTGGAAAGAGACTATACGAAGGGAACTTAGTTTTATTGATATAAACCCTAGATTGATCCAAGATTGATCTGAATGGAGGCAAAGAATCCATGTAGCCGACCCTACTTAATAGTGGAAAAAGGTTTTCTTGTTATTGTTATTGCGGCTGAATGAATATTGATTTGTGACTTATAGGTCGATCTAGGTTTATTCAATATAGATTGATATTGATTGATCATTCAGACACTTAATCGGGTCGGATTTGGTTTATTCAGACCCGGATGTCACACAATCCAATGTTGCCTCAATTATATAAGGAACAACATTGGGTTCACTATGCATACGACATGTCTATTTCAAGAAGTAAAGAGCATGATCCATGTGCTCTTGTATATCAGAGTTATGGCTTCGTATATGTATCTCCAACGTACAATCCATGGCGATGGAACCCTTTGCATCGACGAGTGACCATGGATGTCATCTTATGATTCTTCATATCTCATTTAAATTTATACTGATCATTTGAATCATATTATCATAATCAACCCTTCCAAGGGAAATTCGGTCATTATTTATTATCACGGTATATGTTAATTGGATTAAATTAATTTAATAACAATAATTAATTATCAATTCAATACAACCTAAAAAAAATCTTGCTTGATATAACTATATTGAATGCATACACTAAATACATTTTATTTTAATTTAGTTGTTAAAAGTACGCAGAGACTTCTCATGCTACCCTTCCTTGAAACGAATCTGGCCAGATCGTACAGATTATGCTAACATGGAGCGCTTCTAATGCAAATGCGGCACAATGTGCCAATTAGTTAACCTATCAGCATATCCAGGCCTAGAAATCATTAACGTTCCAATTCGAGATAAAACAATCGGTACTGTTAGAATACTTCGATGTTTATTCCATAGAGCCCTCGGGTCTCTTATATAGGGAGAGAGCCCTTGGGTAAATTACATGAGAGGTACATAAAGAAACAGAAATAATAAGTAACATTAACGACACACAACTATCTCTACACTCCCCCTCAAGATGGAGCATAGATATCTATCATGCTCAGCTTAGAAGAACATCTCTGGAAAGGTCCTCTGAGCAATGGCTTTGTGAATATATCTGTTGTCTGGTCCTCGGAGCTGACGTGAGACGTGGAGATGAAGCCCTTCTGAATCATGTCCCTAGTGTAATGGCAATCCACCTCTATGTGTTTTGTTCTCTCATGGAAGGCTGGATTGTTGGCAATGAACAACGCTGCCTGCTTGTCACATTGCAGGTTCATAGGCAACGGAACTTCAACATTCAGATCTTCTAGGACTGCTTTAACCCACATCATTTCAGTGCTTGCCTGTGCCATGGCCCTGTACTCGGATTCGGCACTGGATCTCGCCACAACAGTCTGCTTCTTGCTTTTCCAGGAGACTAAGGAGCTTCCTATGAAGATAGCAAACCCAGAAGTAGACTTACGATCCCGTGGACATCCTGCATAATCCGCATCTGCGCAGGCTGAAATAGCCAAATCCGTGCCTTTCTTGAACAACAACCCTGTGCCTGGTGAAGACTTCAGATATCTCAATATCATGTACAATGCATCCATATGTACTTGCCTCGGCTGCTCCACAAATTGACTCACCCGGTTTACTGCAAGTGCAATATCCGGTCGAGTTATAGTGATGTATAAGAGCTTGCCCACCATTTCTCTGTACCTTCTCTTGTCCACCTCCTCAGTGTCATCATCGTACAACTTCATACTCGGATCCATTGGTGTACTTGAAGGTCTGCATTCAGTCATTCCTGTTTCAGCCAGCAAATCTGTGACATATTTTCTTTGAGTCATCACCATTCCTTGTGCATTTCTTGGAAATTCTATCCCCAGAAAATACCGTATAGTGCCTAGATCCTTTGTAATGAACTGACTGCCCAACATAGACTTGGTTATCTCAACCCCTTGTGCATCATCCCCAGTAACCAATATGTCATCAACATATACCATAACAACGATGGTACCTCTAGGAGTCTTCCGGACGAACAGTGAGTGATCCGCATTTGATCTTCTGAAACCTTGTTGTTCAATAAGCTGGGAGAGCTTCTGGAACCATGCACGAGGACTCTGCTTAAGGCCATAAATAGCCTTATGAAGTCTGCATACCTTCTGAGTCTCCCCCTCAGCAGCAAACCCTGGTGGCTGTTGCATGTAGACTTCCTCCTGTAGATCACCATACAAGAAAGCATTCTTAACATCAAGCTGGAATATGGGCCAGCCACGTACCACAGCAACCGATAGAAGAATGCGAAGGGTAGAATGTCGCGCCACTGGTGAAAACGTGTCCAGGTAATCTACCCCATATGTCTGTGTAAACCCTCGTGCTACAAGCCTTGCCTTGTATCTGTCAAGACGACCATCTGCATGATATTTGACTGTAAAAACCCACTTGCAGCTCACCACAGACGCACCTGGAGGAATAGGGACTAGAGACCAGGTCCCTCGGGATTGTAAGGCACGCATCTCCTCTTCCATTGCTAAACGCCAGCATTCAGTCTTCATGGCATCCTGATATGTCCGTGGTATCTCAACTGATGATACAGCAGCGGCAAACTTCTGGAAATCCCCAGTGAGACGATGAAAGGAAACATGAGAGGCTAGGGGATATGAGACACACTGTCTTCGTTGTTTCCTATGAGCAATAGGCCGGTCCAAGTCATCCAAAACAGTGCTGACCAGTTGGTCCTCCTCCTGTGGTACAAGCTCCTGCACATGTGCATTATTTAACCCATCACTAATGTCAGAACATACCTGAGGCGTGCTGGATGGTTGAGATGTAGCTTGAGCAGGGCCCGTGCGTCTCGTGTAGAACTTAGGAAAAGGAACAACTGGGGGTGGTGGTGGTGGTGGTGGCGGGGTTGGTGGTGGTTGTGTTATTTGAGACGCTGGAGTAGAGGACGGACCCAGGCTTGGAGGTGGTGGAACATAGACTTGGGAGTCTGATGATGTGGAGGGGACCAATCTGTCACCTGCAGGGGAGAAGTACATGACAGGTTCGAAGAATGTAACATCTGCACTCACATAGTATTTGTTATTGACAGGATCATAGCAGCGGTACCCCTTCTGTGTCCTGGAGTAGCCAACGAACACACACTTGATAGCCCTAGGGGATAGCTTATCAAGTCCCGGAGATAAGCGGTGAACAAAAGCGACAGTGCCAAAAACCCTAGGTGTCAATGTAAACAAGTCTCTGTCCAGAAAGAGAACAGAGATTGGAGACTTTTCCCCAAGAACAGTTGTAGGCATTCGATTGACCAAATAACACGCAGTAAGTATAGCATCACCCCAAAAGGTTAATGGAGCACAACTCTGAATAAGTAAAGTGCGAGCAATGTCAAGGAAATGTCGATGTTTTCGTTCGGCAACTCCATTTTGTTGAGAAGTGTAGGGACATGTGGTTTGGTGGACAATGCCTTTAGATGAAAGAAAGCTGGCAAGAGAGTGAGTGCAGAACTCCAATGCGTTGTCAGTACGCACATACTTAACAGTAGATGAAAAAACATTCTGAACTTCATTAATTAGATTTTGAATAACATTTCCTGCTTCAGATTTATTCTTGAGAAGAAAAGTCCACGACACTCTGGAAAAATCATCAACCACAACTAGATAGAACCTGTGCCCCTGGTGATCCGGGACACGACTTGGACCCCAAATATCTATATGGAATAATTCAAACGGGGAGCTACTGCTCCGACTCTGACGACCGGGGAAGCTAGACCGATGGTGCTTCCCCAACTGACATGCTTCACATCGAAAAGAAGAACTCGGAGATATCTGAGGCAGGAGGTGACGCATCTTCTGCAGCGGTAGATGACCGAACCGAAGATGCCAGGTGTATGGAGAAACAGAGGCCTGGGTATGCAAGGAGACACCAGCGTAGGAGCTACGAACGAGACGATAAAGACCATTTTGCTCAGAACCACAGCCAATCACCCTGCCCGTCAGTATGTCCTGAAAAATAACAGACGATGGGTCAAAAATAGCACGACAGTGCAAATCACGTGTAATCTGACTAATAGATAAAAGGTTCATCGAGAATTCTGGAGCATGTAGCACATTCTGTAGGTGCATAGAGGGTAGCAAAGCTGTCTCCCCCTGACCAATGATAGGAGACTGAGTGCCATCCGCAATGAGTACAGAGCGACCTGGCTGAACAGCCCTGTATGACTGCAGAATATCTCTCTCACGGCAAAGATGATGGGTAGCTCCAGAGTCGACAATCCATCCTGTGAGATCATGACTATGAAATGGGGCTGAAGGGCTACCTGAGGCACTGGCTGAGGCCGATGTACTGGCTAACGCCGAAGCCGCAACATCAGAAACATCTGCACCCTCTGATGAAGAAGATTGTGGCATGATATCCCGAAGTCGTGCCACCAACTCCTCGAACCTGTGATCTGAAGTAGACGCAGGTGGACCCTGAACATGATCAGCTACTCGTGCAGATGGAGGAAAACCATGCTTGGAATAGCATGTATCCTCCGAATGACCAGTGCAGCGACAATATGAGCACGTAGAGCGTATGCGGCCTCCACGGCCACGTCCACCACTTCCCCTGCCACGAAACGAGGACGAACTACCACATCCCCTGGAGACTGCCATTGCTGACGGAGTCGCAGTCGCTATATTGGATGGAACAGGTACACGACTGAGCCGCCTGTATACATCTTCTATTGGTGGGATGGTGGCATCTGCCAGTATCTGAGCACGTGCTGCCTCGTACTCCGGATCTAGGGCAGCGAGTAATACGCCAACCATAGTGGCGTTGCGGAACGTCTTCTGCTGTTCCGGCGTGGCTGTAAGAGGGATGGTGCTGTAGAGCTTCTCGAACATGCCACGAAGCGACGTGTACAGGGAATGAAGGGGTTTCCCGTTCTGCTTCGTGGTAAATATATCATGCTGCAACTGGAGCATCTTCGTCTCATTACGGACCTGAGAGTACGTCATAGCCAAAATATCCCACATCGCCTTAGCGGTGGGCTGGTGAAGGACGTCATTCGCTATCTCCATCGTAAGCGTACCTGAGAGCCATACCTTGGCGTACGCATCATCAGCCTCCCATGAGGCATAGATCCCTGTCTTCTCCGGTGGTTCATCCTCGGTAAGAATATGCTTCTTACCGCACGACTGCATGAGACTGAGGAACTGCATCGCCCACAGTTCGTAGTTGGTCCCGTCCATCTTGACGATTGGTGCCGAACCTTTGAAGGCACCTATGGCGGGCATATCGATCTTCTGATCTGACATAGTACCGGAGAAGAATAACTACTGATAGACCAAGAAAATTGTCTACCAAGACCTTGTAGGATTCAAGTGCATAGGTAGACGATTATGCACTTGAATCAAGCATGATGCCGAGTCCGAAGAACGCGGTACCCCTGCAGCGAGTAGAGGCTTTGAGAGCCTCTACTTTGACCCGAACGACTGCTGGAAGAGGACGGCGCCGGCTGGACAGCAAGTGGAGCCCTACGGCAGGGGCTCGGCGGCGGTGGTAGGGGATAGCGGCGGTGGTTGGGGCTGGCAGCAGGGATCCAGCGGTGGGTGGAGGAGCCCGACAGGGGCTGGCAGCGGTGGAGGAGCTCGGCGAAGGAGGCGGCGGCGTGAGAGTTGGGCCCGGAGGGGGTTGGGCGTCGAAACCCTAGAGAGAGGGGGGGCGGCGGTGGAAAAAACCCTAGGTTAGGGTCATGGCTCTGATACCATGTTAGAATACTTCGATGTTTATTCCATAGAGCCCTCGGGTCTCTTATATAGGGAGAGAGCCCTTGGGTAAATTACATGAGAGGTACATAAAGAAACAGAAATAATAAGTAACATTAACGACACACAACTATCTCTACAGGTACAATTGTACTACGAAGTTTTATCTGTCTTTCGAGCGTGTCTGATACTATATATTAATAACCCAGAAATTTCAGAATTTAAAACATTTTTAATTTCCCAAAGCTTCCAGTCAAGTAATCAAGTTGTTTTACATGGAAATTGTTGAATTAGAACTATTGCAGTTTCCAATTTGGATTTTGTCATGAAACTATCTTTCAATCAAGTTGTTTGTTAATTATTTCTCTACATAAATTATACAATGTCTAATCATGGCAAATTCCTAATTTCCATGATTGATTTTAAATGATAAACACATTAAAATTTGTCATCAAGATGATATAATCATCTTCCGACTCATCTCCATTAAATATCGCATATATAGAACAAATAGAGTTGGAATCATGCGAAATAAATTCAAGTGGTTGTTAGTTTGTTTCTTAACATAATTAATGTGTTTTAAACATGTTTTATAATAGGAAATCAATAATTGTTAAATACATATCCAAAATTCGTACAAAAACAACACACTGCGGGAACTTTTCCTATCTAAATTAGTGCTAGATTGTTGTCAACCTTTGGCGAATCTTTTGGGATTATGTCCAGCCATTCTAAACATTATTTAATCTCACAAAATTCGTTCATATCAGAGCAAAAAAATAGCCATATCATATATTTACAAAATCGATTCGAAATCACATAAGCATGGAATAACAATGTTCCTGCAATCTGATATCCATAGCCTTATGTCCCAAAGGTTTGGATAATATCCAAGACCTTTGACCAATGCAATGATACCACTTGAAGGGAGTCGATAAAGGACTCACTCATCATGAAGCGTGGAGATCGAATTGTATTCGATATAGGTCGACTAGTCATACTAGCTGATGGAGCAACGGAATTTTTTTTTATGAAACCACATGGCAAGGGAAAAATTCTCATGTTGTTTCATCATGATCACACGAGTATAAGTTTACCTCTTGAAGCATGACCGCGATCTGAAAGCCTTTAAAGGAAGATGCCTCCAGTTTCAAGTCTGATCTGACGAGAGAGCACTTGCGGATATGCAGATGAGATGCATGCTTTCCACAATCCATGATGACAATCCGAACGGGGAATCTCATTTCATCTCATAATATCCGACATCTTCAAGAGCACAAGGCGCCGACGAAAAGGAAGATCCACGAGCAATTAGTCCGGCGGCATGACGACGGTTTGATAATGATCGTAGTCTCCACGAACACCATGTAGACAGCCACAAGGATTGGAGAGGGAGAAAGGGTAGACGTGTGGAATGAGAAAGAGAGTTGTTGCTTGCAACAATTGTATACTTGATTGGTTAGAGGGAGCTAGGATTAGCCTAATAATCAATGGTTGAGATTAAATGATTTTACTTGTGCTCCAAGTAAAATAGAAATTAAAATTAATAAATCAATTATTATATCATTCTCAAAATTTAATCTCAAAATAAATCTTTTCCATGAATAACGAGGAAAGAGAGAGAGAGCCTTTTTTCATAAACGAGGAAAGGTTATCGCCTCCTTCCTCATTTGCAACATTGACGTCCACCATGGAATTAGAGAGAGATTATCTCTCTCCAATTATCTTGATTTAATCTTATTACACCAAATCTTTATTTATAGGATTATTTTATCAACAAAACATCACCAATAATCTGCACATTATTTGTGATAATTCCAAATAGACCATTGATATTTATGTACCATATTCATCTATCCAAAACTAAATGTAAATCTTAATTACATTTAGTTCTTCAATGTGAATCCAATTCACATTACTATTTAAATTGTGAATTATATTCATAAATAATTCTCTCTATGATATTGTAGATCACATCCACATTATCTGTAATTATTGTAGATAGTACTATCCACATCAATCTCATCTCAACAACAACAACAAAGCCTTTTCCCACAATTAAGTAGGGTCGGCTACATGGATTCTTCGCCTCCATTCAGATCTATCTTGGGTCAATCTCGGACTTATATCCAAAAAACTAAGATCCCTTCGTGGAGTCTCTTTCCAACACTTCTTGGGCCGTCCTCGCCCTCTCTTAGCCGACTCAACATCCCACCACTCGCATCTCCTAACCGATGCATCAGTTGACCTTCTTTGCAAATGACCAAACCATCTTTACGTGTATGTCCACACGTCCATCTTAGCATTCCGAATCCGATCTTTACGTGTATGTCCACACATCCATCTTAGCATTTTCATTTCTGCTACAGCCATTCTCTGCACATGTCTATGGTTCACAGGCCAACATTCAGAACCATAAAACATAGCAGGTCTCACGGCTGCTTTGTAAAACTTTCCTTTAATTTTTAAAGGAATTTTCTTATCGTAGAGAACAGCAGAGGCTCCTCTCCACTTTAGCCAGCCTGCACTTATTCTATTAGTAACATCTCCATCAATTTCCCCATCATGTTACAAAATAGATCCCAGATATCTAAAAGAATCTCTCTTCTGAATGTTATCGTCACCAATCTTCACCTCTATTCCTTCACCATTGCTTCCATCAAAGGAGCATTCCATATATTCCGTCTTAGCCCTACTTATACGAAAACCTTTAGTCTCCAATGCATGTCTCCAAACCTCAAGCTTCTCATTTACTCCATCTCTAGTCTCGTCAATCAACACAATATCATCAGCAAATAACATACACCAAGGTAACTCATCCTGAATGTGACTTGTCAACTCGTCCATAATCAAAGTAAAAAGAAATGGACTCAAAGCTGAACCTTGATGTAAACCAATGTTGATATCAAAATAGTCAGTCTTCCACGTCGGGGTCCTTACACAAGATAAAGCCCTATCATACATATCCTTTATGAGATTAATGTATAGGACAGGTACTTGTCTCTTCTCCAAAACTCTCCACAGTATCTCTCGAGGGACGGAATCATAAGCCTTCTCCAAATCAATAAAGATCATATGGAGATTCTTCCTTTTAGCTCTATAAATCTCCATTGTTCTCCTCAGCAAATGGATGGCTTCAATAGTTGAGCGACCTGGAATGAATCCGAAATGGTTTTCTTTTACTTGGGAAACTTGTCTCAACCTTCTTTCGATCACACGTTCCCAAATTTTCATAGTGTGACTCATCAGCTTGATACCTCTGTAATTTGAACAATTTTGAATGTCTCCTTTGTTCTTATAAAGAGGCACTACGATACTCCTCCTCCAATCTTCAAGCATTTTCTTGCTTCGCCAAATAACATGTCTGAATAATTTGAACCCTATCGATGTTACGTATAATAATTAAATCTAAATGAACTATCATTATTTCTTTTTATTTTTCAATGCTAAGATATCCTCTAATGGAACTATTCTTGAACTCTTTCAAAGATAGTGTGCCTTCTCCTCCGATACTTGGATATAAGGACATGGCGACTATATATTCCATGTATAGTAACTTGGATAGTGAGATCTAATCTCACATTCAAATCTAGGAGACCTCTCGGAGATGTCTAATCAAGTCAAACATAATATCCAATTCTCATTGCATCCGAATCATATTGATCAATGTCCAAAATTTAGACTAAGATTAGATAACTAGTCTATTGAGTAGAGTCACTAAAAGATAAGCATGTTTCATCACTCCCTCGGAATGGAAGTGTCATGGTTATACAATCAATTAAGGTCATGTCGCCCTCGAATATTCCTAATACCCGTACATCCTGCATATTGGAAAACTATGATTAAAACCGAAGTTCCGATCTTATTTGAATTGTCTCCTTCAGAGTTTTGATCGTTAAGTTTCTCAATTGATCATTGTGAGTTGGTATCGATTATATGTTGTCCAAAAGCATATATCATACTTTTAAATCTTATCTTGTTTCCAAAACAAGACGACCAACATTGGAATTTGGTTTATCCCGATATTTTATGAGTGGTCTCACATTTTTCCAGTTAAGTAGTGAACATATATAATCTCTTTGAGAGATCACAGTACTCATATGTGTTGGACATGCGAGCCCACGGCGAGCCATTATGCAATAAATGTTATTGCAAATATCATTCCCTGATCTGAAATGAAGAATAAATAATTTGCATAATAGGTCCCTTAGTACAATTAGGGTTATGTACCATGGCCATCTTAATGATCATACAGCTGTTGATTCAACTGTTGAATCATAGAGGCTGGTGCTTGGATGAATATCTAAATAGTTAGATTGGAGACTCATCAAGCACCGTCAAATGATTGTTAAGAGATGATCTCCAGCCTGAGTAGGAGATGGCAATCCTTATCTCTAAAGGCTGATATCTGACCGACCTCTTGATGCAAGTCCTCTGCATAGGAATAGAGATTCGGAGGTGTCAGATTAGTTAGGTCAAAGAGTTGACTTAATGAGATCGAGATAACCAAAGTCCTATATCGTATGTTGTCACGATACAGGCATACATCGTCTGACCGGAGACAGATGTGTTACTAAATGTTTAAGTATGTACATTTGGCAGACCAATAGGTTGATAACCTAACCAAGGTCTATACACCGGCGGGCTGGTGTGCATATAAGGGCATATGAGTAATACGATCTCTCAAAGGGATCACACAGGTTCAGTTACTGAACCGGAAGACATGAGCTCACTCATGAGATATTGGGAAGAATCAAATTCCGTGCGTACGGTCGTCTCGCTTTGGAAGCTTGACAGAATTTGTTGGTTTGATATATACTTTTGGAAAGTATATGATCAAGATCTAGGTATGATATATGCTTCTGAAAAGTGTATGATCGATACCGACTCCCAATGATCGAATGAGAAACTTACTGATAAAACCATGAAGTAGACAATATAAAGTTGATCCAATACTTCAGGTTTATTCTGATTCTTCCAGTATGCAGGATGTACAGGTATTGGGAATACCTGAGGGTGATGTGATCATAAACGATTGTATAACCATGATGCTTCCATTCATAGGGAGTGATGAAACGAGTCTGGATTTTAGTGACTCCTCTCAGTAGAGAAGTAATCTTATCTTGGTCCTGTTGTTGGACATTGATCTGAATGTGATTCAGATGCAATGAGAAGATTAGATTTACGTTCTTGATTTAATCAAGCATCTATGGGAGGCCCGCGATCTGGATTTGAGATATGATCTCAATATCCAAGTCACTATACGTGGAACAATACAATCGCCCTTTCCTTATCTCCAAGTATTCGCGGAGAAAGTGCATTATCCTTGAAAGAGTTCATGGATAATTTCATTGTTGATATGAGTATCCGAGCATTGAGAAAATGGATAATTAAATGTGATTTAATTATCATGATTATAAAGAGAGCTATCTTAATAATTAAATGTGATTTGATTATCAAAGATGTAAATAATGTGAATATGATTCATATTATTTGAGCACATGAGAATATGATTCACAATTTTCCAATGGCAAGATTGCAATATTCACAAAATAATTATAAATTATTTTTGTAGAATAATTTACAACAAGTGTTGTTGTAAATCTTAGAGATTTCCATGGAATAATGTAATCTCATGAGATCTCATGAGATTACATGAGATTGCCACCAAATCCAATATTATGGAAGGAGGCAATCTTCATTCCATAATCTCCATGCTTGATTGATTTAATTTGGGATTGATTTAGATTGATTTATCGATATAGATTTAATCTAAATTAAATTAATTGTTGTTGGTTTTTACCAACACAAATCTTAGCCATTAAAAGGAACGCAATCAATGAGAGCCATTGGATTTGTGTTGCCTATGGATTGAGATCCATGGATCCCAAAATATTATAAAAGGAGAGGCACCCCATTGCTCTTCTTTATACATAAGAGAACATAAGTCTCTCTCTCTCTCTCTCTCTCTCTCTTGCTCTCTCTACACGTCTACTCTCTCTCTCCCTCTCATGTGGCCGTCCACCATGGATGCCCTAGAGAGGTTCTCCATCGCCGCAGCGTCGTCGTTATGCTGCCCAATCGTTTGCTCGTGGATCTCCGTCTCCTTCGGTGCGCCTCGCTCGTGAAGAAGACGTCGGATCTCGTGTGTCGAGATCAGGAGATCCGCCGCTTGGATCATCAACATGGATTGCGAGAAGCATGCGGTTCATCCCCACGCTCGCAAGCGTCTCCTCCGTCGGATCGGACTTGAGACAGGACGTCTCTTCGTTTAGAGACTTGATCGCAACCACGCTTCAAGAGGTAATCCTATTACTTGTTTGTGGTTTAGACGATACGATCCGAGAAGTGTTCTTGGATATGTGGTTTCGTCGCATAAAAAATTGTTAATTTCTGCTGCATAGAACAACTAGTCCGACTAGTCGTTCTTCGTCGTATTCGATACGATGCTCACGCTTCCGTGATGCGCTTGAGGATCTAACCATATCCTTCAATATGACCTAGTATGCACACTAGCTCATCGACGTATAGACAATGATTAGGTCTTCAACTTAATGATCGGCCTAATGTACATACTTAGACATCTAGTAATACATATATCTCTTATCACATAATGCTTGCCTATCGCGACAACATACGACATAGGTCATAGTTATCTTGATCTTGCATAGTAAATTCTTTAACTTACCTCATATAATACCTATGAAACTTTATTTCTATGTAGAAGACCTGCATCAAGAGGTCGTCAGATATCAGCCTTTGGAGTAAGGATTGGCATCTCCTTCTCAGGCTGAAGATCCCTTCTTGATAATCACTTGACAACGTGGTTGAGTCATCAATCTAACTCTTTAGATATTCAACCCTGCAATAACCTCTATGATCCAACCTTTGGATCAACAAACATTGTGCATAACCCTATTTGTACTAAGAGACCTATTACGCAAATATTTTATTCTCCATTTTATATTAATGAATGATCTGCAGTAACTTTTTATTGCATAATGACTCGTTGTGGACTCACATGTTCAACAGTTCTTATTGTTGTCTTTCTCGTCAATTGTAAAGCGTGTAAAGACAAGTATACCCCAAAGGGGTTAACAAAATATCTATCAACAAAGAGGTTATGAGGTAACATTATACCAGCTTTCAATTCCCAAACTAGCATGTGAATCTCATCGCCAACCCAGTTTCTTATGGTAAGTGGCATCTTTCATTAAAAACAATCAATTGAATAAATGCTAACATATAAACCATTCAACTATACTAGAAATTAACTCATGCCTGGTTTAGTTGTGACCTACGCAATTGGAGCAGCATACAAATACTGACGTGATTCTTTGAAGTGTGAACAATATGAATAGCATACGGGCATACCTGTGAAATTTCTTTTAGATATACCTGTGTAAATTATATTGATGGGCTATTACATAAATTACAAATGTTTCCAGTTTGATCAGCACCTCCTAGAGAAATATTACCCATTAAGTGACTACGAACTTGAATTAAAAGGATGCCATTAAAAACTTATTAACAAAGGCATGAAAGGAAATACACAAAGATTGAAATAACAAAGATTTGAGGTGTAATTTTCAAAGATAGATCAGAGAACTCACGTGTTCTTGAATGCTGCAAGGCCTAGAGTGGGGAAGTTATCGAAACCACATGAATCACCTACTCCACTAAAGAACCACTTAAAACAGCTCCACAGAAAGCTTATGCTTAGGTACTTACCGAGGCAGTTAACTTGTTTCCTGCAATTACTCAAAAAAAAACGAAAACAAAGATGATGAGAAGTCGAGGAACAAAATTTTTTAATGCACACCAGACTTGAGGTGCACCCTAAGTACACAAAGAATTTGCAATTAACTAGCATCAAGAAAACAACACTAACAATTTAGACAGAGGGAAAAATGTGCAAGAGCAAAAAGTGCAGACATGACTTCGATTGCCACGGAATACAAGACAAACAATTTCTATTACAGCATTAGAGTCCAATTATTGATGAAAGATCATATAATATATCAGAATTCAATTAGTTATGGATGCAAATATTACAGCACAAAAATCCAAAAGCAAGGGAATAAGTACAAAGGTTATTCGATACATGCATGCAACTATGTAAATCACAGTAAAATGTGTACATATGAATGCCTGTCTGCCTCAGTCTGTGGCACGCACATGCAGGTAAAAAGAAATGACATCTAAATTCTTTACACGTGATTCTGAGAATGTAAACATTGAAGTGATGTTTACACCAAGGCCCCTATTTGCAATTATATGATAACCTCTGCAAACTTCATATTTATCCCCCAATCCATGCAAATTGTTAAATTCCATCCATCTTACCATTAATTTGTGTTAGAGCGAAAGAGTGAATTGTTATTCCATAGAACCCTAGGCTCTCTTATATAGAGAGAGAACCCATGGGTTAATTACATAGAGGACTAAGAGAGAAATAGAAAATGAGAAACGGTACACCATAACATAACATAAGCGCCTCTACACTCCCCCTCAAGATGGAGCATATATGTCAATCATGCTCAGCTTGGAAGAACATCTCTGAAAAGGTCCTCTGAGCAATGGCTTGGTAAATATATCAGCAGTCTGAACCTCTGAACTGACATATGAAGTAGAAATAAAGCCCTTCTGGATCATATCTCTGGTGTAGTGGCAGTCTACTTCGATATGCTTCGTTCTTTCGTGAAATGCTGGATTGTTGGCGATGAACAATGCTGCTTGATTGTCACACTGGAGTCGCATGGGTAAAGGAACATTTACATGTAAGTCTTCTAATACAGCTCGAACCCACATCATCTCCGTGCTTGCTTGTGCCATGGCCCTATATTCGGATTCAGCACTAGATCTTGCCACAACGGTTTGTTTATTGCTTTTCCAAGAAACCAGAGAGCTCCCTATAAAAACGCAAAACCTAAGGTAGACTTACGATCCTTCGGATACCCCGCGTAGTATGTGTCTGCACAAGCTGAAATAGATGAATCTGTGTTCTTTCTATATAGCAACCCTAGAGCCTGGAGACGACTTTAGGTATCTCAGTATCATGTATAGGGCTTCCATATGAACTTGTCTAGGCTGCTCCATGAATTGACTCACCCGGCTTACTGCAAAAGCAATATCAGGTCGAGTTATAGTGATATAAAGAAGCTTACCCACCATTTCTATGTATCTTCTTTTGTCCACCTCTTCAGTCTTCAGTATCATTGTCATACAGTTTCATACTTGGGTCCATAGGAGTGCTCGATGGTCTAAAACCAACCATTCATGTTTCAATCAGGAAGTCTGTAATGTATTTCCTTTGGGTTATCACCAGACCCTGTGCATTTCTTACAAATTCCAACCCTAGAAAATATCTTAGGGCACCAAGATCCTTCGTGGCAAACTGACGACCCAAGAATGCTTTTGTCATCTCTATTCCCTGAACATCATCTCATGTAACTAGAGTGTCATCAACATAGACCATGACAGCAACTGTACCTCTGGAGGTCTTCTGAATGAACAGCGAGTGATCCGCATTGGATCTTTTGAATCCATGTCGTTCAATTAGGTAGGAAAACTTCTGCAACCACGTCCTTCGATTCTGTTTAAGGCCATATATCGCCTTGTGAAGTCTACACACCATGTGAGTCTCCCCCTCAGCAGTAAACCCTAGTGGTTGTTGCATGTAGACTTCCTCCTCTAGATCTCCATACAAGAATGCATTCTTGACATCAAGCTGAAAAATGGGTCAGTCACGTACCACTGCAACGGTAAGAAGAATGCGAAGCATCGAGTGTTGAGCCACTGGTGAGAAAGTATCCAAATAGTCGACGCCTTAGGTTGGTGTGAAACCCCTTGCAACAAGCCGTGCCTTGTACCGATCAAGACTGCCATCTGCATGGTATTTAATGATGAACACCCATTTGCAACTAACAATAGATGCGCCAGATGGAATAGGAACCAGACTCCATGTGCCACGGGACTGTAAAGCACGCATCTCCTCCTCCATAGCCAATCTCCAGCAATCAATCTTCATAGCCTCTTGATAGGTCCGTGATATCTCCACGGAGGACAGGGCTGCAGCAAACTTCTGAAAATCACCTATGAGATGGTGAAAAGAAACCTGGGACACAATGGGATAAGACGCATGAGTCCGCTTCTACTTCCGAAGAGCAATAGGAACATCGAGGTCATCGTCAACTGTACTCAATGGTGTATCTTCCTACTGTAACAAAGATTCCTGCACAGGCGCATTATCTAACCCATCATTAGTAATAGCATCTGAACATACATCAGCCGTGGTAGATGGTTGACGTGTAGTCTGAGCAGGACCTGACCGACGTGTATAGAACTTTGGCAATGGTGGAATAGGTTGTTGTGGTAGTGGTGGTGGTGGTGGTGGTGTGTGACCACAGGAACTGGGTTGGACGCAGGTGTACTCAGACTAGGAGGTGGAGGGACATAGACATCATCATCATGAGATGTAGAAGAAGCCAACATGTCACCTGCAAGGGTGAAGAACATAACGGGCTCAAAAAATGTAACATCAGCACTCACAAAATACTTATTGTCAATGGGATCATAATAGCGATAGCCCTTCTGAGTCCGAGAGTAACCGACGAAGACACACTTGACAGCTTTAGGAGAGAGTTTGTCAAGCCCAAGTGACAAGCGGTGAACAAATGCAACCGTACCGAAGACGCGTGGAGTGAGGGAAAATAATTCCTTATCAGGAAATATAAAGGAAATATGAATTTTCTCCCCAAGCACTGAAGAAGGCATGCGATTGACAAGATAGCATGTTGTAAGGACAGCACCCCCCCAAAAGGATATTGGCGCACAACTTTGGACAAGCAATGTTCGAGCGATATCAAGGAGATGACGATGTTTTCTCTCTGCCACGCCATTCTGTTGGGATGTGTAAGCACATGTGGTTTGGTGAATAATGCCTCGGAGGAAAAAAAATGGGAGAGAGAGAGAGTGCATAATTCCAATGTGTAGAGATATTTCGTGTCTTTCGTAGTATTATATTGTTATGTATGCTTTTCGTTATTTCTTTATCTTTAGTAGGCCTCTCTGTAATTTACCCTTTAGGTCTCTCCCTATATAAGAGAGCCTAGGGTTTTCTGAATAATCAATCAAGTCTTTTAACCCAACATGGTATCAGAGCCACCCTAGGGCTCTTCCTAGCCGCCGCCCCCTTCCCCACCCGCCGCCCTCTTCATCTCGTCGCCTCCCTCGACTCTCTCTCTCTCGCCAATCCAGCCGCCAATCCTTCCAGGCGGCTGCCAGCCCGCCGCCAAGAGGTCCCAAGCGGCCTCATCTTGCCGCCGAACTAAACCAGCCGCCCCTTTTCTCGCTGCCGACTCCTCTTCATAGCTGTCGACTCCTCCAAAGCGGTCACAGCCCGCCGCCGACCATCTTAGGCGGCTGCCAGATTGCAGCTGTGCACTTCCAGGCGCCTTGAGCGTGATCTAGGAGCAAGGGCTGTAGCCCTCATCCGAGGCGTGCCCTAGTCGACCTCGTCTCTTCCGCAGATAAATGGATTTGAGTGTGTAACGTCTACATACGCACTCAAATCTGATGCAGTCAGTGTAGACAATTGTTATCATGTCTACAAACCCTAGTTCTTCCTTAGCGGCAGTATGTCAGAATCGAAGGTCGATATGCCCTCCATTGGCGCATTCAAAGGTGTTGCGCCAATAGTGAAGATGGACGGGTCTAACTACGAGCTCTGGGCTATGCAGTTCATGAGTCTCATGAAGTCGAATGGTAAGAAGCACATTCTTACCGAGGAAGAGCCCGCTGAGAAGACAGGGATATATGCCTCATGGGAGGCTGATGACTCATACGCAAAGGTCTGGTTGTCTGGTACTTTGACGATGGAGATTGCTAATGATGTCCTCCATCAACACACTGCTAAGGCAATGTGGGACATTCTTGCCGCTACATATTCGCATGTGCGAAATGAGACGAAAATGTTGCAGCTTCAGCATGACATCTTCACAATGAAGCAGAGCGGCAGACCCCTCCATTCTCTATATACATCCCTAAGAGGGATGTTTGAGAAGCTATACAGTACTATTCCACTCACTGCTACTCCTGAGCAGCAGAAGGCGTTTCGGAATGCCACAATGGTGGGTGTTCTACTTGTGGCTCTTGATCCTGAGTATGATGCCGCCCGGTCCCAGATTCTAGCTGATGCAGTTATTCCTCCAGTGGAGGATGTTTACAGAAGACTAAGTCGTATTCCAGTCTCCTCCAGCTCATCTACACCACCCCCATCAGCGATGGCAGTCTCGCGTGGGAGAGGTGGTCTGCACCCTGGTCGTAGTCGTGGACGTGGCCATGGACCCCAGGGAAGGGGTGGTCGCTTCAGTCAGACATGCTCTTATTGTCACCGCACGGGACACTCAGAGGAGACATGCTATTCTAAGCATGGATTCCCAGCATCGACACGTGTTGCAGAGCATTCTCAGTCTCCTTTACCCTCTACTGCATATAGTCGATTTGACGAACTTGTGGCCCGTCTCCGCGATATCATGCCACATACATCTGTTGATTCGTCTGGTGGCTCTTCAGATATTGCTGCCACCGCCTCTGCCAGTTCATCCGCTGCGGCGAGCACCTCAGGTAAATATACTGCAGTCACAACACCTCATGATATATCTGACTGGGTTATAGATTTCGAAGCCACGCATCATCTCTGTCGAGATAGAGGTAGATTACAGGCCTACAGGGACATCCCTCCTGGCCGCTCAGTGCAGATAGCTGATGGTACCCATTCGCCCCTGGTTGGACAGGGGGAGGTTTTTCTATCTTCCACTATGCAGCTACAGAATGTCTTACATGCTCCTGAGTTCTCAATGAACTTGTTGTCTATTAGTCAGACTACAAAGGATTTGAATTGTCGTGCTATATTTGACCCGTCTTCTCTCATTTTTCAGGACATACTCACGGGCAAGGTGATTGGTTGTGGCTCTGAGCAGAAAGGTTTATATCAACTGGTTCGGGATTCCTATGCTGGTGTCTCTTCTCACTCTGCTGGACCAGTCTCTCCGTACATTTGGTATCTCCGGTTTGGTCACCTTCCACTTCAGAAAATGCGCCATCTTCTGCCCCAGATCTCTCCGAGTTCGTCATTTCGTTGTGAAGCGTGTCAGTTGGGAAAGCATCACAGGTCGAGCTTCCCAAGTCGTCCGAGTCGGAGCAGTAGCTCCCCTTTTGAGTTGTTACATATAGATATATGGGGTCCGAGTCGTGTTCCCGATCATCAGGGACACAGGTTTTATCTTGTGGTAGTGGATGATTTCTCTCGTGTCATGGGTTTTCCTTCTGAAAAATAAATCTGAAGCAGGAGATGTGATCAAGAATTTGCTTAATGAAGTGCACAATGTTTTTTCCTCCTCTGTTAAATATGTTCGGACAGATAATGCCCTTGAATTTTGTACACGCTCACTTTCTCTATTCCTTTCCTCAAAGGGTATTATTCACCAAACCACTTGTGCGTATACCTCACAACAAAATGGTGTGGCGGAAAGAAAACATCGCCATCTCTTGGATATTACTCGGACACTGTTGATTCAGAGTAGTGCTCCTATTTCATTCTGGGGCGACGCTGTTCTCACTGCATGCTATCTAGTTAATAGAATGCCATCCTCAGTTCTTGGTGACAAGATACCTATCTCTCTTATTTTTCCAGACAATGAGTTATTTTCACTGACTCCACGTGTTTTTGGTACTGTCGCTTTCGTTCATCGTCTATCTCCTGGACTTGACAAACTCTCTCCTCGAGCAGTCAAGTGCGTCTTTGTTGGTTACTCCAGAACTCAGAAGGGGTACCGGTGTTATGATCCTGTGACTAAGAGGTACTTTGTGAGTGCTGATGTCACTTTCTTTGAGTCGGTCATGTATTTTTCTCCTACAGGTGACAGAATGGTATCATCCACTACCACTGATGATATCTATGTTCCTCCACCACCTACATTAAGTACACCTGAGTTGTTCACTGTCCCTACGCCAGCATCACCACCACCACCTCCGCCTCCACCCATTCCACGGCCTACCATAGCACCGTTACCCAAATTCTATACACGTCGGTCCGGTCCTGCTTAGTCTGCATCGCAGCCAATTATCAAGCCTCAGGTATGTTCAGATGGCATTACTACTGACGGGTCAAGTATGGTACATGTGCAGGATCCTTCAGTACAGGCAGACACTAGCCCATCCAGTACAGCAGATGATGATCTTGATGTTCCGATTGCTATTCGGAAGCAGAAGAGGCAATGTACCTCTTATCCATTTGCCTCACACGTGTCTTTTCATCGCCTCACTGGTGATTTTCAGAGTTTTGCCACCGCCTTGTCTTCCGTGGACATACCACGGACATACCAGGAAGCCTTGAAGAATGATTGCTGGAAATTAGCAATGGAAGAGGAGATGAGGGCCTTACAGTCTCATGGCACATGGTCTTTGGTCCCTGCACCTTCTGATGCATCCATTGTGAGCTGCAAATGGGTCTTCACAGTCAAATATCGTGCAGATGGCACGTTGGATAGGTACAAAGCACGTCTGGTTGCCCGTGGGTTTACACAAACCTATGGTGTAGATTACATGGATACATTCTCTCCAGTGGCGAGACACTCTACTCTTCGTATTCTCCTATCTGTTGCTGTGGTCCGTGATTGGAGTATATCTCAACTCGATGTCAAGAATGCCTTTTTGTATGGGGACTTACAGGAGGAAGTCTACATGCAGCAGCCACCTGGGTTTACTGCTGAGGGGGAGAAGCACATGGTCTGTAGACTTCACAAGGCGATATATGGCCTCAAACAGAGTCCGAGAGCATGGTTCCAGAAGCTGTCCAACCTGATTGAGGAACAGGGATTCAAGAGGTCAAATGCCGATCACTCGTTGTTTGTCCAGAAGTCATCGGCAAGTACGGTTGTCATTATGGTCTATGTGGATGATATTCTTATTATAGGAGACGATGTTCAGGGCATAGAGAAGGCGAAGGCATTCCTAGGCCGGCAGTTCGTTACAAAGGATCTTGGAACCCTAAGATATTTTCTGGGGTTGGGATTTGCAAGGAATGCACAGGGCTTGGTGATGACCCAACGGAAGTACGTTACAGACTTCCTGGTTGAGACTGGCATGGATGGGTGCAAACCATCAAGTATTCCCATGGACCCGAGCATGAGGTTGTATGATGGTGATACTGATGAAGTAGATAAGAGGAGATATAGAGAAATGGTGGGAAAACTCCTCTACATTACCATAACTCGCCCAGACATTCAGTTTGCAGTTAGCAGGGTGAGTCAATTTATGGAGCAGCCAAGACAGGTTCACATGGATGCTATACACATGATACTGAGGTATCTAAAGTCTTCTCCAGGTGCAGGACTGCTATTCAGAAAGGGCACAGACTTATCCATCTCAGCATGTGCAGATGCAGATTATGCAGGATGCCCTAAGGACCGAAAATCAACCTCAGGGTTTGCAGTGTTTGTTGGAGACTCTTTGGTTTCTTGGAAAAGCAAGAAACAAACTGTTGTGGCAAGGTCCAGTGCCGAATCCGAATATAGGGCCATGGCTCAAGCCAGCACGGAAATGATGTGGGTTCGCTCTGTACTAGAAGATCTACATGTAGCCGTGTCCCTACCTATGAAGCTTCAGTGTGACAACCAAGCAGCATTGTTCATAGCCAACAATCCAGCTTTCCATGAAAGGACCAAGCATATTGAAGTTGACTGCCATTACACTAGGGACTTGATCCAGAGAGGATTGATATCCACTACACATGTGAGCTCAGGTGATCAGACTGCAGATGTATTCACCAAGCCACTGCTCAGAGGACCTTTTCAGAGATGCTCGTCCAAGCTGAGCATGATAGATATCTATGCTCCACCTTGAGGGGGAGTGTAGAGATATTTCGTGTCTTTCGTAGTATTATATTGTTATGTATGCTTTTCGTTATTTCTTTATCTTTAGTAGACCTCTCTGTAATTTACCCTTTAGGTCTCTCCCTATATAAGAGAGCCTAGGGTTTTCTGAATAATCAATCAAGTCTTTTCTCCCAACACAATACATTATCCGTTCGCACATATTTGACAGTGGAAGAAAAAATATTCTACACTTCACTAATAAGATTTTTAATAACATCCCCTGCTTGAGATTTATTCTTGAGAAGGAAAACCCAAGATACATGAGAAAAATCATCGACTACAACTAGGTAGAACCTGTGTCCCTGATGATCCGGTACACGACTCGGACCCCAAATGTCAATATGAAATAACTCAAACGGGGAGCTACTGCTTCGACTTTGACGACTAGGGAAGCTAGAACGATGATGCTTCCCCAACTGACAAGCTTCACAGCGAAATGATGAATTCGGAGAAATCTGGGGCAACAGATGGCGCATTTTCTGGAGTAGGAGGTGACCAAACCGAAGATGCCATGTGTACGGAGAAACTGATCATTCTGCTCAGAGACAGCATATGAATTCCGGAAGGTGGCGCATTTTCTGGAATGGAAGGAGACGCCAGCATATGAATTCCGGGAGGGGACGCATTTTCTGGAATGGAAGGAGACGCCAGCATATGAATCCCAGACCAGACGATACAGACCATTCTGCTCAGAGCCACAGCCAATCACCCTGTCCATTAGTATGTCCTGGAAAATAAGAGATGACGGGTCAAATATAGCGCGACAGTGCAAATCTTTCGTAATCTGACTAATCGATAATAAGTTCATGGAAAACTCAGGAGCATGTAAAACATTTTGTAAATGCATGGAGGGTGATAAGGAGATCTCCCCTTGTCCAACAATAGGGGAATGAGTGACGTCAGCTATGAGTACTGAGCGTCCAGGAGGAATGTCCCTGTAGGACTCAAGTCTATCTCTGTCACGGCAGAGGTGATGGGTGGCTCCATAATCCATAATCCAATCTAAGAGGTCATGGCAAGTAAAGGCAGTACTGAAGTACTGGCAGCGGCTGAGGTACCGGTTGATGTTGAAGCTGCAATATCTGAGGTACCACTTGGAGACTCCACGGACGATTGAGGTATAATATCACGAATACGCACAACAAGCTCTTCGAACCTGTGATCTGAAGTTGATGCCGACGGAGATGTGACATGCTCGGCTACACGTACCGAGGCTGGAAAAGCATGCTTAGAATAGCATGAGTCCTCTGAGTGACCTGTGTGATGACAAAACGAGCACATATGACGAACACAACTGCCTCGGTCACGAGGTCTACGGGCGCGAAAGGAAGACGAACCCCCTCTCCCTCGCGATACATCGCCGAAGGAGGTGGAGTAGCGGTGATGGAAGAAACAGAGATACGATTGAGCCTCCGGTACACTTCCTCCATAGGAGGAATAGTAATGTAGAGACTTATGTTATTATGTTATGTACCGTTTCTTAATTTCTGTTTATTTACTGGACTCTTATGTACTTTACCCATGAGGCCTCTCTCTATATAAGAGAGTCTAGGGTTCCTTAGAATAATAGATTACTCACTTTTCCAACATGGTATCAGAGCACAGGGTCTAACCCTAACCCAAGACTTTTTCATCGCCGTCTCTCTCTCCTTCTCCACCACCGTTTTACCACCGCCGTGTAGCCCACCCCCCCTCGTCGGGCTCGCTTCTCCTCGCCGGGCCCCCCTCCTCCTCGTTGGGCCCCCTCCACCTCGCCGTAGGGTCCCCTCCTCGCCGTAGGGCCCTCGCCTCGCCGCCACAGCCCCTCCTTACCGTCGGGCTCCTTGTCTCGCCGCCGAGCCCTGCCTCTCTACTCCACCGATTGAAGCCCAAGGTAGGGGACCCTCACCGTCGGGTCCCCCTTCCTTCCACACCGACGCCCCTTCTTTCGTCGGTCGTTCTATCTCCATGGATTTGAGTGTGTAACGTCTACATATGCGCTCAAATCTGATCAAGTCTTTGTAGACACTTGTTTCTGGTCTACAATCCCTAGTTCTTCATCTACGGCGACATGTCAGAGAACAAAGTCGATATGCCCACCATAGGCGTCTTCAAAGGTTCTGCGCAAATAGTCAAGATGGACGGGACAAACTATGAGCTATGGGCGATGCAGTTCATGAGTCTCATGAAGTCAAACGGTAAGAAGCATATACTTACCGAGGATGAGACGAGAGAGAAGACTGGGATCTATGCCTCTTAGGAGGCTGATGATTCTTATGCTAAGGTTTGGCTGTCAGGCACACTGTCGATGGAGATTGCCAATGATGTCCTCCATCAGCCCACTGCCAAGGCAATGTAGGATATTCTGGCCGCTACATATTCCCAAGTGCGGAACAAGACCAAGATGTTACAGCTCCAGCATGATATATTCAAGATGAAGCAGAACGGCCAGCCACTCCACTCATTGTACACGTCCCTGAGAGGGATGTTCGAGAAATTATATAGTACCATACCACTCACGGCGACTCCAGAACAGCAGAAGACATTTCGGAATGCTACCATGGTGGGCGTACTACTTGCAGTGCTCGATCCTGAGTATGAGGCCGCTCTCAGATACTGGCTGATGCAGTCATTTCTCCTATGGAGGACGTTTGCCGGAGGCTCAGTCGCATATCAGTTTTTCCAGCACGTCTACTCCACCCCCATCGCATAGGCCACTCGAAGGATACATGCTACTCTAAGCATGGGTTTCCGGCATCAGCGCGTGTAGCCGAGCATGTACTGCCCCAGTCAGCATCCACTGCAGATAATCGATTCGAAGAGCTTGTAGCACGTCTACATGATATTACGCCACAATCATCCACTGATTCTCCAGGTGGACCTTCAGATGTTGTTGCTACAGCTTCTGCTAGTTCGTCTGCCGCTGCTAGTACCTCAGGTAGTGCTACTGCCTTTACATCTTGTCATGATCTATCTGATTGGATTATAGCTTCTGGCACCACCCATCATCTCTGCCGGGATAGAGAGAGACTTGAGTCCTACAGGCACATCCCACATGGCCGCTCAGTGCTGATAGCAGATGGTACTCATTCCCCCCTTGTTGGACAGGGGGAGGTTTCTTTATCACCTTCTATGCATCTATAGAATGTTCTACATGCTCCTGAGTTCTCCATGAATTTGTTATCTATTAGTCAGATTACGAAGGATTTGCACTGTCGTGCTATATTTGACCCCTCATCTCTTATTTTTCAGGACATACTAACGGGAAGGGTGATTGGTTGTGGCTCTGAGCAGAATGGTCTCTATCGACTGGTCTGAAACTCTTATGTTGGTGTCTCCTCTCATTCCGTCGGATCAGTATCTCCGTACATCTGGCATCTTCGCTTTGGCCATCTCCCGCTCCAAAATGCAACATCTCTTGCATCAGATCTCTCCCAGTTCTTCATTTCGCTGTGAAGCGTGTCAGTTGGGAAAGCATCATCGGTCTAGCTTTCTTAGTCGTCAGAGTCAGAGCAGTAGCTCCCCATTTGAGTTGTTTCACGTTGATATTTGGGGTCCGAGTCGTGTACTGAATCATCAGGGACACAGGTTTTATCTAGTTATGGTGGACGACTTTTCTCGTGTATCTTGGGTCATTCTTCTAAAGAATAAATCTGAAGCAGGAGATGTTATTAAAAATTTGATTAATGAAGTGCACAATGTTTTTTTTCTACTGTCAAATATGTTCGTACAGAAAATGCATTGGAATTTTGCACCCGGTCTCTCTCTCAGTTTCTCTCGTTTAAGGGTATTATTCACCAAACCACTTATGCTTACACATCTCAACAGAATGGAATGGCAGAAAGAAAGCATCGTCACCTTCTTGACATCACTCGAACCCTCCTTATTCAGAGTTGTGCTCCTATCACTTTCTGAGGGGATGCTGTCCTTACAGCCTGCTACCTGGTCAATCGTATGCCATCGTCTGTCCTTGGTGAGAAAATTCCTCTATCATTTTCCCTGATAAGGTATTATTCTCACTTACTCCTCGTGTCTTTGGTACTGTTGCCTTTGTTCATCTCCTATCTCCTGGACTTGACAAACTCTCTCCTAGAGTTGTCAAGTGTGTCTTTGTAGGGTTACTCTCGAACTCAGAAGGGCTATCGTTGTTATGATCCCATAAACAAGAAATATTTTTTCAGTGCTGATGTCACATTTTTTGAGCCCGTTATGTACTTTTCCCCTGCAGGTGACAAACTGGTCTCGTCCGCTACCAACGATGATGTCTATGTTCCTCCTCCTCCTAGCTTGAGTTCACCTGAGTCCACTCCAGCTCCAGTTGCTACGCCATCGCCACCACAGCCTCCTCCACCACCGCCACCTCCACAAACTCCTATTCCACCTTTACCAAAATTCTATACGCGTCGGTCAGGTCCTGCTCAGGCTACACGTCAGGCATCCATCACGCCTCAGGTATGTCCATATGGCATCACTATTGACGGGTCAGATATGGTACATGTGCAGGATTCTTCATTGCAGGAGGAGACTACACCATCCAATGGAGTGGACGATGACCTTGATATTCCCATTGTTATTCGTAAGCAGAAATGGACTTGTGCATCTTATCCTTTTGCTTCCCAGGTATCCTTTCATCACCTCACAGGCGACTTTCAGAGATTTGTTGCAGCTTTGTCTTCCGTGGACATACCACGGACCTATCAAGAAGCTATGATGATCGATTGCTGGCGACTGGCTATGGAAGAAGAGATGTGTGCTTTAAAATCTCGTGGCACATGGAGCTTGGTTAATGCTCCCCCTGACGCATCCATTGTTAGCTGTAAGTGGGTATTCACAGTTAAATACCATGCGTATGGCAGTCTAGATCGATACAAGGCACGACTGGTCATGAGAGGTTTCACACAAACCTATGGCGTGGACTATATGGATACATTTTCTCCGGTGGCTCGTCACTCTACTCTCCGTATTCTTTTATCAGTTGTGATACGTGACTGGACTATATCTCAACTTGATGTCAAGAATGCCTTCTTGTATGGAGATTTCCAGGAGGAAGTCTACATGTAGCAGCCACCAGGGTTCACTGCTGAGGGGGAGAAGCATATGGTGTGTAGACTTCACGAGGCGATTTATGGCCTTAAGCAGAGCCCAAGGGCGTGGTTTCAGAAGCTTTCCAACCTGATTGAATGACATGGGTTCAAAAGATCAAATGCAGATCACTCGTTGTTCATTCAGAAGTCTTCTACAGGTACAGTTGTCATCATGGTCTATGTTGATGATATTCTGGTTACAGGAGATGATGCATAGGGAATATAGAGGGCAAAAGCATTCATGGGCCGTCAGTTTGTCACGAAGGATCTTGGTACCCTAAGATACTTTCTAGGGTTGGAATTTGCCAGGAATGCACAGGGTCTGGTGATGACCCAAAGGAAGTATATTACAGATTTTTTGATTGAAACAGGCATGGCTGGGTGTAGACCATCGAGTACTCCTATGGATCCAAGCATGAAGCTATATGACGATGACACTGCAAAAGTAGACAAGAGGAGATATAGAGAGATGGTGGGTAAGCTCCTTTATATCACCATAATTCGACCCGATGTTGCTTTTGCAGTAAGCTGGGTGAGTTAATTTATGGAGCAGCCAAGACAAGTTCATATGGATGCCATATACATGATACGGGGGTATCTAAAGTCTTCTCCAGGCTCAGGGTTGTTATTTCGAAAGGGCACAGATTTATCTATTTCAACATGTGCAGACGCAGATTATGCAGGGTGCCCTAAGGATCGAAAGCCTACTTCAGAATTCACTATTTTTGTTGGGAACTCTCTAGTTTCTTGGAAAAGCAAGAAACAAACTATTGTGGCAAGGTCCAGTGCTGAATCTGAATATAGGGCCATGGCGCAAGCAAGAACGGAGATGATGTGGGGTTCGAGCTGTGCTTGAAGATCTACATATAGTTGTACCTTTACCTATGCAGCTTCAGTGTGACAATCAGGCAGCATTGTTTATTACCAACAATCCAGCATTCCATGAAAGAACAAAGCATATCGAAGTAGACTGCCACTGCACGAGAGACATGATCCAGAGAGGCTTGATATCTACATCTCATGTTAGCTGAGGGGATCAGACTGCTGACATATTCACCAAGCCGTTGCTCAGAGGACCCTTCCAGAGATGTTCTTCCAAGCTGAGCATGATAGCCATCTATGCTCCACCTTGAGGGGAAGTGTAGAGACTTGTGTTATTATGTTATGTACCGTTTCTTAATTTCTGTTTATTTACTGGACTCTTATGTACTTTACCCATGAGGCCTCTCTCTATATAAGAGAGTCTAGGGTTCCTTGGAATAATAGATTACTCACTTTTCCAACAAGTAGCATCGACAAGTATCTAAGAGCGGGTTGCCTCGTACTCAGGATCAAGTGCCGCGAGTAATACTCCGAAAGGTCTTCTGTTGCTGTGGAGTGGCGGTGAGCGGAATGTTTCTCAAACATCCCTCGCAGGGACGTGTACAACGAGTGTAGCGACCGCCCATTCTGCTTCATTGTGAAAATATCATGCTGCAACTGTAGCATCTTGGTCTCGTTACGCACCTGTGAATATGTGGTAGCCAGAATATCCCACATCGCCTTGGCAGTGGGTTGATGGAGAAAATCATTGGCGATCTCCACTGACAGTGTTCCTTATAGCCAAACCTTGGATAAGAATCATCAGAAAAACTACAGAGGTGTCGCATGTTGAACATGCGACACCCCTTAAGTTTTTTTTATCCAGGAACTATGTATGTGTCGCATTTTGGATATGTGCTATAGATAACGTGTATTCAATATGCGACATATTTCCAGAGAATTTCCCTCGAAAATGACTGGTCTCGACCAATGTTCTGAGCGAATAACGCATGTTTAATATGCGACATCCTTCCAGGGAATTTCCCTAAAAAAAGGGCGAGTACAGGTAACGCATATTGAATATGCGACAACTTTCCAGGGATAGATAACGCATTTTGAATATGCGACATCTTTCTAGGCAATTTTTCTCGAAAATGACTGGCCAGGTCTGGGCCAGGGAATTTCATGTTTCTAAAAACCCTTGAAAAAGCATGCCAATTGCATGTTTCTAATGTAAATAGACATCGCATTCACGCAATGAAAGATGTATAGACATCGCATTCACGCATTCAAAGATGTATGATCCAAAAAGACATTCCAAACATTTAATATAAATAGACTTGTTCACGAATATACATTACATTTTTACGTCATATTAAAAATTACAATGATTACAAGTCAACGCTTTTTCCTCCGTTGGTATGTAATCGTAGAATCAGGAGGATGGAACGGTAACAGGCGGTTCGCCTCGTCTATCATGTGGATTTGAGAGGGCCCTGGGACATCTTCCTCGAAGGTTGGCATCGAAGGCGGCGTTAGTGTGCAGTAAGTTGGTTGTGTCTGGCTGGCGTCCAATCCATGCCTCAACGGTGCCTGAGGCGTTGGCAAGTCCTCCCGTGGTCGCTCGGTGGCAGGTGTGAAGAAGTCTCCTTGCGCAAGGTTATCATCTTCCGCAGCGGCCTCTTCATAGTCCATGGGTTCCGCCACTTGTTCACGCGCCCTACTTCGACCTCTTCCTCTTCCCCGTCCTCTTGCCCTTCCTCGCCTTGCCTCCTCCCTAGCAACATCAGCACGCTCGTCATGTAACGTGACCGCATCTGCAAATTGTAATGACAGCCACTCCGTCATTTCCGCCTTCGCTTGTGCCGCAATCTCGCGGCACTCCACAAAGCGAGCTGCATCCAAGGTAAAAACGTAGATGTAAATTTGTAGCAGTTTTCTTAATTAATTTACCACAAACTTCTAGTTCGAGCACTTACGTTGCTTGCCAGAGTTGCACCTAAACGTCCGACAAATCTTCGAGTTATGGTCTGATACCATTGCTCGTATGCAGGCGTCGCGAATATCCCTCTGGACCGATTGATGCGAACAATTCTAACATCTCGCTCATCCCAGCGGGCAATATGCAAGCTATGTTTTGCCCTCCAATCTACATGCACTTTCCCCCTCAAATCGATTGAATGGAGTTCTTGAAAGGTGGAGCAACGACTTGGAATATCTTGAAGACCCCCAAATTGTCTCATGAAACGATATGGGTAGTAATACTCCACAATGTGGAAGTACATCAACGGCACTTCCGCTCTCCAAATGCGTTCACCTTCAAGAGAGTTGGCTGGGAGATGGGCGCGGATCTCATCGGTATATGGAGTCCAAAATACCTGAATGTGTAAATTGTATTATGATTAGTATTTTTTTTGTTGATATAGGAAAATTTTGTGAATGTAAAATTACCTGCTCTGGTGATTGCATGTCAAAAGCGTCCCCGTAAGGTCTAACCACGTGTGTAGGCTGTCTACGATGGGCAAACGCCGTTGCCCAGCGGACTCCTAACGGGCGCTCGTACCATTCTCTTCCGTCCCTCACAATTGGCGCAACGTGGGGGAAATGCTCCCATGCCCATAGCTGAAGGAGTATGACCGAGCCTCCAATCTCTTCGGTCGTCATATCTGCTGCTAAACACAGATGTCTGTATAGATATGCAAGTACTGCGGATCCCCAGCTCAGTGTCCCAGAGTACTCGAAATCATGCAGATGTGGTAGAGCGATAAGTGACACCAACGAGCCTGACTTGTCCGTGAATAGGACTCCACCAAGCAACTGCAAAATGTAGGCTTGAGCGTGTCTCTGTACTACCAGCTCGTCTGTATCTTCTGGCAACTCTGCAAAATTGGAGGACAGCCAGCTTGCTGACACCCTGCTGCCAACGATGTCTGCGGGTAGTGGCCTAACGCCCAACAATTCCTCGCATGTATCTGCCAATGTCATTCCAGGTGTTGTCTCCCCAGTAACCGCATGCCCATCAATTCGCAGCCCCATGATGAATGCGACATCCTGCAAGGTGATGGTAATTTCCCCACTAGGCATGTGGAAGGTGTGCGTCTCGGGTCTCCAACGTCCAACCAACGCAGTCACCAGATGCCAATCTAGGGTAATGAACTCGAGCTCTGAAATGCATCCAAATCCTGCTTCTGCTACATAAGGCTGTAACCTGTCATCCAAAGGGATCCGACGAACATGGGTCTCTCGTCGTCGGCAACGCAACCATGAAGATTCCTACAAGAAAATTGTTAGGAACAAAATTGAAGGAAGCAAGAAATTAAAATTACTTACAACGCCAGCCCAGACACGACGTGAACGCTGTCGCTCCTGAAGACGTAAAACTGATGGGTCAATTGGGCCGGGATCCATCTGCAAATTTACGAGGGTCAATACAGTGTAAAAAACAACAATATCCCACAAAAGCAACAAGTATTTACCACAAGTACCACATATAATGAACACTAATAATATACGAGGGAAGCACACTTACTCGAACTTGGACATTTACGTCGGTAGTGACCTATGCCACAACAATTACCACAATTATTCTTATTCCTGGTCGTCGGCGCATTTGATGTGGATGCTTGAGAATCCCTTCCGTTTTTGTTGGGACATCCACGGTGTGTGTGACCCAATATCCCACAAAAGGAACAAGTATTTTGCCGAATCACATCCCTAGCATCCATTTCATTATGTATTCTTGTTGTGGGATACGAAATATTTGTCACTTATTACAAGTGCATTTCCTTTGTAGCAAATTTACCGTGTACTGTTTGCGCCCGCGAATACCAGTAGACGTCCGTCGAGCCCTGGTAGACACCTCAAATAATATTTCTGGTTGTACTTGTACCTGAGTTACTGTATGCCCATTCGCAGCTGCGGTCCAACAGGTCAACTCTGTGGATGCGTAATGCGTGAATTTTCGACCAGCGGCAATGGTTGCGCTTGCTTCTTCAGCATGTTGAATGAAGTATGACACACAATTATAAAAGGTCTTCTCAATTAACGCAGAGATTGGCAAGCAACGGGCATCTTTAAGAACTACATTGTAGCTTTCGCTCAGATTTGTAGTCATCTGACCAAGCCTATACCCACCGTCATAGGCCAAGGTCCATTGCTCATGACGACAATCATGAGTCGAAAACCATCTATCTGCTCCATTATTCCACTCTTGCAATTTCCTCAAGAAGTACGCAAACTTCCTAGGTGTCGTCTGTAATGTTGCGGCTTGCATCAGAGCTTTCATGGAGCCATTTTTAAAGACGCTATTGAAGTTGCTCGCGACGTGCCTCGTACAAAACCGCCAATATGCAAAGGGTTCTAATAAATCCACGTCAGCATCTTTCATAGCGGCTTTTATACCAGAATTCCTGTCAGAGATGATACATATTGGTCCAGCTCGCATACCGATTACCCTTACACGTACCAACGAAAGAAACCACTTCCATGACGGAGGGATTCCTCGTCGACGATCCCGAATGCAAGGGGAACAATATGTTTATCCCCGTCAACACCGCAAGCAATGAGCAATTTTTGTTTGTACTTCCCGTACAAATGTGTCATGTCAACACTAATCAGAGGCCGACAATATTTGAATGCTTCAATAGAAGGACCAAATGCCCAAAAGCATCGTTCAAATCTGCGGCAGAGAGGTTTCCGAGGATCAGGATGGTCGTTGTATTCAATATCAATTTCAGTCCCCGGAATAGCAGCCTTCATTACATGCAACAGAAAAGGCATTTCAGCGTATGACTTCTTCCAGTCACCAAATACGATTCCGATGGCCTTCCTTCGAGCATCCCAAGCCCTTTTCTTTGTAACCCAGTAGTTGTACATCTCGTGGATGTGAGCTCTACAACTGGATACACGAACATTAGGGTCATCCTTAACAAGAGTTAGCAATGATCTGGACATAAATTTGTAGTCCAACTGAGGGTGATTCTGATTAACTGTTGGGTTTATATAAGTGTGTGCCCCAACAACCTTGGAGATCACCCACAGTCCATCAAATTTTCTAAAATGTCCTCGTAAATACCAAACACAACCATTCGATCTCTACGTACAAAAAACCGACCATATCAAGCTGGTGGATTCCTTGACAATGAAGTCATAATGTGATAAAATGTGGAACTTCTTCACAGCATAAACCAAATCCTCCCTACATTTGAACGTCCTACCCTTGCGGATTTCGTCAGCAACACCATCAAGTCTAGACTTGCTTCGAATGTCGTCTTCATATGTTGAACGAGTATTTGACCCTATAACCCCAAAAAAGGGTATACGGGGTGTAATAGTATGCGTGCTTTGTTCATCAGCTGGGATCTCCTCGTCCATCAGATCATCTTCGACATCTTCGCTACCTTCTTCCAGGTCATCATCGGTCCCCCAAGGGATGAAATCCTGATCCATCCGGTTAACCTCTCGCAGCAACGGCTCACTCAAGCCCAAATCCTGATCCGTGCTTGGCTGCGTTACAGGCGCATCCGTATCAAAGTAGGGTCCCATGGTTGGGACATTTCTTGGTTGCGTGTTGCGGACAACTGCTGCTTGTGTGCTCGGGACTCCAGACGGTCCCTTGTTAGTCATAACAGTGGGGACTTCGCTCACAGATACATCTTCAACATAAATATCGGTAGGCATTGATTTCCCAATGGTCCGAGCGTACACAAGAACTGCCTGCACATCATCATCATCGACAATAGATGAAAATGACGGTTCCTCCCCTGGGCCTCGAGGGATGCGATGTAATAATCGGATTTTTTGACTGTCAACATCCAAGTTGAACTTACGGTAAACCAAGTTCAACATCTCATCGAACGTCATATTAGGAGTCAACACAAACCCCCTTACGTTGGTTGATGATCCGCACATGAGTGTACCACTCAAATGACACATACAATACAACTGCTCCATTCTAACCTAATACGTGACACAACGTACAAACAAATGTCATACAATCGAGAAATGAAAATAAAATGAATATGATACAAAAAATAACTAAAGAAAACGTTTTACCAAGTCCAATTGTTCGCAACAAGGGATTAGCCCTGTTGAGACGCGGGGGCGGCTAGGACGGTGCCAATCAGTGAAACCACGGAAAAGGAGTGTTCCGCGCGGCTAGGAGTGACCAAAACGGGCGTTTTTGAGAGAGGAGGAGATCACAAGACGCGGGTGGCGAAGTGGGCGTCGGGGGCGGCACGGGTGCAGGAGAACGACGGGCACGGGGGCAAGGGCGGGGAAATGGCAAGGCCGCTGGACGCGGGCATTATTTAGGCTCAATATGGCATATTGAATATGCGTTATCTATAGCGCATATCCAACATGCGACACAAACGTAGTTCCTGGGTAATAAAAAAACTTAAGAAGTGTCGCATGTTCAACATGCGACACCTCTGTAGTTTTTGAATAAAAAAACAATTCGTAGAACCTGAGTATTTAAGTAATACCCAGGTACTACTTAGGAATTTGACTCTACAGTGGGTAATAGGGGAGGGAAGACAGCTAGGGAGAATAAAAATACAATGAAGACAAACGGCAAAAAAACGTCCTGACCCAATTAACTACACCACTCGGATATAAATCTACTCGTCATAATGTTCACGTTCTCCTTATAAAAACGCATGCCCGAGAAGATAGCCTCATTTCTAGCACGCCAAATGGACCACAGCCGCGCGATGGGCCCCAGCAAAACAGATCTATCTCACATCCTGTTGGACCACAGGATGCCGCACCAGTCTTCCACAGTAGTCGCACGAGCCCAAGCAACGTCGTCCCAGATCGACGCGACTGAGCTACAAAGAAAGAACAGGTGATCGACCGTTTCATCAGCAACCCGCAAAGTTGGCATCTGACGCTAGAGTGCGGAATGAACTTCGCGCAGCGATCCCGGGTCATCAAACGTCGATGACGAAACACCCATAAGAAGAAGGCGATGCGCGACGGCAAACGTAGCGCCCAGAAGAATGCACAATCGCGTACCAGTGGAGCGGACAAAGCAGGGGTGGGAGAGAGCAAGGCCCTGAAATCCTTGCGAGTGTTGAAGGCCCCCTCCTTCCAAGACCAATGGTCCCGCTAAGCAGAGGGAGAGGCCGTAGAGGAGAGAGTCTCCAGCAGAGAGGCGAATTCCCCCGCGCGCTGATCCGAGAGAACACCCGAGAACGTAGGGCACCAGCATCCGTTGGACCAACAATCCGCGACAGAGACGAACCGATTCGACGCCAAAGCAAACAACCTCGGAAAGCGCGTCTGAAAGGGGTCGTCCCCCGACCAATCGTCCAACCAGAACTTGAAGACGTCCCCCGTCCCAAGCACCGGTGTGAACAGCGCGCGTTTCCGCCGCAGTGTATCATAAACACATCGCCAAAAGTGAGAGGAGTGGGGTTGTAATACCCCCGCATGAGGCCTAGCCAGTCGCTGCCCAAGAGCGCCCGCAGAACGTTGCAAAGAAAAGAGTCATCCTTGCCTCAGATTTTGCCCACCCATTTCAACAGTAAAGCGTCGTTGACGCGATCCAAGCTACGAATACCAAGACCACCGGAGCTCTTTGGCAAGGTCCCCACGTCCCAAGAGAGCAAGTGAAGCCCTCTGCCGCTACCGTCAGAACGGCCCCATAGAAATCGCCGCATACATTTTTCCAAGCGTAAACGAATTCCCACAGGCATTTTACGAACCGATAGGATATAAATCGGGATAGCAGAAAGGACGGACTTCAGCAAGACAAGGCGACAGCCAAGGGAAAGCAAGGCGACCCTCCACCCCGCAAGGCGCGTCTCCATCCTCTCCGTGATAGCCCGCCAATCACTAGATCGGGCCCGACCAACCGATAGAGGAACGCCAAGATAAGGGATAGGAAGCTCCCCAAGCCGAGATCCAAGCAGACGGCTACACTCCTCCGCCTCTGCCGTCGACATGCCGAAGGGCACCACGATGCATTTGGCTGCGTTAGTCGACATCCCTGAAAGCTCGCAGAAAATAGCGATAGTATGAGCCATCCCCGCCACCTCGGCCGGACCCCCCTCAATAAAACAAATCGTGTCGTCTGCGAATTGAATTAAAGGCACGCTGACCTCCCCCTTGCGAAATCCCCTAGTGAGGCCCGCATCAATGACGCGATCAACCATACGCGTCAACACGTCCGAGGCAATAACGAATAGGAGGGGCGCCAAGGGGCATCCCTGACGCACCCCCTGCGAGGCTGAAAAGACCCGCCGACCGGCCGGCCGTTGATTAGCACAGAAAGCGAGACCGTGGAGACACATCTGCGCATCCAAGCAATCCAAAGATTAGGAAATCCCCGTCTACGCAATGCGGACCAAAGGAATCGCCAATCGATGGAGTCGTACGCCTTTGCGAAGTCAATCTTCCAAAGAAGGCCCTTCCTCTTATCCTTCTTCCAAGCAGCGACGATTTCCGACGCGACGAGAATGCAATCCGCAATATGCCGACCCTTAATGAAGGCCCCTTGAACATGCGAGATAATACCCTCCAAGATCCGAGAAAGCCGGTTCGCCACAATAAGATAAATAGCATTGGATACGAAGATAGGCTGAAGATCGTCGAAGTTGAGCGCCGGGGTCATTTTAGGGATAAGCACAATATTAGCCCGGTTGATACGGTCGAAGCCGAAGTTACTATCGCAGAATTTAGAGACCACCGCGAAAACGTCCTCCGAGACCACGTCCCAAAAGTCCCGGTAGAAGGCGACAGGAAAGCCGTCGGGGCCCGGAGAAGACCCAAGATTCAACCCCCACACGGCAGTCTTGATCTCCTCCATAGAAATAGGGCGGATAAGAAAAGCGAAATCCTCGTCCGAGAGAAGGGGAGCCCCCGCCCCGAGCCAACGCCACCGCCCAGGAGGCACAGCAGAAGAAACACGTCGAAAATGGTCAGAGATGGTGTTCCCAATCTCGCCATCCCCCGTGAACACCACATCATTGATGGAGATGGACTGAATAGAATTAGAGCGCCTTCGGTTGCTGGCCACCCGATGGAAGAACGCCGTGTTGGCGTCGCCCTCTTTGATCCATCTTTCCCGAGAACGTTGACGCCATTCAATACTTCTCTTCTTATCCTCCTCCTGAACCCGAGCAAGGGCGGAAGAGCGTTCCCGAAGTTCGTCCGCAGTAAGCTCACGATCGTTCTCCATGGAATTGAGATGCAAAATAAGTTCCTCCGCCGCGGCGCGAGCAGCACGCCGGGCATGTCTGGTGGTGTTCTTGAACTCAGCGAGGATCCTCCTAAGAGAGGAAAGCTTCTGAGTAAGAGGAAGGCAGCCGAGCCCGAGACAGGTACCTGGGACCAATGATTCCGAACGATCTCTTTGAAGTTTGGTTCTAATAGCCAACATTTTTAGTATCGAAAAAGCCCCCGAGGGTTAATGCCATCACCAGAGTCCCAAACAATAGGCGAATGATCCGAGAAGGCGCAGGGCCGCGAACCAACGAGACAAAGAGGGAAGGAATCCAAAGCCAAGCCATTCGCAAGGAAGCGGTCTATCCGAGAGCGAGAAGAGTTATTTCGCCAAGTGTAGGAAACGTCGTTCGGAACCAAGCTAGCAAGCTCCAAATCATCAATCACATCCAGAAAATCTTGCGAGCCAGGGTCGAGGCCACCCCTCCCGCGAGGCCGATCAGAGGAGTGGATGGTGACATTAAAATCACCCCCCATAATCCAGGGCATCCCCGAGAAAGAACTAGCAGCTTCGCGCATGTCGTCCCATAATTCCCGACGTAAAATATGACAAGTTGGCACGTATATGCATGAGATAACCAATATAGTTGAAGAGCTGACACGTTCCAAAATGATCGAAAGCATGTGACGACCTGCGAGCAAATATCTAAATGAGGAGCGAGATCGCCATGTCACAAGTAATCCACCGGCGGATCCTATCGCGTTAATCGCACGAAACTCATCAAGGGGACCAGCACCAACAGAGCGCCACGTATAGTCATCAATATCCGCCATTTTCGTTTCCTGTATAAGGGCAACGTCACACCCCCATTCAGAGAGGAGGGAGCCCAGAGACCGACGTTTGACCACGTCCCTTACAATCAAGTTGGATATAGATTGTTATTGTGAATGCTATGTAGATTCTTCATGATAATTGATTTGTTTATGCTTTTATAACATATATTTTAAGATCACAAGCTATATTGTTGAGATATTTATATCTCACAAATATTGTTTTTTTCTCAATTCAATTTTTCTTTATATACCTCTCACGTAATTAACTCAGTCTATTCTCTTATATAAGAGAGCCCTAGGGTCTCATCTAATGTATGGTTTTCTTTTCTCCTAACATGGTATCAGAGCAACGGTCCTAGATCGAGGTTCCTGTATCCCACCTACCCTAACCCTACACGCCCACCTCTCTCCCCACCTCCACCGCCGCCACTGCGCTCCCCTCTCGTCATTGCCCCCCCTGCAGGTTCCCTCCCCCCCCCCCACCCCCTCCATTGTTGCAGCGGCTCCCATCCCTTCCCGTTGCTTATGGATGCCGAACTGCAGCCTAGGCATCGTTGCAGGGACTCCCAGCGGACAACCTGGCGCTGCCCAGCCGCCCAGGGTTGTTGTTGGTACTCTCCCTTGCCGCCCCGAACTACATGACGTGACCCACGTTGGTCGATGTGACCGAACTGAAGGTCACTAAGGTCTGAATTTGGTCGGATTTCGTGGTTTTTCACATATAAACCACGTCTTCCGACTCTAGACCTCAACGAGAAGTAGTAAGGAGGGTTGTATGAGTCTACATATACAATCAATCCTCCATATGATTGTGTTGGAAAAAATGAATAACTTGTTTATTCCAGGAACCCTAGGCTCTCTTATATAGGAGAGTAGCCTATGGGTAAATTACATAAAGCATACTATGAAGAAAAACAAAATAGAGAAAGGTACAGATACTAAACAAAATAGAGAAAGGTACAGATACTACTCTTATTGTATACGTTAACACTCCCCCTCAAGATGGAGCATAGATATCAATCATGCTCAGCTTGGAAGCACACTTCTGAAATGGACCTCGTAGCAATGCCTTGGTGAATATGTCTGCAGTCTGATTCTCTGAGGTAACATGAGATGTAGCAATGAATCCTTTCTGAATCATATCACGTATGAAGTGATAATCCACCTCAATATGCTTGGTCCGCTCATGGAACGCAGGATTGTTTGCAATAAACAACGCAGCCTGATTATCACATTCCAAGTTCATAGGAAGTGGTACATCTAAACATAGATCTGTAAGCACAGCTTTCACCCACATCATCTCTGTAGTAGCCTGGGCCATAGCCTTATATTCGGATTCAGCACTAGATCTAGCAACCACAGTTTGTTTCTTACTCCTCCATGAGACTAGGGCATCTCCAACATAGACAGCATACCCTGAGGTGGACTTCCTATCCTTGGGACATCCTGCATAGTCTGCATCTGCACATGCTGAGATAGAAATCCCCTTTCCTTTCTTGAATAGCAGACCTGCACCTGGAGAAGATTTGAGATATCTAAGTATCATATGTATTGCATCCATATGCACCTGGCGTGGTTGCTTCATGAACTGGCTCACACGGCTCACTGCAAATAATATATCTGGTCTAGTGATCGTGACATACAACAGTTTGCCTACCAGTTCTCTATATCTTCTCCTGTCCACCTCCTCTGTGTTATCTTCATAAAGCTTCATGCTGGGGTCCATTGGTGTCGTAGCAGGTCGACACTCAAGCATACTTGTTTCACTCAACAGATCTGTAACATATTTCCTTTGTGACATGACTAGCCCATAGGAATTTCTGGCAAATTCAAGCCCCAGAAAGTATCTAAGGACCCCAAGATCCTTAGTGACAAACTCACTACCCAGCATTTCTTTCGCCTGCCTTATGCCCTGCTCATCATCTCCTGTAATCAAGATGTCATCAACATAAACCATAATGACAATGATACCTCTCGCTATTTTCTGTACAAACAAGGAATGATCAGCATTGGAGCGTTTGTATCCTTGTTTCTCGAAGAGATCCGAGAGCTTCTGAAACCATGCTCTGGAGCTCTGCTTAAGGCCATAGATGGCCTTATGCAACCTGCATACCTTGGAGCACTCCCCCTCAACAGCAAAACCAGGTGGTTGTTGCATATACACCTCTTCCTGCAAATCTCCATATATAAATGCATTCTTCACGTCCAATTGATGGAGCGGCCAGTCTCGAGCAACTGCAACTGACAACAAGATCCTTAGGGTGGAATGACGTGCCACAGGCGAGAATGTGTCAAGATAATCCACCCCATATGTTTGTGTGAAGCCACGTTCCACCAGACGCGCCTTGTACCTGTCAATAGAGCCATCTGCATTTTGCTTCACTGTGAACACCCACTTGCAGCTCACCGGGTTCACATCTGGAGGTATAGAAACCAAAGTCCAAGTTCCTCTGGACTGAAGTGCGGCCATTTCTTCTTCCATTGCAAGCCGCCATCTACTATCCTGCAGAGCCTCATGATGATTCCGTGGAATATCTATGGCTGAAAGTGCCATAGCAAACGACCTGAAATCTCCAGATAGCCGCTCAAAAGATACAGAGGCTGATAATGGATATTTGGCACAACTCCTCGTCGACTTCCGTAAAGCAATGGGAATATCCAAACAGTTGTAGGCTCATCTGGCTCCTGCAACACATCCTGCTCAGAAATGTCGTCAGATCCATCAACATTAATATTCTCATTACATACCATAGGCGAGCTAGTGGACGAGTCATGACCATGAGCTGGTGGAGGAAGCCTGCGGGTATAATGGAACGGGAACGGTGGAATAGGCTGTTGTGGTGGTGGTGGTGGTGGTGTTGATGATGGCATCTGAGGTGGTAGTGGTGTCATGTATATGGCATCAGGTGGTATAGGTGGAAGCTGTTTGTCTCCAGATGCTGAAAAATAAATAACAGATTCAAAAAATGTAACATCTGCATTGATCATATACCGCCGACGCAAAGGATCAAAGCACTTGTACCCCTTTTGAGTTCTGGAGTACCCAACAAAGACACACTTGACAGCCCTAGGAGAGAGCTTGTCAATACCCGGCGACAACTGATGGACAAACGCAACTGACCCAAACACACGAGGAGTGAGAGTAAACAGATCCTTGTCAGGATAAATAAGTGAGAACGGAATTTGTTCATTCAAGACAGACGAAGGCATACGATAAATTAGGTAACATGCAGTAAGAACTGCATCACCCCAGTAGGAATATGGAACATGACTCTGTATAAGTAGTGATCTAGTGACATCAAGAAGGTGACGGTGTTTTCTTTCAGCAATCCCATTCTGTTGAGATGTATGAGCACAAGATGTTTGGTGAATAATTCCTTTTGATGAGTAGTAATTGGCAAGAAAATTAGTGCACAATTCTAAAGCATTGTCACTTCTCACAATTTTCACAGATGTAGAAAAAACATTTTGTATTTCATTCAGAAAATGGATAATTATATTTCCGGCTTCAGATTTATTTTTCATCAGAAACACCCATGACACTCTAAAAAAATCATCCACAAATACAATATAAAATCTGTGTCCCTGATGATCAGGTACACGACTTGGACCCCAGACATCAACATGAAATAACTCAAACTTGGAGGTACTACTCCGACCAGGACGACTGGGAAAGGACGACCTGTGATGCTTTCCCAACTGACATGCCTCACACTGAACATATGTGTGAGGAAGCTATAAGGCAATACTCGACGCAACTTCTGAAGCGGTAAATGACCAAAACGCAGATGCCACAGTAAAGGAGATACTTGGCCAGAAGGAGAGGATGTGGTTCCAGCAAATGGGGTCTGATTCAGGCGGTAGAGGCCTCCTTGCTCATAGCCACGACCAATCACGTTGCCCGTATGGATGTCCTGAAAAATCAAAGAAGATGGATCAAAAATTGCCCGACAATGGAGATCCTTCGTAATCTGACTAATGGACAATAGATTCATTGAAAAATCAGGTGCATGTAGCACATTCTTGAGCTGCATAGACGATGTCAATCTAATCTCCCCCTGACCAGTGATGGGGGAATGTGTGCCATTTGCAATGACTATTGTCCGTCCTGGAGGGATCTGAGTGTATCCTGTAAGTAGACTATGGTCGCCACATAGGTGATGTGTAGCGCCTGAGTCCATAATCCATGGCAATGTATCAGAACTACTACTGTGAAGTGCAAGTATACTACTTGAAGCACTGGTAGACGCGAAGGCAGAAGCAGCAGCATCAGAATGACTCTCTGTAGTCGGTGCTGGACCAGATGGTGGAATAATGCCCCTCAGACGGGCTACTAGATCATCAAATCGTTGATCCAAGGTAGCAGCAGATGGGGGCTCTATCTGCTCAGCAGCTCGTGCGAATGTAGGTAATCCATGCTTTGAATAGCATGTATCTTCATTATGTCCAACTCGGTGACAGTAGGTGCATGTTGGCCTAGTGCGACCACCCCTCCCACGGGGTCCACGTCCACGGCCCTGGTGATGAGAACCACGACCTCTGGTTGCTGCCATGGCTGAAGAATTCTGACTTGCAGCAGTTGAGGGAACTGTAATCCGACTCAGTCTATGGAAGGCTTCCTCCATTGGAGGAATTGTAGAGTCGGCCAAAATCTGTGATCGTGTTGCCTCGTACTCAGGATCCAGTGCAGCTAGGAACACGCCTACCATAGTAGCGTTCCTATATGTCTTCTATTGTTCTGGCGTGGCTGTCAAGGGCATGAAGCTATATAGCTTCTCGAACATCCCTCTCAGTGATGTATAGAGAGAATGTAGGGGGCGACCATTCTGCTTGATGGTGAAGATATCATGCTGGAGTTGCAGAATCTTTGTCTCGTTCTTTGCCAGGGAATATGTAGCCGCCAGAATGTCCCACATATCCTTCGTTGTGGGTTGATGGAGGATGTCATTGGCAATCTCAATTGCCAACATGCCAGATAGCCAAACTTTGGCGTATGCGTCATCAGCCTCCCAGGAGGCATAGGTTCCAGTCTTCTCAACAGGCTCTGGTTCGGTAAGAATGTGCTTCTTACCCGTAGACTTCATCATGCTCATGAACTGCATTGCCCACAGTTCATAGTTGGTACCGTCCATCTTGACAATAGGCGCTGGACCACGGAATGCGCCAATAGATGGGATATCTGCCTTGCTCTCCGACATATTGAAAAATGAAGACTGGAATGATTGACAAACAATGTGTTTTGTCTGCAATACCATAGATGGGGGTAGTTGCATGTGTAGACTTCAAGCAACTATCCCCATGAAGACGTTCGTGCTAAGCCCTACACGCACGCAGGAGTCACGTACAGGCCGCACAGGAGATGTGTGCACTGGTGTTACCGTGCGCGCGCAGGGAATGCGCACACTGGGGCGCACGGTTGATGCGCTAGGTCTGTTGCACAGCGCGCAGGGGCGCACAGGAGATGCGCTAGATGATTGCGCATAGGTTGATGGTGCGCAAGGGAGCGCGCAGCACGGTGGAGGCGAGTGAGGCGCACAAGCGCGCACGGCAGAGGCGCGCAGCGACGCACAGTATGCGTGTGCGCAGGCGCGCAAAGAGAAGGCGCTCACACACGGTGGCGCAACCGACTGGAGAGGCGGCGCCGATGTTGCGAGAAGGAGAAGAAGAAGAAGGGGGGCCGGCGGGTGTGGGATTAGGGTTAGGGTTTCGAGAACTCCGGTCTAGGACCGTCGCTCTGATACCATGTTGGGAAAAAATGAATAACTTGTTTATTCCATGAACCCTAGGCTCTCTTATATAGGAGAGTAGCCTATGGGTAAATTACATAAAGCTGAAGAAAAACAAAATAGAGAAAGGTACAGATACTACTCTTATTGTATACGTTAACAGATTGTGTAGACTCACTCAGATCAGTCTACTCCTCAGTTTGTTCTGGGTTTCGGCATTCTTATTACAATGTCAAAGAACAAGGGTGACGTCTTCTCATCGTTCGGTGTCTACAAGGGCCCAACTTCCATCATGAAGATGGATGGGACCAACTATGAGTCGTGGTCCATGCAATTTCGTTTCGTACCCTTATGTAGCGCCATAACAAGGAGCACATTCTGATGGATTCAGAGCCGACAGACAAGACTGGGGCTAATGGTTATTGGAAGCAAGATGATGCATATGCTCGCATTTAGCTCTCCGGGATACTCACCACAGAGATTGCCAATGATATTGTCAATCAACCCACAACAAAGCTTATGTGGGAAATCTTAGCAGACAACTATGGGCAGGAAAAGAATGAGAGAAAGATTCTTCAGCTGCAGTATGACATTTTCTCGACCAAGCAGAATGGTTGACCACTTCATAACCACTTCTCACATCTTAGAAGCATGTTTGAGCGACTACACGGCTTCATGCCCATTAGTACCAGCACGGAGCAACAACATGCATATCGGAATGCCACTATGACAAGAGTCTTTCTGTTATCTCTTAACTTTGAGTACGATGCAGTACGTACTCAACTTCTGACTGGAGAGACGATACCTCCAATGGAGGAGGTCTACAAGAGATTAAGTTGGAACACTACCTCATCTACTACTACAACTCAAACTCCCACTGCTATGGAAACCTCTCGTGGCAGAGGGGGGACTTCACAGTTTCGCAGACGTGGACCCCATGGTCAAGGAGGAGGACGTCAACATGGCCCATGTTCACATTGCCACCATCCTGGACCCTGGTCATTCTGAGGAGACATGCTATCAGAAGCATGGATATCATGCGTCTGCTCATGTTGCTTGGCAGACCGAGCCTCCTTCTGCCCCTGATGATATTGTTTCCAGATTACGAGAGATGATGAGCACTCCTACCACTTTAGTTGCAGGTTCTTCAGATGTAGCACCTGATGCCCGAGGTTCGTCTAGTTCATCAGGGATTACTTATGCGCTTACCTATTGTAGCAGCTCAGATTTGGCTGATTAGATTATGGATTCTAGAGCATCACATTATATGTATGGCGATCGGGCACATTTCAGTTCTTACAGGTCTATCTCACCCGGTACATCTGTGGTGATTGCTAATGGGGTCCATGTACCCATTGTTGGTCAAGGGGATGTTGTTCTATCTCTTTCTATGCATCTACAGAATGTTTTGCATGCTCCAAATTTTCAGATGAAACTTGTCTATTAGTCAAATTACAAAAGATTTACATTGGCGTGCCATATTTGATCCATCTTCTCTTATGTTTCGGCACGTACTCACGGGCAAGGTGATTGGATGTGGCCGTGAGCAAAGAGGTCTGTACAAGCTTGTCCGACCACCGTCTGTTGGGGCCGCTACTATTTCTTCTAGATATGTTTCTCCCTTTATGTGGCATCTTCTTTTGGACACCTTCCTTCACAATGTGTCATGTTCTACCTCAGATCTCTACTCGTGCTACCTTGGACTGTGAAGCATGTCAGCTTGGGAAGCACCATCGTTCTTCTTTTCCGAGTCGTCAGAGTTGTCATAGTAGTCAGTCAATTGAGTTGTTTCATTTTGATATATGGGGTCCAAGTCGTGTTCCCGATCATTAGGGACATTGTTTTTATATGGTAGCTGTGGATGATTTTTCTAGATTATCTTGGGTCTTCTTATTGAAACATAAGTCTGAAGCCAGTGCTATCAATAAATCTTTTCTTATTGAAGTAAAGAATATCTTCTCTACCAATGTGATTCGTACTGACAATGCCTTAGAATTTTTAACATTACATTTATCTCTGAATTTCTACGATCTCTTGGTATTGTTCATCAGAACTCTTGTGCTTATACTTCACAGCAGAATGGTGTGGTAAACGCAAACATCATCATCTTTTGGATGTCACGAGGACCCATCTGATTCAGAGTCGAGCTCCTCATTCCTTCTGGGGTGATGTTGTTCTCATTGCTTGCTACTTGGTGAATAGCATGTCGTCCACTATTCTAGGAAAAAAGGTTCTTTCTCGATTGTGTTTCTTGAGAAAGACGTATTCTTCCTTACTCCCAGAGTCTTTGGGCCCGTGGCTTTTGTCTACAATTTCACTCCCGGTCATGACAAGTTCTCACCTGGAGCTGTCAAATGAGTCTCTGTTAGTTATTCTCGTACCCAGAAAGGGTATAGATGTTTTGATCCTGTAGGACAAAAATATTATGTTAGTGTTGATATCATATTTTTTGAGCCTATTACGTATTTTTCTCCTACAAATGACAGGTTGTCTAACGCTATTTTAGGTGAGGATGTTGTTTCTCTACCTTCGTTATCTACACGTTGTGCATCCAATGTTGAGTCCCAGTCATCTCCACCTCCACCACCTCCACATCCACCTAGCTTGACGTGGTTCCTACCACGATTTTACATTCGCAAGTATTCTCTTCTCCCCGCTACTCATGTGCCTTCCCCATCATCTAGCACTCCTCAGGTATGTAATGAACACATCGTTTCTATTGATGGCACTGGATATTTGAATGTTCCACATGATACGGCACGAGATGAGTTGATCAAGGCCTTAAATGTCGGTTTCGGTCACCATTTCGGTACTGATCAAAACAGAATTTCGATGGAATTTCGGTGGAATTTCGATCGAAATTTCGGTCATTTCGGTCATTTTTTGTACTAGGACCCCATATTTCGGTCATTTCGGTCGAATTTCGATTTCGACTGGATATCGATATTCGACAGAAATTCGACTGAATTTCGCTGAAATTTGAGACCATGGAGTTGATACCAGAGAGCAGAGAGGTTGACGACCTGGATGTACCTATTACCTCAAGGAAGCCACGTTGTCAATGTGCCAATTATCCCTGAGATGCGCATGTTTCTTTCATAGGAGTAAGGGAGGTTTGTTGTGGGAGTCTCTCAGGAGGCCATACAAGACAGTAGGTGGCGACTTGCCATGGAGGAGGAGATGGTCTCTTTGTAGTCGTGTGGTACCTGGAGCATTGTTAATGCTCCTCCAGGTGCCTCTATTGTGGGATGCATAGTAGGATCGCTACAAGACAAGGCTTGTGGCACGTGGGTTCACCAAACTTATGGGGTGGACTATCAGGATACCTTCTCTCTAATGGCCAGACACTCTACACTTCGCATTCTTCTATCAGTTGTTTCATGGAGCTGGCCTCTTTACCAACTAGATGTAAAAAATGCATTTTTATATGGTGATCTACAGGAGGAGGTTTATATGAAGCAGCAACTAGGGTTTACAACTGGGGGAGTGTCAAAAGGTGCGTAGGCCTTATAAGGCAATTTACGGCCTAAAGCAGAGCCCGAGAGCTTGGTACCATAAGCTATCGGACCACTCACTTTTTGTTCAGAGGATACAGAGAGGTAATATTGTTATTCTTGTCTATGTTGATGATATTATTGTAACATCGGTTTTCAATCAAACCCGAACCCAACCCGATTAGGGTTCAATTAACCCAATAAAGTTGTTGATCAATGCCAAACAACTTAAATTGATCAATTGATCATGTATTAAAAGTCATTTGTATGTAATCGACCAAAAAGCGGCCGCATCGTAATGCGTGCCCAAAAAAGCCGCGACACAAATTCGGGAACCGCGAAACAAACCGAGACCGTCATAAAACCCGATTCGACGAAACAAGACCAACGGAATCGACCGTTCGTCAATCGGAGGTAATTTGGTATTTTTTAAATCACGAAATTTAATCATAAACCACAACTGTATTTGAAAATTTCAGACAACTAAAACCCGATCGAAAGTATATCAATATTATACTCATATTGATCGTCGTTTAGAGACGATCGAAACAAGATATTACGCGTCGATATTCGGTGCTCAATGCACGAATACGGTCGATTTCAATATCTCAAATAAAGTAGTGAAAAATGAAATAAAATATAATTATTAAAAATTTGAACACAGACAGTACCGTTAATATTTTTTTATTAGTTTAGTAAGTTCTCTTTTCTCAGCCACTAGGCTTTTCTTCCTCTCCTGAAACTGCATCCAAATTGTTGATGGAATCCATTTCAACCCCATTGATCCATGCTTGAATCAAGCCCATTGCTCCATGCTCCATTTATGATCTCCAAAATTTAAAATTTATGGTACATACCCTACCCGTTCTCTTGCTGCCATACATGTGTACAACCCTTCACTCTTATCTCCTTGCTTCCTAACATGTTCAATCTCCCCTCCTTTTTCCATGTTATGTGTGGGGTTACCACAAAATTTCCAGAATTTCCATTACCAGGATCTAATATAAGAATCAGAATTTTTGTAAAAATATCAGAATTCTGTAAGAATCATTTCCGAATCCTTACATTTTTAGGAATTCTTGGACTTAGAAATTTTGAATTTGTTTGTTCCCAAATTCTTGAATTGTTGTGATATATTACTGTTATCCCAGTAGTATTGCATGTCATGATTAATGAATTATTTGTTTTCAACTATTCTATATAATGACTCTCAAAAAAAACTATTCTATATAATGTAATTGAGCTTCTGTAACTTGGTTGATTAAATGCATTTTTATCTTCCAACTATTTCATTATATATAGATAGATTTTTAACATTTGTATTCGTTTGGTGTATAAAAGTTGCGAGGTTCTTTTGTTTTCTCTTCCGACATTGATGTTGCGTTTAGTGTATATAAATTAGGAATGCATATTCTGATTATTAATCCATCAATCAACTTATTTATATTATGTAATTACCACTTTTGCTTCCCTTTTGAAACAAAATTCCAGTCATATAGGATTTATATTCACATTGTCCCATACTCTCAGTGACATTATCTAGTCCCATTGGACTATGTGTGCATAGTGTGGTAAGACATCTAGCTATGTTTATACTGTTACTATCATCCCTCCCGAGGCTTTTCGGCTTTAGACAAAGAGTTCCCCTAACTTTGTAATATGTTTGCATATCTTATGATGTTCTGATTGAACCCTCTACCTCTGTAGTGAGCATATCTTTTATCTTTGTTGAGACATGCTTACTATATATTGTATTTACTTGCATATCTACTTGCAGTCTGGTTATTAGATTTGTTGATCATCCAGAAGCCAACTTCAGTTAGACATGCTTACTATATATTGTATTTGCATATTTGCTTGGAGTCACTAGTTATTCGATTTGTTGATCACCCAGAAGCCAGACGGTTCAGACCTACAGGTTCGTCATTCTCAGGCAGTGCTCGCTCTTCTCCATCAACTACTTTAGGAGGAGCGCTTGTCGGGCATGGCACAGATTCCGCTCCACCATCCGGGTCGCATCGAGAAGACAGACCACCTCCAGGACCAGCTCGGAGCACAGACACAGCCACTCCACCTACCCGATTAGTCCATTGTTACTTGTGCCATGAGTGGGGGCATTACCGATATCAATGTCCCCAGAGATCTGGTGAGCCTCAACTACAGCCTTCACAGTCGCAGCCTCAGGCACAGCGTTCAGGGAGTTTCCGTGGTAGGAACTCGAACTTCAGGAGGCAGCAGCAGAGACAGACATATAGTGTGGCAGGTTCCAGTATCATACCAGGCAGGCAGGGTCAGCTACACACAGTGACCGAGGAGCAGGCACGTTCAACAGCTACTATGGTGAAAGGTATGGTCTCAGTCTTGGGCCGACCTTTCCATGTTTTATTTGACTCTGGAGCGACACATTCTTTCCTTGCTTCGAGGCTACTAGCTTCTTTAGGTAGAGTCGCAGAAACTCTATCTTCTTCATATCACATCCGTGGGCCAGGTGGCCGGTTGTTCATTATTTCACTGATAGTCAGGCACTTGCCCGTACTGATTGGCGGTCACGAGATGATCGTAGATTGTCTACTTCTACAGCTTGATGAGTTTGACTTGATTCTAGGCATGAATTGGTTATCAGCTTATCATGCACTCGTTGATTGCTTTAGGAAGACAGTTGTCTTCAGGATTCCATATTTACCCGAGTTCACTTTTGAGGGTACATTACATGACTCCAAAATGGAGTATATTTCAGTATTGCGAGCTCAGCGACTTGTCGATCAGGGTTGTGATTCATACCTTGCATTTGTTCGGAAGGTATCTGATCAGGAGCCGATGACAGAGGACATCCGAGTAATATCAGAATACTCAGATGTGTTTCCTGATGAGCTACCAGGATTACCTCCTGAGACAGATCGAATTCGAGATCACATTACTACCAGATACACAGCCGATCTCGATGGCTCCTTACCGCATGGCACCTGCTGAGTTGAGAAAGTTGAAGGTGCAGTTGCATGAGTTACTTAACTTGGGATTTGTGAGATCGAGCACTTCACCTTGGAGTGCTCCCGTTCTATTCGTCGGGAAGAAGGATGGGTCAATGAGACTATGCATTGATTACAGGCAACTGAACAAGAGAACGGTTAAAAATCGATATCCTTTGCCGCGCATCGATGATTTCTTGACCGGCTCCAGGGATCTTCGGTGTTTTTGAAGATCGATCTTCGCTCAGGCTATCATCAGTTGAGGGTTTGAGAGGAAGACATTCCGAAGACCGCTTTCAAGACTCGTTATGGACACTACGAGTTTGTGGTGATGCCATTTGGGCTCACCAATGCACCTGCAGCTTTCATGAATATGATGAACATGATTTTCCATCCATACATGGACAAGTTTGTGGTAGTATTCATTAATGATGTGCTCATATATTCTCGGAATGAATGGGATCATGCGAATGATCTGCGGATCGTCTTAGATACTTTGCGGGAGCACAAGCTATATGCCAAGTTGAGCAAGTGTGAGTTTTGGTCGTCCCAAGTCTCATTTCTGGGGCATGTCATTTTAGGAGCAGCCCAAGACAGTTACTCAGATTCAAAGCTTTCTTGAATTAACAGGCTATTACAGACGCTTTGTCAGCGGATTTTCACGCATTGTTCGCCCTCTGACACGATTGACGCGGAAGGAAGTTCCATTCATTTGGGATGATTCATATGAGCATGCCTTCAGGACACTAAAGGAGAGATTGACTACATCGCCTATTCTTGCTCTTCCTTCAGGCACTCAGGACTATGCAATCTACACATGCATCTGGAGAAAGTCTAGGAGCAGTGTTGATGCAGAGAGGTCAGGTGATTGCATACACATCACGACAGTTGAGGTCGCATGAGCGAAATTACTCTACTCATGACTTGGAGTTGGCGGCAGTTGTCTTCGCCTTGAAGATCTGGCGCAACTATCTTAAGGCTAGTGCACATCCTATATAGTGCAGTGAAGAAACTCTGCAGCAAAGAAATTCCATTTGTCAAGGTGTTGTGGCACCGACACGACGTCGAAGAGGTGACGTGGGACACAGAAGCTGACATGCGAGCATGATACCCGCAGCTTTTCTGAGGTAATAATCAAAGTAAGCTTTTGTAATTAGATATATGTTAAAATATATGGCTTGTTTTCTCTTCAAGGTTTTTATGGCCACATGGAATCCAAATAAGATACCTAATAACCTTGATGCAAGTCTCGAGGACGAGACTCCCTTTGAGGTTTTTATATTTGTAATATCTGGAATCCGAATAATTCCAAAACCGATCCGATTAAGGTCCATTTAGCCCAATAAAGTTATCGGTTAGTACTAAAAGATAAACGATCAATAGATCGCAAATTAAAAGTCGTTCGGGCGAAATCGATCAAAAATCGATCGGATCGTACTGTGTGTCCGAAAAAGACGCCATAGAAATTCGGAAACCGTGAAACAAACTAAGACTGTCATAAAATCCGGTTCGACGAAACAAGACCCACGGAATCGACCGTTCGTCAATCGAAGGTCATTTGATATTTTAATGTCATAAAATTTGAACCCAAACCGAAACCGTATCTCGAAAATTCGGGTATTAAAACCCGATTGGAAGTTTATCAATATTATACTCATATTGATCGTCATTCAGAGATGGTCAAATCGAGATATTTCGCGTCAAAATCCGAGGTCCAAGGTGTGCATATGGTTCATTTTAAGTATATTAAAAAATTAAATTAAAATTAATTATTAAATTTCAGTAAACAGTGGCAACCGGCTACAGCCTACTATTTATATTCTTTTAAAAAGATTATAAATTGAATTTTCGTATAACAACCACCTAATTACTTCTTTCCTCTACTTGCCCTAGCCTTTTCTCTCCACTTGGACCAAGCTCTTGTCCACTTGTCTAAACAAGAGCACACCTATTTTCTTGTAAATCTCTCGAAAGCCCCTTATAATTCCTCAAGCTACGGCTGGGAAGAGTTGTTGTCCTTTCCTTTCTTCTCACCATTATCCTTTCCCAAATCCTATATTTCTCCAACGAGTGAAAAGCCTTCCTTCTGCTACTATTATAGTTGCTGAAATCCAAAAATTTCAGCCTCACTTCAAGGCCGTGGAACTTCATAAACAGCAGATAGAACTGCGGATGTACTCTCTACGGCATTATTTGCTGCATGCTCAAAGAAATCCTATTAAGGTACAATTCCATCCACTTTTTCCCCAATTATCCCTCTTCTTTCTCCAACGAAATCCCAACTCTTATCCTCTTATTTTCTTCTGCATTTTTTTCTTTCTCTCCATTATCCACTAATGAAGGCCCCATTTTTCTCTTAATTAGCACCTGCTATCCAGTAACTCTCTGGAAGAATTTGTTGCTCTTTTCAAGAGCCACTGCATACAATTACATCTTCAAATCTGAGATCTTGAGAGATACCTCCCTATACCTCCATTTTGCTGCCATACATGGCAGATCTCCCTCTTTGTTTTACTGCCATTATATGCTGTACAAGACAACCTACTTCTTTGCCTCCATGCATAAGGTTTCACCTAATTTCTCAACTTGTCAATTTCGTTGGAATGCCATCAAAGGACATACCTTGCAATTTTGTGTGTTTTTTTATTGTTTTAATCCTAAAATAAACATGCTTATTCTATTAAATCTTGATATGGAATGGTATTGCTCTCTCTTGAACAATTCATAAAGTAATTATTGTACAATAAGGGTCTGAAAGAAGCACAAATTCTGGCACATGCAAACAAACAGAACCCTACAGGTTCTGTATCTGTAGAAGATTGTAATCATATATTTGGAGTTTTATTGAAAGTAAAAAAGTTTCGCCAGCAAGAGTTAGATGAAAGATCACCATAGATAAAGATTTGGTAAATAAATTGAACACCTGTTGTGAACATACAGTAACATGGACAATGACACCAAAAATATCTTTAAGGGGGTTTATGATAATTAATCATCAAGGTTTTGAATTGAATCATGGTCATACTAGGTCGAAGTGGTGTTATGAATATATCCAGCATATCACAGTAGCGTGGCATTATGAACTTTAATCTGTCATCAGGTCTCTAGTTGCTCATGCCATCAACACATGTTTTCTGGTATCCCTAACTTACGAAGAAGTCATATGCCTATTTGTGTTTTATTTTCATTATAAACCATGCAGTCTATTACTATGCATTTAGTATACCAAGCTAATTACAAGCACTAGACTTTGCAAAATAATGAATTAGATTCCCTGATCAAATGAAGAATCTATAAAGATATATATAAATAATTAGATTAGACTTAAAATTGAAGATATTATTCCCTGTTTAAACATTTAAGTAAAGAGAATTAAGTTCTAATTGATATAAAAAATTTATTAGATTTTATTTAATTGGGATTTAAGTTTGAGATGATGTTCAATGTTGAGAATAGTAAATAAATGAAAAATAATTTAAATTCTAATTGATTTGGAGAGGCTATGGTTGTTACGAAGGAATATGAAATCTATGAATAAGAATCTTTGAAAATGAATATTGATCAACCAATATATATATCCAAGATAAATCAAATATGCACTCTCGAAGATTTCAAATAATCTCATGTAACATGATCAAGTATAGTGTGTGAAACCTGATTCCAAATTTGTAAGAGAGAAGAGTACGGTTGAGAAGCATGTTCGATTGAAACCGTTGATCACCTCTTCTTTACATGTCCTGTGGTCTCTCAGATTTGGCTGAACTCGGGGATTCCTGGGTGCCGCTTCGATGACTTTCAATCTTTCTGGAATTCGCTCCACCTGAACAAGGAAAGACCAAGGGCAGACCGCCTCCTTCTGATGGCCTGTCTTTGGGCGATTTGGCGTGGCAGAAACGACCTGCTCTTCTCCAGGCAAAGATTCTATGAGGAGAATGTGGCCTCCCATGCGAAAAGGCTACATGAGGACTGGATGCAGTAGCGTTTTTTGTGTTGTAATGGGAGGATACCGTTTTTTGGTGTGATATTGGGAGGGTCCTCCTACTCTCCGTTTTTTGTAAGGGTGGGTTTGTTTACTCCTCTGCTCTGTAACCTCCTTGCTTTCGTTTTTTTGTGTTAGCAATAAATTTCTGCTGGGGAGGGTACCACCGAGTACTACCCCCTGATTGGAAGACTTTCAAAAAAAATCATTCCATATTGAAAAATTGTTGTAAGTAAAGGGAATGTCAGTATATATATTAGGAAGTCTGGATAATAAAGCATGACACAAGGATGAATAATGAATCTCTAAGTAAGAACTTGGTAAATAAGCAATAACTGATAATGCCTAATGCCGGTCATGGTGATCTTCACACCTGACCGTGCGAGGGTGCGGTGACCCTCAACTGGACGGAAGATAGGAAGTCCAATAAGGGCAGGGATTGCCTAGTGCGCGGGTCTAGGATCCCAGTCCTTTTCACGATTTTACGCGAGCTCGTAGTGTTTTTACGCTCCGTTGGGATCCTAACTTTTAACCAGTTCCATTAAACCCCTGTTTTAGGATACCCATGCGGGGGATCCTCGGTTTTAGATTTTCGTACGAGCTCGTTTGCCCGTTACCAGTCGTGCAGTTTCTAGAGCGACTTTTCCTGAGAGTCGCTCTCACCCGTCTTTGGGGCGTAGTTTTGGAGTAGACCTTTCCCTCTATTGGACTGCACTTCCAATTAGAGGGTGAGACGGAAGAGCCCTTTTGTAGGCTACCTCACCGCTTGAGTTTTGTTTACTTTTGCCAGCAGACTTGGCGATTCTACATCCAAACCATCCAGGTATACATCGAAAGGTTACACCTGAGAGAATTGTAGTTGAGGTTTGGAGGAGTTATAATCAAAGTTGAATTAGTTGTAAGAGACTACAATAAAATTTGTTCGAAATTCCTATAAGCTAGTGGACGTGTTGGGAACTTAGCTAGGATGCATTATACGACACCGCATGCCTATGGAGGCATCCCAACCCTAAGACATTACCCACATCTTAGAGTCATAGTGTAAGGTCGCACACTAACCAAGACCACGGACTATCCACTAGACTTGAGAATTAAGTAAATCAATAAACCTTTCCAATCTCACCTTGCCGATCGTCAAAATCCACAAACAAGATATCTAAACAAAATGGGAATATATATATATACACATACATACACTTATAACAATCCATTACAATATAAATATGTTATATATATGAGAAATGTTGGGATAATGGGTGAGCATGGGTGGTACATACAAGTAACTTGAAAACCTTTTTTACATACGCAAGTAGAAATAAATTTTAGTTGTTCATGCCTTTTTACTTGCTTGCTTTGAACATATTAAAAGCATGTTTATTTTTATAAATTTTTGGGAGATACCAGCGCCCGCTGACGCCTCTTCTTCCTAACATGTTTTTGCAAGCAAAGAGCATGTTACTCAGTAGCTGTTGATGACTTCTGGTGATCGTGTATATACCATACGGGACGTTTCTTTTGTTTCAGTTTTTGCTTCAGTTTATGATGTAATATGCTTCCTTCCTCTTCAGTCATATATGTTGGGATCTACATGTACATTATAATACATTCTTTTGTTACATGTAATATTATATGGAACTGAATGAATGTTGGTGGCACTTCTTCTTCTTGTCTATGTGGTTTATAAATTTGAATGTGAATGTCATGACAGAAATGCGCGAAATTTCCCCACATTTTCAGTAGCTTGTGCGATCTCTAGCAAATATAATGTCGCGAAAGAATTGTTAAAGGATAGCCGGGTCCGAGGGGGTTCACAGTTTGGCATAAGCAGGATTCAACGAAATATCCGTGTCACTGGAAATTTAAAAAAAGGGGGGGATTATGTAAAAACGTTCTAACAAATTTTCTTTGAATGAGAATACAGTAAGGTTGTGTCATTCTCTGCGTAGTAGTAGTTATTATCTCAACACTAAGGAAATTTATTGAAGATATCTAGTCTGCCAAGCAGCCATCAGTTGAGTTATTTAGGTAGTGATCATATGGCTCATCTTAATTCCTTATATGAACATACTTATTGTCCATCTTCCCCAGGGCTTTCAAATGACCACTATGTATAATTCTGAGGTGCCTATGTATTCTTGTCCATCTTTTACATTCGACTATTTGTAGGTAGGGATCTTCTACAGAAACTATGATAGCTAGATTCTACATTAATAATACCACTAATCACATTGATTTAAAATGAAATCACAAAGAATGGACAATGTCACTACTGATGATAATAATAATATATACTTTTGTGACCCAATACTACCATGAAATCAAGTACATTTCTCCCATGCTACATTAAATTTTTCAATCTTAGAATTTTCTTCGTCCATCATCTTCTACTTAACAAATTCTAATCGATCTTTTTACATACTCCTTGCCCATGTTTTAATATCTTTGAAAGAATAATGGGTTCATATGATTAGTGATTATGGAAGGATCTTAGGTCTGATGATCGATAGATTAAGTAGTCAATCCAATGAAAATCTTAAGAATCAGTGATGATCGATAACTGTACCGGTTACGGTGACTTTTACACTTAACCGTGTGAGGGTGTGGTGGCCCTCAACTGGGCGGGAGAATAGGAAGCCCAGTTCGGGCAGTGGCCGCCAAGTGCGCGGGTCTAGGGTCTCAGACCCTTTTCACGATTTTACGCAAGCTCGCAGCGTTTTTACGCCTTGGGATCCCGACTTTTGACAAGTTCCGCTGACCCTCTGTTTTAGGACCACCAGGCGGGGGATCCTCGATTTTAGTTTTTCGTACGAACTCGTTTGTCCGTTACCGGTCGGGCTAGTTTCTAGAGTGATTTTTCCGAAGACTCTCTCACCCGTCTCTGGGGCGTAGTTTTGGAGTAGACATTTCCCTCTATTGGACCGCGTATCCAACTAGAGGACGAGACGGAATAGCCTTTTGTAGGCTACCTCACCACTTAAGTTTTGTTTACTTTCACCAGCAGACTTGGCGATTATACATCCAAATCATCCATATCTACATCTAAGTCATCTAAAGTAACATCTGATACAGTTGCATTTGAGGTTGGAGGAGTTAAAATCAAAGTTGGGTTGGTTGGAAGTGACTATAATAAACTCTGATTCGAAATCCCTATAAGCTAGCGGGCGTGTTGGGAACCAAGGCCTTAAATGTCGGTTTCGGTCACCATTTCGGTACCGGCCAAAACAGAATTTCGATGGAATTTCGGTGGAATTTCGACCAAAATTTCGGTCATTTTTTACTAGGACCCCCATATTTCGGTCATTTCGGTCATTTCGGTCGAATTTCGATTTCGACTGGATATCAATATTCGACAGAAATTCGACCGAATTTCGCTGAAATTTGAGGCCATGTTGGGAACTTAGTTAGGATGCATTATACAACACCGCATGCCTACGGAAGCACCCCAATCCCAAGGCATTCCCCACGTCTTAGAGTCATAGTGTGAGGTTGCACACTGACCAAAGCCACAGACTATCCACTAGACTTAAGAATTAAATAAATCATCAAACCTTTCCAATCTCACCTTTCCCATCGTCAAAAATCCACAAACGTGCTATCTGAACAATATGAGAATATATATACACACATATACTTATGAAAAATCAATTACAAGATAAATATGCTATATATTGTTGGGATAATGGGTGATCATGAGAGGTGCTTATAAGCAACTAGAAAACCTTTTTACATACGCAAGTAGAAATAAATTTATTCATTCCTTCCTTTCTACTTGTTTGCTTTTAAACATATTAAATGCATGTTTATTTTTATAAGTTTTTGGGAGTACCAGCGCCCGCTAACGCCTCTTCTTTCTAACATGATTTCGCAGGCAAAGAGCATGTTGCTTAGTAGCTATTGATGACATCTGCTAACCGTGTATATACCAGACGGTATGTTTCTTTTATTTCAGTTTTTGGTTCAGATTATGATGTAATATGCTTCTTTCCTCTTCAATCATATCTTTTGGGATCTACATGTACATTGTAATACATTCTTTTGTTACATGTAATATTATATGGAAATGAATGAATTTTGGTGGCACTTCTTCTTCTTGTCAATGTGGTTGATTAATTGAATGTGAATGTCATGGCAGAAACGCGCGAAATTTCCCCACATTTTTAATAGCTTGTGCGATCTCTAGTGAATAAAATGTCATGAAAGTATTGTTAATGGGTACCCGGATCCGAGGGAGTTCATAGTTTGGTATCGGAACTATGAGAATTTAGACGTAGAGTCAGACTTGACATACGAGGAGAGGCCAGTGCAGATACTAGATAGTGCTGTGAAGAAGCTTCGCAACAAAGAAATTCCATTGGTCAAGGTGTTGTGGCACCGACATGATGTCTAAGAGGCGACGTGGGAGACCGAAGCTGACATTCGAGCATGACACCCACAACTTTTCTGAGGCAAAATCAAAACAAGCTTTTGTAACTAGATATTTGTTAAAATATATGACTTGTTTTCCCTTTGAGATTTTTATGGAATTAAAACCCTTTGAGGTTTTTATGGCCACATAGAATCCAAACAAGACAAATAATGACTTTGATTCGAGTCTCGAGGACGAGACTCCCTTTAAGGTTTTTATAATTGTAACATCTGATTTTCAATCAAACCCGAACCCGACCCAATTAGGGCCCAATTAACCCAATAAAGTTGTTGGTCAATGCCAAATAATCTAAATTGATCAATGGATCATGAATTAAAAGTCGTTCGAATGATATCGACCAAAAATCGGTCGCATTGTAATGCATGCCCGAAAAAGCTGCGACATAAATTCGAGAACCGCAAAACAAATCGAGATCGTCATAAAACCCGATTCGACGAAACAAGACCAATGAAATTGACCTTTCGTCAATCGGAGGTTATTTGGTATTTTTAAATCACGAAATTTAATCATAAACCAAAATCATATTTTGAAATTTTCAGACATTCAAAACCCTATCGAAAGTATATCAATATTATACTCATATCGATCGTCGTTTAGAGACGATCGAAACGAGATATTACGCATAGAAATTCGGCACTCAATGCATGAATACGGTCAACTTCAATATCTCAAATAAAGTAGTGAAAAATGAAAGAAAATATAATTATTAAAAATTTAAACACAGAGTGTCGTTAATATTTCTTTATTAACTTAGTAAGTTCTCTTTTCTCAGCCATTTGGTTTTCCTTATTCTCCACATGTCAATTACAAGCTCTTTTGTTTCCCTATATATATATATATATATATATATATATATATATATATATCTCCCCGAAATCCCCAAATCTTCTTCAAATGCCCAACGAGACTCTCTCCATTTATCCCTTAAATGCTCACAAATCTTCCAATAGAAAGTTCTCCCCTCTCCCATAGCCATTCTGCTGGAATCTCCCCTGAAGTTCTGTTACTGCTCTTCCATACTTCAAGATCAGCCATTGTTGCAGGGAGCTTTAGCCCTCCACATCCTTGCTGCACAACAATTGGACGTGTGTTGCTGTCCAACAACTGCTGCAACCTCCATCCTTTCTCTGTTAGAGCTTCCACTGCTGCATATTGAAGCCAACAGTTGCTGCTCCAGTAGCTTACAACTGCAAGAATCAAGGATTGAAGGCCCCTTTTTCCCTCCTGAAGCATGCATATCTCCATTTCTTTTTGAAATCCAAGGTACATCTCATTCCCCTCATTGCTGCCATACATGCCTTATCCTCTAAAATCCATGGTTATTGTGCACTGCTTGAGTCTCATTGAATGATCTGTGCAACCCCTTTCCCCTACTCTTTGTTGCCCTGCATGCACCATCTCCAGCCTTTTATTGTCACATTGGGTATATATATGGATATAACCAATTATTTTAGATAACATATCTTAAATCTCTCTCAATTGAGTTACATAAATCTAACTATTGTCCTGTAATGGTTACTATATTGTTGCCTGCCTTATCAATTTATGAAGTATATATATAAAAAGAAATTCAAGAATAAAAGTTACTTCCAATATGATTATAAGTTCCGTTATTATTCTGTCACTATTTCAGTTCTTTGATTTGCTAAATTGCAATTTGGAAAATTAAATTTTTGATTTCTGTAATTACAGTTTAGTTGAGATATATTTTAATTCATCAGATCAGGAGACAGGGTGGAGAGGGAGGTGTCGGAGCGGAGGAGGTGCTGGCAGTGGAGGGGAGGTGCAGGGCAGAGAGGGAGGTACGACCGGCGGAGGAGAGGTGCAAGGGTGGATGAGAGGTGCAGGTGGATGAGCTTGGGGCGGAGGGGAGGTGCGGGGATGGAGAGGAGGGGCGGGCTGGGGAGGAGGGGCAGGGGAGGAACTCGGGGTAGAGCTTGAGGCTGGAGGGTGTCGAGCTAGGGAGGAGGGGGCGAGATGGGGAGGAGCTTGGGGAGGAGCCTGGGGTGGAGCTCGAGGTTGGAGGGGGTCGGGTTAGGGAGGAGGGAACATGCAGGGGAGGAGGGGCAGAGGAGGAGGTGCTCGGGGCAGAAGGAGGGGCTGGATGGGGTATGGTTGGGGAGGAGGTGACGTGCTGACGAGGAGGGGCGGAGAAGGATGTGCATGGACCGGATGGGGAGGAGGAAGAGGATGGGGGAGGAGGAATATGACAGTAAAATGAACTTTTCAGACTTTTTTTAATTGTAATTCCCGTTATGTCATCAAAATTAACGTCCGTTTGCATATGGACAACAACTAACCAGAGGGGCACAAGTA